>JAPZDX010000003.1:11264409-11279867 GCA_029783625.1 Naso annulatus | reverse complement strand
GGGTACTTTTAGTGACTGTCAAGACATTTTGCAACTGTCTTTGTGACAACCAAAACCGGTGTTTTTGCATTACGTAACAGGAGATTTTCCTAACATGCTTCGGAAGATTTTCAAGCTGTTTAGTGACCCAGACCAGGGTGTTTTTAAGAAGGAAGTATTAGGACATTCAGCACTAGTGTTTCTGGTGACAAAACCGTTTACATTAAACCAAAAAACGATTTTTTTTTTTGCTAACCCAAACCAAGTGCATTTTATGCATAAAATCTTAACCAGGTCTGAACCAAAGAAATGTAACGTTCAAACATGAAAAAACATCCATATACTTAAAGAAGTGTAAAGTTTCATCATATCTGTAGTTTGCAGAAATACAATGACAACATTAATTTGAGGTTGATCAAGAGACAGCACAGTCAAATATTAGCGCAAGGTTAATATTTTTTATTGAACAATTGAACCATAAAATATTCACAAGTCACGTTCCTGTTTCAGTTTTCACTCAACTGAAGAACTGTGGAAATGTTCAAATGTTCATGTGTAATATTACTTTTATAGCAGGACAGAAAAATGTTGATGAACTGTGGCAGTTAATTCTGATGCTCATATAAAGAACAAAACCTTTGCTTCAAACAGACAGTAGTTGGCATTTGTATCTTTAACAATTCCCCAGACAGCTCATCAAACTGGAACTGAATATAGAAAATATAGCCTTAGATGGATAAAACTGGATTTCAGTCTGTATGTGTTAGAATGGAAATGTCCTGCAGATCTGTCAAGAAATCGTGCAAACTTGTCCGTTCTTCATCATCTCTCCTCAGATCAACCTGAGGTGTTATGCCTATATGTATTTAATACCACCTATAAGCAATTATCCCTGACGTTTACCATGGACTGCACATTCAAAATACCAATTCCAGCTCATATAATCCTTTGAATTTCCATTTACTTAATCCATTAGCAAAGAGAATGGTTTGAATGATGTGAATGAATGAGGAAATGGAATTTCCCACCTTTCTGTTAAAAGGAAAAATAAATAATTGAAGCCCAGTTGTAGCCTTAGGATTGGGGGGAAAAGGCTCAAGCACATGCTCCTTTTGACCTAGTTATCAGTCGCTCTGGCCTCCCTCCAGCTGAATCATTAGGTCTGTGGTATGATCCGGACCAAAAGCCACTACTGTCCATTACCCACAGGTGTCTTCACGTCACTACTGACTTTGCTCAGTCTGGCTGTAATTCCCTTGATATATTATAGGATGGTAATTGGATGGGGAGTAGCCATGAGTCAGAGTGGCCAGAGCATGAATCACGTTGGACAGGGCATATCTTTGTACCCGATGACACCTATGAGGTCATCGCTCTTGCAGTCCATGAGCGTGGTGTTCTTTCTGATGGGTGACGACTGCACAAAAATTCTTACTGTGATGCTATAATGACAACCGCTTTGATTTCCTGTGCTGCCTCCTCACGCTGCTGCTGGCTGGGGACAAGCTGAGCGAGACCCTGATGATGTTTATGAAATTATGTGATTTAAAATAGCAGTTGCTGTTTTGCTGCAACTGACTCCAAAAACAGTATGATTTGCACTGACTGTAATGTTTTGTTTGGAGTCCTGGAAAAGCTTGGAACCTCTTTTACAGCTTAAAACTTTCTGTCGTTTTATCAGGGTTGGGGTTATCTTGATATCTTCTCATGTTTTTTTGGAATTTTATGAGCTTGTTTATTATTATTCTGAATTAAAATGACATACTGTTATTTCCAGACAATGGTGCATTTTGTCTGTCTGGGGTCTTAAAGAGTATTTAAAAATGTGTAAACACAACAGATTTTAAAAATCCGTTACTGTCACGACTCATCCTCAGTGGCACCAGTGTGGGTGTGTTTTGCTGTTTGTCTTAACTTCTCCCCTGCTTCTCTCTCTCTCTCTCTCTCTCTCTCTCTCTCTCTCTCTCTCATTTTCTGTCTCTCTTGTCTGGCGCACAGGCTCATCACCAGTATTCCGCGCACCTGTCTACTATCAAGTTCTAGTCTCTAGGACTGCTGCAAGTCTCTGATCACTGAGTCGTACACGGTATTGTTACATGCTGCATCTAGTTCAACAGTTTGTCTTGTTGTCAGTTTTTGCCAGTTGCCCATTTTTCTGCCAGGCAATAATTTCTGTACCTGTTTCGGACCACCTGCCCACTGGCCCAGCCTGTTTTGTAAAACCATCAGCCAGAATACACCCACAGACAGCTTCAATCCTGTATCTCTGTCCCTCCCACCCCCTCAAAGCCACCCCTACAATCTTTGTCTGTCAAAACAGACTTTACAATGTGACATTACAATGTTTTTACGTGAGCTCTTGCATCCTTTCTCCAGAATTAGTCTTTTTGGATGCCTGTCATTAGCCTTTTTGAACAGTAGCTTCACTCAACATTTCCTTGTTTACGAATGAAAAAAGGAACATGTGTTCAGTCATTGCCCATCAACATATAAAACATAAAATGTTTCCTTATTTGGTGCAATAATAACAATGCTTCATAAAGTTAAATAATGGATGTACAAACACAATTTGTAGCAATAGAGAGGACTTCCACTTCAGTTGTTTCCTGCATCGTGGGCTTTAATAAGGTCAGAAAAAAATAAAATATTTCAATTAAAAAAAAAAAAATTGTAATTACTAACCTATTTTCACGCATAAAGGAATAGGGTCTCTGGGACCCTAAAAAGCAAGGACGATCAACAAAATCTTTTTAATATCTACTTTTTTTTGTGTATCGTATAATGTGTATCAGAGTGAAAGCAAAGCAATAATTAAACACTACTGGCTGGTCAGGAAGTGCGTGATCATATCTCTAAAGGGGCCCATGAATCAGTGGTGTATTGCATAGTCCCTGCTGCATCCACTTTCCAGCCTTTGGTTATTCAACCGGGTGCTCGGACTGGATCAATTGTGTATTTGCGAGGCACGAGAGGCTGTCTGCCTTGGAGGAACCCTGAGTCAGCAGGCTGGTTCCTTAGATGTAATATCCTGTTCCTATACCGTGTGCTGCAGGTTATTTGTTATATTTCCCCTGGTGTTTCATTTCATATGTTGTTCAGATGAAGTCCTGTCTGCGTAGTGAAATGAACTGTTAGCTTAGTTTTAATACATAGCAAAATATATATGAAATTAAAGACTAATGGTTTAGAGATTATAACACTACATCCATATTTGTTTGAAAAATCAGTGTGAAGTCTCCTTTTGCACTTTAATTGCGGAGATCCATTCAAGCTGTGCTTAAAGACGTAACTATCTACATTTTTCCTCTTGGCTTGTAATCTGTGTTGTTCACATTGTGCTGTGTTTGATGCAAGGCACTGGAATTCCCTGAAGACATCTATCATTAGAGTCATGAGTCATAGAGTTATTTAAAGAGTGCAGTTATTTCCATATGCAGCAAACTCTTTTTAATGCTATCAATAATAATATCAATACCATGGTTAAACATGTTTACATGCCCTTGAGACTTAATATGGTTAATCAAGAGACATGAATCTCAATGTCAATATCTCACCCCACTCAGTAATCGTTTCAGAGCTGAGGGAATAGGAAAAGAGATAAATTTATAATGTTTTGAAATACCATCATTTTGACCCGTTTACCCATCAGACTTTATTTGCACAGACAGCAACATTCTCTGCATCTGTGCTCGGAGGAAGGGATTTACCCCGCTTATTGCATAATCATTTCTTTCTCTTCGCTTGCTATACTTAGCAAGAAACCTGACATGCCTCACCAACAAGGCCCACAGACACTTCCATCCTCATGTACTCTTTTCTAAGGACTTCTCGCTTTGATGCACAAAGACCTGGCATTGTTAACATCAGGAAGGTGTGCCTAGCATGCAAATGCAGTAGGTATTTATTATTTGTACAGAGTGTTTCTCCGCTTTTTTACTTGCTGCCTTTGCTCAAGGTTAGTGCATGAATCTGGCTGTGTTCTGGATGTGTTGATATTTTCATTTACCTCTCAAAAAATTATGCATTCCACTGAATATGTGCTCTATCCAAAACAGAAGCCCCCTCCCCCATATTTACCATATGTACTCTGCATTATAGCTGTTAGCAAGGAGCCTGTTCCCTTGGCAAAATTATGTTCTGTGGAACACTGACAGGTTATTCATACAGTACATGAATAAAATCATATTTTTGTTTCATTTGATGCCAACCTGCCATATTTGTACATTAAATACATAGGAGTTATATCAAAAGTAGTGGGAAATAAAATGTATTTGATTATGGGTGACTAAATTCAAGTAAAAAAAATCACTCTAAATAATAACAGTTAGCTTATGCTGTTTAGGCATATTGGTATGTTAATAGCTATAAAATGCAGCACCTAATATTAATAATGATAATAGTACAACAATGTTGTTGCTTATTTACATTTTAAAGACTGACAGAATAGAGGATACAGCTCACAAGAATCCAGCAGGGTAACATAAATGTCATCAGTTCTATAGTGCATCAGCAGAAAGCAACACGCACACCACTTGTTCCATCTTCTCAGTGGTGTTGAGAACCAAATCCCCTGATGAGTCTAAAATAAAAAATAAAAAAGGGATACCCGCACACAACTTCAACTTTTTCTTTTTCACTATCAACCCTAGTGCAAAAATTTTTCCTGGGCCTTCCCTCTCGCCCCTAAAACAAGCACACACTCATACACATACAAGCACAGAGATCAATAAACATTACGTCATGTATATCTCTCTCACATTCATGTTAACGGAGTTTTTTTTTATTGTGGGGGGTTTTTTTGTGGGCTTTTTCTTTTTTTTGGGGGGGGGAGTCCTTTGCAGAGATTTTTTATTGTGTCTTTAAGCTTGCATGAAAAATTAAACGTGGATGGATGGATGGAAGGATGGAAGGATGGCTAGCTCGCTGGCTAGCTAGCTAGCTAGAATATACTTGATAAGACTTGATAAGGAATTATACAACCACCACAATCTACATTCACATAACATGATATGACTGCTCCTCAGCAGCCACATCTTCACAGCTCTTTTAAAACAGTTAGCAGCGTCTATTGCTTTAATATTGGGTGGTAAATGGTTCCATTCTATAGCTGCTGGGTACAAAAATGTGTGTGAGAGTTTTTCTCTGATGCACTCCTACACCCATTGGGGACACATTGGGTGCACTGGCTCTAGTGGCATATCCATGCGTAGGAAAATACTTTTGCTGATATTTAGGGACCAAGTCATTCAGTATTTGGTGGGTAAGTCCTAACTTCAACAAGTACAAAACAATTGCAACTAGTTTGCTCATTTCTCAGTACCTAACCAACTGGTTAGCTAACATGAAATTGTTAGTGCTGCCAGACTTTGAGCATATGACACCCAAAGTCCAACAGCAAAGTTGCTGCCCTTCGTACTGCTCCTCTAATATCATAACATACTGACTGGGTAGTCACACCAGTAGCTAATGTGAGCACCACTAACTCTAGCTGCCTATAACAAAGCAGTGTTCATTTTATTTGATGACTGGATTGATAGCATGAAGTTGAGAACCACTAACTCTAGCTGCCAATAACAAAGCAGTGTTCATTTTATTGACGACTTGATTGATAGCATGAAGTTGAGAACGAATTGCGAGCACTCCGGCGTTACTATTGCCATCAGATAAATGGCCAATGACATTGTGATAACGTTACTACCAGAATTGCCACAACAACACAAGAGAAATCCAACAGCAGCAGGCACAAACACCAAACACTAAACACCAGCGTCACTTGATGACGTAAGAGAGTTGAAGGGCTGTCCCATTTCAAAGGGGGGAATTTTAACCACTACCTGTTATAACTCTGTTTCAAGGGTGTAGGAATTTGCTCCAAAATGAGAGGTAGGGATAAGAAATTGGGATTGGGCCTTCATGCCAATAAAGAAAAAAAGAGGCCCCAAAACACTACCTTGGGGAACTCCACAGCTCTTGAGTCTTGCCTCTGATAGGATCCGTTCTACTTAAACTTTCTGGTATTGCTCCGATAAATATGACGTGGTCCACGGCTATGTTACTAAAACCAAGAGACCTTAGTTTGTAAAGTAAAATCTAATAATCAGTTGTATTGAAGGCTCTTTGCAGGTCAAGCACGACCATCTCACATAGTTTACCATTATCAATTTCTCTTTTAATGTAGTCTGAGATTAACTGACTGACAAGCTGTAATGATAACAATCCACAGGCTGCGGGTAGTTTCCTATCAACCTCATCACTCAGAGGCTGAACATCCTTGATGCACTCTTCAACAACAACAACAAAAAAAAAACAAACGTCAAAATTTTTCCTACTAACTGAGGAAACAGAAACAAACATCTAAAGCAGACTGTCAAATTATGTTTATGAAATATTTCTATGGATGTTCTTTGTACACGTTTTAATTTGAAAAATGTTGTTCAAAACACAAGGCCTTAAATGCTGCTGTGATGCATAATGCACTTTTGCGCCATTAATCACTCTTCAAAGACAAAAGCTCTTACAAAAACTTCAGATCAATCAACGATTCCTTTATATCACATATAAATGGAGCGTGAGCAATTGAGGGAATAAAAGAAGTAAGGAAGTGCACTGGAGCTGCTCCAGCAGGAGACTTTCAAACAGACGGGAAGCTGCCTTTGCCAGGTATGGATGCAGCAGCAATGCCAACACGCTGATGTGAGCTGGTGATACACAGCTTAGACCACTCACTTTAAAGTAGTGCACATTCAGTCTGGGTTGGACTCAGGCAGGTGGAAGGAAGCCCTGGAAAAACTGTCAGATGAGCTAAGTTACAGATGAAATATACAATACTTGTGTAAGTAATTGATAAAGTGTCCATGAAACCTAGAAAATTTGCCCTTGAACAGTTACATTCTCAGCATATTTCAGTAATAGTAGCAATTGTAATGGTTTAAATTTAATAGTGCCGTTAAGGTCTCAGCCTGAATTCTGGCTCCCAAAGTGAGGTGGGTTCATGTTATCATCAGGATACTGCAGAGTGGAAAAATAATCCTTGAATTGCATGTTAATGTTTTTTTTTAGGCTTGCAAAGCTGAAAGAACAGGAGGACCTTCCTATATAGATGCTAAAAGCTCCCAGAAAAGTGTTTTTAACAGTTCAGAAAGCTTCTGTAACTGTGTGCAGGGGTCGAAGGTGAAGATGCAGGTAGACTCTCCAACCTTTTATCCAATCTCTTCTTTCAATCACAGTCCTGCCCTATATTTGAGCTTTTAAAGGTCAACCAGAGAGGCAAAGAAAAGCAGCTGGCTGTAAAACGGGTGAAATTATCAAGATGATCGATTATAGTGAAAATCGTATTGACATTCCCTTTAACAGTGTTGGTTATTTGTCTAAATGCAGTACACTGCTTCATGTGACTTACTGCAAAGAGGGAAAGTGTTTCCAGTTTTTTTTTTTTAGCCCAGTTCTAATGGCTGCTTCACCGCTCTCAGATCGCTGTGATTCAACCATCAAAAGAGTATGTTTTGAAAGCTTTTTAACCCTTCACACTAATGACAGAATGAGCACTCAGACATAGCCACCATCTTACGAAATACACAGACAGCATACTCCCACACACTCTGCTCCCAGAGTCTGTCTTCTGCAGAAAATATCTCCTGCCCCATGCTGCCTGTTTGAACTGCTCCCATTGGGTTTCTGTCTTTGCCATACTGAGTGGACAACAGATAGACATCGAGCCTTCTTCCTGCCTCAGGCCATCCAGTTACTAAACTAAACATCACAACAAGAAAGCCCATGCATCCAATGTCGAAACAGCTCTGCTGCCTGCAAGAAGTAGCTGAATAAATGCACTTACCATGGCGATCTATGCTTTTGTGTGTGTGTGTGGTTCAACTGCTGTACAGCCCTGAAAGAAACCACCCAGATAAGATGCAAAGATTTAACATGTATCGAACTGCACCACACTGAAGTTAAAAGACATGGACTGAAGCAAACTGAAACAAACCAGATTCCATGGTTTAAAGGGGATCAAATGCTATTGTAACAATGCAAAATGAAGAGTTAAATAAATTATATGTAAATACGAGCAAAGAAGAGCTTCTTTTCACCTAATACTTCTTTGCTCATACTGAAGTGGATATACAGTCTGTCTCTGCTTCTAAAGTTACTGTTGCAGAAAAAAACTAAGGATCTTTGACAGATTGGTGATGTACTGCAGCTCTTAGCACAAAGGTACTGCAACTCTGCACTCTTTCTCCGTGGTCTGTAACAAAACAAACATATATAAAAATACACAGTAACATTTTTAGCCACCACAGCAGCCTGGCTCTGGGAATGATGATCTCCGTTGGCTGGTCCTCCACTTGGTCCAGACTGAAATACCTCAACACCTCTTAAGTGGATTGCCATGAGTCCACTGTCGATGGCAACTTTTCTTGTAGTGCCACCATGAGGTGGAAGTTCGTACAGGCGCTCATGGTTCTCAGATGATGAATCATACTAACATTTGTGATGTCCTTGAGTATCTGTTTCACAAGGATTTACAGCACTGTAGAACACTCTTTTATACTTAAAAAAAAAAGAAATCACATTCAGAAACAGTGCAACTTTTCAAGGACCCAAACTGGCTACTCATGAGGTACAGAGACATCAAGCTAAAGCAGCTGTGTGTCACTGAATAAGTAGTAAAGTTCCAGCTTTCTGTGTGTCATCAAGCACAGATTTTTTTTGCTTTTTTTCCTTGCACACCCACAAACCACCCAACACCTTGCAGACCAGCATCTGTGTAAATAATGAATCACAAAAGCAATATACTGAAAATTTTATTAGGTAATATTTTAAAGATAAACACAAAGTCATGGACATAACAAAAAATATGAAATCATGCATAAATATAATAGCAACAGAAGGCACATACCAAAAGGCAATCAACTGGGGAAAGAATATTCAAATCTGACTGTAATATCATAATAAAACTTAACAACCAAGGGGGAATAATGTCAAAACAGCTGCATCAAAATGTCTGCAGGAAAAATAAATGAAATAGAAAATGCTAGTACCAAATCCATCTTACTTTAAAAATGGTTAATAAGTGAAACAGAAACATTTTTGACTCAGCATTTGAACATGAGAAATATGTGTAATTTTTACACAGTAAAATGTCTCGATGATTCCCCCACGATGAACCGCAGTCACTTTGGTGCCCGTCTAATTTTTCATTCAGCGCCATCAACAAGTTTAATAAAATAACTTGTCCAGTTCTTACTTGCAAAACTGAAGATATTAAAGATTTATTAGCCTCAGGTGCACTTTGTGATGAATGCTAATTAGCAAGTTCTTGCATGCAAAAAAGCTTAACTAAAATGGTGAACATGGTAAACATTGTACCTTTGTTATACATTATTACTATTATCTAATCATTATATGCTTTTTTTGATTGTGATTTGTAGGATATAGTTTGTTTACCTGCATGAAGAATTGTGAAAGGTGGGACTGTTTTTTTCTGTTTTTTGGAGAGTCACATGTGCTCAGTATTTTTGCTCCAATAATACCTTCATACAAAGCACTGCTGAGCCTCAGTACAGCCTCACAGAGCAGCGATCATAGGTGTAGACACGTAGTTTTATTTCATGTTCGAAACACAAAAAAGAAATATCTGATTCACAACACCAAAAATACCAAGCAGCCTTTGGCTGAAGCCACTCAAGAGTAACAGACAAAACTCTTTTGTTTGCTTGCTTTGTTCATTTTTGGCTTTTGCATCAGTAAATCACAAATCTGCATCCAGTAAATACGAATACAAAGTAAGGCTGACTCGTGAAAATCACAGCAGTGCATTAGGAACTCAGAACGTTAAGACATTTAACCTCCTGCGTAGTCTTGCACGTTGCTCACAGTGACACGACACAGTTGGTGTCACAACATTAAAAAGATTGCCTGGTTTGCACAAAAGCATTATAATGATGTGGTCTGTTTGCAGGAAGCACAGAGAGCAGAGGGCATGAAGGGGCAAGACAGAGTGATTTTATTTGAGAAACTCTCTAATAAAGGTGTTAAACCATAAAATCAAGATGCATACTCATTAGTTATTATAGGTCATCGACCTGCCTCTCTGACTACAATTAGACCTGAGCTGGGGTTTTTTAAAGTTGAGTAGTGGTCCGATTATTCAGTGTAATTACACTAGGAATGAATGCAAATTCAGTTTACAAAATTCTGTTATTAACAGAATTTGTCACGAGAAAAATTTAGGTAAATATCTCTTCATTAATGATAATAAATGAGTGAAATAAATTTTGATTTCAATGGTCAGAAACTGAATCTAATATCTGATTTAAGGTTGAACTTCAGCCACGGACTCACTAATTATTCTAAGGGACTGTAACTGTGACTGGTTGATAAATATGTGCAAGAATTGGAACAATGTGACCTTTTGCAAATATAAATGTCTCTCACAAGACAATATAATTGGCTGCACTGAATACCATGGGGAGAACAATTAACGGTAACAAGCAAATATCTCTCTCTCGAAACAGAGATGTGACGGAGTTAAAAATGCATGATTCAAAGCTGCGTCTCCAGGCTCTTTGCATGGCGTGCATAAGATCACAACGACTCTAAACATCTACAGTAAATGTACACACTTAGCTGATTACAAAGGCAGTCTCTTGAAATAGATTTAGACGTGCCGAGCGCTGCAGAGGTTAAGCAGGGTGCCACACATGCAGGAAACGACAGCGTAATTACTGAGATGACTGCAGCATCCATAAGGAGCTGCTTTCGCTCAGTGTGCACAAATAAGCTCAGCAACAAAATGTGACTTGTCATGCCTTTGTTGGAGAACCTGCAACACACAGCAGTACAAACAAGCTGATAATATTCAATCAGATAATTTTACAACATTGTTAAGACATGGTGAGAAACACGATAAGTGATTTTAAACCCGACTCTGTTTTCAAGATTTATATTTTTTTTAACAAACAGCAAGGAAGTGTTAAATGTTGTATTAGATGCTCTACATTCATGGTGTGTAACATTTATAAGATAAGATTAAGAACACAATAATGCTAATTAATGAATGAGTTTTGTCTGCTCACTTTTCTCCTGAGGAGTTTGTCGAGCTTGTGTGAAGCATTGCTGCTGCAGTATAGCTGTGCTTGAGGAGTCTGTTGTGTTTTTTTTTTTTTTTTTGTTGTCAGCAGTATTTTTTCACTCCTACATAATTCATAACTCTGTCCTTCACTTTCATATAGTTCTACTTGAATTCAAGTCAACCCCCACCACTCAGATACAAAAATAGATTTAGGTTCTGAGCATCCTTTCCCTGCCACGGTAAACCCCCCAAACTCACATGGACTTGAAAGCTGAAAACTGACTACAGTACACTGAGTTGATTACAATGGAGATTGTGTTTGTTGTGGTACATGATACACAGTAAATAAGTTGTTTTGGGTAATGTCGTGCAATGTGCAACAATGTGACTAACAACTTTAAAATGTGAAACGCTGACTAGGCTTCAGCGTATCTAGTTTTCTTCATACCTTCATAACTTTCTGACATTCCATCACGGTATAGGATCAAAAAGTAAAAAATAGAACGAGCTGCTGGTCATTGTGGCATGCTTCACACCCCTTTTGCCAACAATGCTTTGCATCTACTGGCAATTACCCTACTTTAGCAAGTCTTGCTGTGTTTGAACGTCTATGGTTCATAGAATAAGAAAAATGTTCCCTTTTTCGACTGAGTCTTGTTGCAGGACCCAATGACGGTCGTTCCCAAAGTGACATTTGACGTGTCTGAGCCAAAACTTTTTTAAGGACAGAAAGTTGCGAAGCTTCTAACTAGCTCATACTTATCATCAGTAAGCTACTAAACCAAAAATACTCTCAAAAAGGAGCAGAGGCTTTCTGCTTTTTCACCTGTCTGGTTCAGTATCCTCACCACTCACAGTTGCCATCTTTTTCAGGCCTGGTGCCTGTTCCACCAGCTGAGGCTGACTGCAGTTGGTACTTTCTGTGCACTGCATTACGCCATATCAACATAGCATCTCTGTATCAGTTATGAAAAACCAAGGAGGAGATATATTTTTGTCTGTACTGCAGTACTGAAAATCATACCTTCCCATCTCTAAATACCTTGGTGTACACAATCACCTTGAAACCCCCCAGGCCTAATGTCGAATATATTCAGGTATATGAAAAGCTTTTTACAAAATCTGCTGCACAGTTAATTTCAGCCAAAACGCTATGGATCAATCTTTACATCCAAAATCAACCAAATGATTCATTAATAATCACTTCTATGGTTAGATAATAGCTTCGCCTGCAACAACAAGAAACTGTTTGACATTTTGAAAAGCAGCCTTATTTGCTGTCTTTCTATCACTGATGGTCTTCAGATGAATAAAATTAGAAAGTCTGTGCAGCAAATATGAAGCTCCTGCCAGCAGCCAGTCAGCTAAGCTTAGCACAACAAATAGTCCGGCACATGACCTTGCGCAAAAACCATAACATATTTTTTTTTTAAACAAGACACATCATGCTTATTAATGATATGAGGAGATTTTGGTTGGTAGGTTTCCTTTAGAAACACACACACACACACAGGCTAGCTGTTTTTCCATTTTTGCAGTCTTCATACTAAACTAAAATAAGTGCCTGCTGCATGCCTACTAGCTTCATATTTAACAGACAAAAAAGAGTGGTATCGACCCCATCATCTAACGCCCAGCGAGAAGATGAATAAGACTATTTTCTAAAACTAATCCTGAAAGAAATATGATACCAAACAACAACTGTTCAGTTAAGAGGAGGGTTGAGCTTCTTTGTTGTTGTTTCTAACAAGGTCTGCATGTGTCTTCTTTTCTGCAATGTTTCAAGTGTTGTCTTGTCCTGTAGGTTAAGCCAGATTTTATAAAGCCTGACCTCTTGAACAACTGGCTGAGAGTAACTCTTGATAAAAGAAATGCTTTTAGTACCTCAAAAATGGTTTTTGTACTGTTGAATAATTCACAGAGGCTGAAAACGCTGTCAGAAAAGCGCCACAGTATCAACATTAGAGCATCAATATGAAAATTATCATCATTTTTTCTGTTTAGTGTTCATCTTGTGCTTCACAAGAGCCACAATAAAGTCAAAGGTCTTGTCTATCTAAATGTGCTCAGTCTGTCATCGCACGGCATGTGTTTCCGGAATAGGTCACATCATGTTGCCATTAATATTTCAAACATGCTAAATGGAAAAAGATGTTCATACGGTTGCTGTGTCAAAATAGCTGTCCTTTTTTCTAATAAGACAATATATATGAGAGACAATTTCCTACATCAGATCGGGAAGATGGCCCCATCTATTACTTGTTGAGCCATTTATCTTACCAACATTGATGAATTCATTTCAGTGACAATTGCTGTCGCTATAATGAAATGCCACCCAAAGACTGGCCCCTGGTTGAAAGGGAGAGACGAGATATCTACCCCAATAACTGTAAAATTTCACTCCTTGGGAGATCCATCTTTCTTCCTCAGGCTCATATTACTTAGCACGTATTGTGTCTGCCATTGCTGAAGGTCTAAATGAGGTAAGAACATCCCCCTTTAGCAAACCCTCTTTTTTAAATGTGCCCTTTACGGGGTTTAGACAAGGATTTAAAACTTTGATTAAAACTAATTACAGACAAGGCTTGTATCATAAGTACCAATCAAGGTTTTTATTACAGTATATTACAGTATAATAAAAGCTATTAGTCTTAGACACATGTTTTTTTAGGATAAGGAATTTATTGATACCGACAAGCGGCACATATTCTGATTACATCACAAGAATTTCTTATTATTAACATTCAGCGATTAAATCTCAAGAGTAGCAGCTTGAGGAAACACTAAACACTTACAGTATGATGCCAGAAATTCTCTTTTATGTATTCCAATTGATTTAAGTTTGGTTAGGAAACCATGCTGATCTTAGGAAACATAAACTTAAATCCAGTCCTAATGGGGTGTATAAAGGCACTTAATGTAGGAAGATGCTGATTAGCATTATTCCCAAGATAGACACAAGATCCATTTGGCAAAAACACTTCAATATGCTTCTTAGAAGAAAGTCTAAACACACTGTCCTCACAAGCTGTTGTCACTCTCCGCTGCCCAATGCTGTAAAAGTTCTGATTGGATGTGTGTCACTGGATTATCTCGCCTACACTCCCCCTGGGCTCTCATTGTAGGTCTGTTACACGGGCAGAGGCATTTAGTGCGACTCCCAAGTGTCACTGGCAGCACAGCAGGACCCTGCAAGGCTCCAGGAAACACCATCTATCATTGTCATAAGACCAATCATCCACATCAGCAGGGCCTTTCTTTCAGCAGGAACCATGACACCCATTAAGCGGGCTCACTGACCCTGTTCTGGTATATATATTTCCCTTTCAGTTTGTTTTTTTTTCTCTGTGGATATTATAATCTGAATATTATCATGCTGTGTAAAAAAAAAAAAAAACACCACCAATTTTGTTTAGTTTGGTGTGGGATCTGGAAAATGGACTCTTGGTAATCACCCCTTGATGAAATTGCATATGACCTCAGGGCAGAGTTCAAGCTAAATGGTAATTGCCTGCTAGATATCAGGTCGGATTTGGGTACATTATGGTCCAGATGACAGTTGGGGTCATTTAAAATGGCAATTGTTTGATCATCTTAGGATGTTCCTCACCAGATAAGGAACCATACGTATGATAAGAGTTATTGGATACTGGAACTTCAATATTAGCCAACAATTGAGGGGTCATGCTGTAATGAACTCTGTGTAACAGGAATCACGACAGGAAATGGAGCCCCTAAAGAAAAAAAAGGGAGTTCATGTCTTTATTGAAGAAGATATTGAGAGAGCACCGGGGTAATTTAGGGGCAGACAGAAATATCTGACATTTATGAGCAGTTTAGATGTGAGACACATGAGATGGAAAAGTGGTGATGAAATTCTCAAGTTTTCATCGACACTTAGTTTTATTGTGGATTCTCGTTTTTGTGAATGTGTTTTAAAATGTGCTTTACATGTAAATAACGTTAATTTACTTACTAAAACACACCATAGCCTAATTTTGCTATTATTTAAGTAGAGTGTAGTGCCATACAGTCCTAAGAACACCCATCTTCATGCATTAACTGACAAAGAGATAGAAGAAACCACAGTTCATTATCTCAGTATCATGTTGATTGAATAATATTATAATACTGACCCACATCTCTGCACCCATCATTTGATTCAACTGTAGAAGGGAAGATATTCTAGATAAATAACTGCAGCTGTGATAGCACTAGACATTTTAAGATGCCTACCTCACTGTCAGAGTACTTTAGCCTCAGTTGGACATATTTACAGGAAGTACATTACATTGTAAACTGTCAAATTGAAATTTTTGTAACATATGTTCCCAGGGGCGGAGTGGGACACCAAAATCCACCGGAAAAATTCTGAAAGCACCGGCCCACCACCGGCCCAAGCGCGGCC
>JAPZDX010000003.1:11229161-11245412 GCA_029783625.1 Naso annulatus | reverse complement strand
TCTTCATTTACAGTCCAGCCTTTTGTAGATGACTGTACTTTGCACACATAAACTAGAGAAAATATCTGAACAAATCAAATTAATTTCTGCTTAAAGATCTAACTTGTTCACAGTGCCTGGAGGATTATGATATGCACTGTAAAGGCACTGCAGGGCTGGACATGAGGATAAAAGGGTGTGTATAAATGTATCTTTGGCTGTGCTGCAGGAAGCAGCTGGTTGCTTTTGTGATATTTAACATTTTCCAGGTTTGAGAGAGAGAACATTGTGTGTGTGCAGATACTTCAGGCCACATCTGCATAAGTCAGTGCTCCAACTGAGTCACCCTGGTCAAAAATGTCTTGACAAGTCAATGACCACATTGACATGCACACAATATTCTGGTTATTGAGCTTACCCCAGTTCCTGTCAGGGACAGACCTGTTTACATGAACAATGACTAACAATACCCCGGTCATATTCCTGTGTACATAACATCCTGTTTTAGAACCTGCTATCCAGCTGAAGTGCACGTGTGCTTTGCCCCGCTAGCTTTTGCTGAAGATGCAGCTAATTTCGTCCTCTGTGTGCGTCCTGCATTTAGTTATTTTGCAACACCGAATGCTATTGCAAACAGTTGTGCTTCTTCACATCTTATGTGCAGGATGATAAGAGCGACAGGATGAAGACACCGAGTGTAAACAGCAGGGTGCATGTGCACCGGTAAACAGCAGCTTATAACATCAGTAAATGTATTCAATTCTGAAATTCCATAAAGTGCTCATCTGAGTCAAGAAATAACATAATGTGGTAAATAAACAAGTCACAACGAGCACACGGGACCATTTAGAGCTGTTGGAAAGTTTATCTGATGACTTTAGGTGGAGGCAGGCTAGCACCTTTTATTACTACCAGTACCATTACTGTTACTACCAGTAATTGAGCTAAGCTAATTAGCAGTGGGTGAGCTCTGCCCATCTCTTCCTTGTTCAGCGCTCACAAGCATGCACACAAGAGTGTGCTCCAGTAGTTACGGAGGTAAGGTGTATACATGCCTGAATATTCCGGTTAATACAGGCTTAACCCAGCTGTCTTACTCGGGTTTCTCATTACTGGAATAAGGGCTGAATCGGGTAATGCTTACGGGTTTAGGTGTTTACATGAGTTACAGTGATACCGGAATACTTCAGTACCCTGGTGAATGATAGGAATATTGTGGGTATGTAAACGCGGTCACAGCCCTCAACCTCAACTAAAGCCCCTACAAAGAACAACCTCTTATTAAACCTGTTTTCCTCTAAAACAACCTTGCTAACATTCTGATTGAGTAGTGATCCGATTCTCAACATTTCTTTGCAGGCAGAGCTGAGAACTCTGTTTGCATATGACTGTATAAAAGCTCTGTCGTCAGATGTCCTGCTCCTTCCCGCTGCGGTTCACTTTTGAATGCACAAGATGTTGCTGTTCCCATGGCAATGTCAACTATCTCTCTTTTTTTTTGTCTTTACATCTTCCTGTTTTAAGGCCCCTTTTTCATTCTCTTTGCATCGCTTGTCTTTTGTCAGAGAAGAAATCTTTCCACCGATTAGCCTGACAATTTCATTACAATTTTATTACAGAAACCTGAAGCCATCTCATAAGATACAGAGAAATATTACAAAAACCATTACACATCTACTGAAGCCGATAACTGCTTTGAAATGAAGTTTATACGTCAAAATTGCTTTAGAGCTAATTCAAAACACATTCATAAATACTCCAAAGAATCATTAAAAAAAAATGAAAAGGAAAATTTTCTACTGGTGTCATTAGACAGCATGAACCATTTAAGTCTAAAGCTTTTAGTCTGTGCACATACATGGCAGTTTGAGCATGAAAAGATGAAAACACTCGTTCATTTAGTTGTTTTAATTGTGTTTTCTATAAATTCTTTGTTTTTATCCCGACAAAACAGAAAAACTTTATAATATCTGAAAAAGCAATTTCCCTTTTAAAAAATAAGAGGAAAAATTCTTTTAAACATCTGTTTTAATACTTTTCAAAACACAAAAAATACACTACGTGTCATTATTTGAAACAACAGGGGTTCTACAACAAAGTTGAATTATATTCTTCACTAATCTGCTGGTTCTTACAGTAAGAAGTTAAAATCCATCAGTTAGCAGTTTCCTGATATGGTGGCAGGTTCTGACTGAGGACAGTTGGTCATCACAAAACTTCAACTGCGTGGCTGCTGTGTCTCAGGAGAGAGAGAGAGTGGATTGTCCACCAGTGAAAGGGGCGGTGGTTCAATCCCATAGCCACATGTCGAAGTGTCCTTGGGCAAGACACTGAAGCCCACATTGCTCCTGATGGACGAGCCAACACCTTGCAATGCAGCTCTGTTGCCATCTGTTGTAAAGCACTTTGGCCAGGGTAATACAGCCAATTTACGAGAGACAGTTTATCAGGAAAACTAACAGCGTTTGAAAAACTAAACCATGCTGTTGTGAGGACGGCTTCCAGTGGACACTTGTGGTACTGTATCTTAAGGCCCTTTGGCAACGGCATCAAGTGTTGGCCAAGCTATGTGGCCACATGGCTTGCTGCCGTCTGTTGGAATCCAGGCTAAGCATAACATATGTTTTTCATCACAATAAAGCACTTGTCATTGGTTGATTTTTATCTCTGTGACATTACTGGTCAGGCTGATCCCATCACTTGTCAGTTTAACATTAAGTTTAAGATAATTACAAGAAAAAAATAATAAAATAGGAACATAAATATAACAGTATTTACAGTTGCATTAAATCAGACACTTTCTGTCATATTTTTGTTTATTTTATTTTTTTTTTTTTGCTGTATTTTTCTCTCTAGATACATGTTAAGCACTGACACTTGCACTAATGAGTCATAAAAGCAAACTGTATTGAAATTCATCTCATCGCTGTCTTGAGTTAAAAGACTGACGTTGAATCACATATTCTAATGTTCCCTTTTCTCTAAGGCCAGTGACTCATTGGCATCATGGTCCGTAGTTTCATATAAAATATTAATGTGTCTCTGTGAGTCTTTTAAGTCTAGCCAAGTTAACACTTGCAGCACACCTAAACCCCATATCAAACAGCAGCAGCTGCAGAGAAGCCCCAAGCCACCTCAGCTTAATCCAATTTGACTGGCCATCACTGTGGGCGATGCTGGATGGAACATTATGTGAGGTGGATAGAGCTTTTTCCTCTGCATTAGTGGAAAGGGATTTATCAGTCCACTTTTGACTTTGCTGTGAAAAAATACACTGGTCAGATGCTAATATTTACGCTGGTTTGACCCACAACATGGTAAATTGAGCAAATGAAAAATTTACCATTCTTCAATATTAGTGGCATACAAAGAGACTGTGTGGAAATCACTGATTTATGTTGACACGTGGTTCTTCATAATTTCACACAACTGTTCTTATTTCACACTTAGCATACCCTGACCTTGAAATCACCTGACTCTTATTTTGGACACCCACTATTTCTGTTGCATGGACAACTCACAGCCCACATACAATTTGGAGGAATTGTCTGAAGAGTCTGAGCTCCAGTGACAGAGAAGGTGCAGAAATAAGCTTTAAGCTAATCCATGCCAAACATATCAGACATCTGTCACTTGCAGTGCCGGCCAGCCTTCTGCCTCGCAAGCTCATTTGGCACTCGAAACTAAAGATTTCTGAGACAATCTTTAGATTATGCTGCTATATATCTGCCTGTGCACTTTGCATGCATTCTTTTCTTGTTGTCAGTATAGAATCAGCGGCTCCCTGTGGTTTAAATGTCAGGAAGAAGCTCATTGCAGTGGAAAGAATTAAGTTACAATCAGCTTGGCACATGGGGGTGTTGAATGACAAGATGCACCATCAGGATATGATGTTACTCACCTGAGCTACAGCACTATGTAAACAAATCTGCAAAACACTGCAGAAAATAGTGTGGCTTCGTGATGACCACAACACAAAGAATTAGCATCATCATGAAATGTACAAATGTTATGAATATGGCTCAATCTTGCTCCACTAAAAACGACGACAACAACAGAAAAATCATGAGTGAGTATTGTTCATTTCTTTTCACGCAATAAAACTAATATTTTATGCTCTGTCACATCCTCGCTCTCTATGTTACTGTCTCTCTCATAACAGATGGCGAGAGGGATTCACTCTGGGGTCAGATGCACACACACAGAACAGGTAAAACACTACAGCAGTAACTCAGTTCACTTCACTGCCGTGTCATGGAAGAGTGTCTCTTACAACAGCTCAGTCTGAAGAACAAAAGTTTGCTTAATGGAATAACCTGCAATATTATTAACACACTTGACACCGTTGTGTTTGCACTGTAACTGTTGCTTCCTAAGTGAGCTCTAATAATCAGAAATAGATGCTGGGTTATAATAGCTGCGTTACAGGTGCCAATGTTTTTCCAAACCTGGGCTTTTCTCATTAAAAATATTGCTGTGAATTTAGTGGGGATTGCAAAGAACGAACCAAATGAGAGAAAGAGAGAATATGAGACGGACAGCAGGGCTGTAAACCTAATTATCTGCATCATGTTTCCATTTCATCCAGATTGGACATCTCAGCTCCCGAAGAACATTAAAATCAAATAAAGCAGACAGAGGGATGGAAAGCCAGCTTTATAAACACCTGGGAGTAAAGCTAGTGAAATATGCTGATGGAGAGCAGCTCACAGGGATTATGTAATGTTGTGTTGACTATTCATTTGACAACTATGTGTTAAGAAGGCCCCAGTAGACTTTTGCTTGTACAGCAAGTCCCCTCCCATTATGCTGGTTCAATCGAGCCAATTGTATTTCTTTAAATTGTGAAATAGAGACATAATCTTGTGCCTAAATAGGGAGGTTTGAAGGCAGGGAGATTCAGTGCGACTTGGAAATGTAAAACTGAAAAGCTTTGGCACCCTCTGCTGTTAGAGGGATTTACAGATGGCAGCTATTTACACAGACCTGCTGTAGTGATGCAGACATGGCAGAGGGCAGGAGGAACACAGAGCAGACTGACAGAAAGGATAATGGAAAAATAGTGTCTTTGGGAGATTTCAGGACATTTTTGTGCTCTAACTAAACCTCCTAATATAGGAATCTAGAGATTTCTAGATGATACAGATGTTAAAAAAGAGTAAAAGATATTTCTTTGGTTTTTGTCTTTTTTTGTTTTTTTTCCAGGTGATGCTTATCAGAGCAACACTAGACTAATTGCTGCTGACGCTCCTTCGTATTCACCTAATACCTTGCAGCTTTTCTCCTGCTCCCAGGAGTAAGGCACGCTTGCTCGGCTGCTATTTGTCGGGGCAGTGCTTTGCCTGCATGGTGTATAGTTTGCTCTGGTTATCCGGGGGTGAACTAAGACAAACATTAATTGGTGGCACTAGATCCTCTGCTCTGTACCTGCTGTGAGCCCGCAACACACGCCGGTGTGGCAACCCCATCATCCCTCCCATCCGAAATCTCCTCTGACAGGGCCAGCAGCACCGAGCTCCTGGTTATCATTTATCATCCCAGCAGATTGGCTCATGTAACACACAGCAGACTGATGGGTCATCCTCATGCTGGGGCCCTGGCTGGAGTAAAGCCGGGGCGAGTTGTCTGCATGATTGGAGAACTGAGAAATGGAGAGGAGGGATTGTCATTAAAGAGAGAGAGGGAGGGGGACACTTCTAATTCATCTCACTAGTGATCGCTTTGCAGTGTAAGTGCGTCAGACAGCTCTGATATCATATTAGCACACCTGCACCGGCCCCAAGAGGAAAGAACGGGACTTCTCAGTGGTGTTCCTCACCAACTCCCTCAGAGATGTACACCAGAGATTACCCCATTAATATATCCCACTACTCACTGCAACACACATCTGTAGGATACCACAGGTGGCCTCCGCTCCACACAGGGAGGTACCCTGCTTGTTTTTTTTTAGGGCTCATCAGCTACGTTGAGAATGCTTGGTGGGCTTTGCTGCTGCAATGACACCTGCAGAGTTATATACACTCTTTACAAGCTATCACATCACTCTTTCCACTTTGAGTGCAGCGCCGTGCAACGTTATAACAACACTTTTCATCTGCACTCCAGCTCATTTATTGTGAATGCCTCAAGCTGATCAAAGGATGGCGGTTGACAGATCATCAATAAGTCATAATCCACCCAAAACTCCTTTGTTATTCTTAAGATCTTGGGCAAAGCAATAAATACACACTTACGAGCATGGACTGCTGTCTGGAAAAGGTCAAGTCCAACATGCTAATCAATGATATCATGAAGAGACGCGAGCTGCTACATTAACCAGGAGGTGACTTTGTTGACTCATGGGCATATTTCTTGTAGCCTCAACACATTAATGAGCTTAATTTCATAGAAACGTTCAACGAGGGAATATTTCTTTCTCTACCCTGAACGTCTCGATGGATACAGACTCTTAGTCAGTATTAATGGGGGAGACATGGACAGTTTTGCTTTGATGACAAATTGAAGTATTGGCTGGCTTTCATCTGTTCAAGAAGAAATATGGTGTTAGACACAAGCCTGGATTTCACTGTCCAAGTTTTATAGAGGTAATATAAACTATGTTTAAAGTGGATTTTTACTTTAATGGAAATTACTTTTGCATTTCAATTTTTGGCATCCAGCAGCTCAGCTGTCTCCCTGTTACTCATCTCCTGGGACGGACCGACTCTGACAGGTCCTTTTCAATACTGCAAGGTGAGTGAATCATGCCAGACATTATTACTGGTTTATTCAACTTAGAAAGAGCACAAACAGTAATTTAAGCAGCTGCAGGCTTGCAAAAGTATAATTTGAAAGGTTCCATTATTGCAATTCACATTGGAAAAGACATTTTAAAACATGGCAGACTTTGTGGTTAGCACTGATGCCTCTCAGCAAAAAGGTCCAGGGTACCCGCCTGGGGTTTAATACCTTTTGTATGGAGTTTGCATGTTCTGCTCATGTCTGCATGGGTTCTCTCCGGTTACCTCGGCTTCCTCCCTCACCAAAGACACGCGGTTTAGGTTAATTGGTGACTCTAATTTGCCCGTACGTGTGAATGTGATCGTGCATGGTTGTTTGTCCCTACATGTCAGCTCTGTGATGAACTGGCGACTTGTTCAGGGTGGTGTACCCCACCCTCGCCTAATGTCAGCTGGGATTGCCTCCAGCCCCCATACAACCCTGCAAAGATAAGGATAATGTATGAATGAATAAATTTTAATACATACTAAATCAAATTATTTTCTGAGTGGTACATCCGTCAAAACTCACTCGCCCACTCTGATTCAGCATGTACACATTCAAAAAGTTATAATAGGAGTGAAAAGCTGGTACGGGAAATTCTCCGAGAAGTTGTGTGCTGTGATTTAAATGGACTGTCTGGTTGTGATGACAGAGGCACAGTTTACCATGACCATTAATGCTGTTGAAAGCAGCTCTCTGGGCAGACGTGATCAGCGGCGGCAGTGTCTCCCTGAAGCCCAGATTGACAAGCCAGACCAGGCTCAGGAGATGGATATCACAAGGGACAGCTGAGCTGCAGGAAACCAGCGGTGCAGGCAGTTTTCAGCCAGTCTCATTACAGTGGACAGGTTGATCCAGGCAATTGCTCCTCAGACAAGGTTGACTCCAAAGCACTAATTGTGTCATGCAGAACTAGTTGATGATTATGATGCAGTTCTCTGGTGTAAAAAATGACTGTAAACAATTGGGATGTTTGATTAAACCAGAGCAAAACAAAGGAATGGTGAGCTCTACTATACACAGAGGGCTGTATCATACAATGACATGAGCAGATAAACTGTTGCCATTGTAAACTGAATTCCTTCATGCATAACTTTAGAAATGGCAAAAGAGTAAATGGGCACATTATATGAACTGTGTACACTACAACTGTAATCTCAATTAGTGTAATGAAGGAAAACCACTGCACTGTTAAGTGCTCATCTAATTCTTAACATAAAAGCATCAGATCAATTATTGTCTATGCACGGTCTGTCTGCATTTCAGTATTCTCTCATGTGTCTCGCTCGCCACAGCAAGAGCATAATCTCTGAGCATTAATCTTTATTATTCAGCAGAGCCTTAGCAGAATTCAAGTCACCAATGATATACTCAAGGTCACGGTGGAAAAAAATGTTATGTACAAATTAATAAATCTGAGTGCATGCCCCCATCAAAATGTAAGTAGCACACTCAGTATTGATTGAGGTGTTCTTATTTTGCTCAGTAAAACCATACTGAATACATATTTCATAACACATCCATAGACACTAAATGGATTCAGTTTTAAGATGTCTGCTTTTCACTTGCGTTTTTTTCCTGTGGATCAAGCATAGTTTTCATCTCCTGTGCGAGCAGTTGTCACCAAACCTGCTGTGAGAGCAGACAGATCACTGGTCAATTTGGACAGTCATTGCATGTGCACTGAGCAGCAGCCAATACTGACCACATACAGTGAAGCCCACACAATAAATTTCTGTGAATCGAAATTGGGATCATTAAAGATGTCTTGAAGAGATGTTGGAGGAACAGGGGAAGAAATTCTATTTCAAGCTGTACCCTTAAATTGGATATTAGCTTTCTGACAGATTTTCTAATTTGTTCCTTTTTGTATTCATTCTGTGCAATGGTAATTGGCCATTTGCTGAACCCTTCCAATGAGCAACGATTGTCAAATCATAGCTGAGCATTTCCAACAGGGCTGCATTAGGGAAGTAGAGCGATGGAGGGCAGTCTTGTTTTTTTTTTTTTTTTTTTTTTTAGCTTTATAAAAACCAAAAAACAAGTCAGCGAAAGTGGAAAAATGGATTAAACATAAGCTGCAATCATTAGTGTGTGCAGCTGACGAGCTTACACCTACACGTTTTTATGGATTCCACTAATTTTCTTGCAAGACCCGCCCCACTCTGCCACGGTTGGTTCCCGTCATTGGCTGGGCACGCCTGTGAATTAAAAGTTTAAGTCAAACATGGAGGCCGCGTTCTGTGTAGCTCTGGCTTTGTCTGTGTTTGCTTGCAGTTGTTTTGTACAAAAAGCAGCCAGCAGCAGTGCTGATACAGCAGATATCATGCTGTAGTTTCCATGGTAAACACCCCGACGTCCTCAGCCGTCGCATCCCTCCTGCAGGCCTCTTCTTGAAGTCTTGCATCCTCTCGAGTCGCACTTTGTTGCCGGAGTTGCTGTGGTAGGGAGAGCAGATATGCTGGGTGTGCTCAGGGATGGCTGCCACTTTTAGTATATCCCCCGTCTTGACGAAACCACATAACTTTAGTCCAAGTCTTTTTTTTTTTTTTTTTTAACATGAGAAGGGGCAGCCCTGCACATATCTGGCCTATCCACTCTCAGTAGCCCAGGGGCACAGTTGCAGCAGCCAAAGAGGCATGTCTGTTTATCGGGGAAACTTAAGTTCACAATCCACTGGCTGTTTCGTTTCCAAACCAGCTGGACTCAGCCAAAGTCAAATAGGGCTGTGTTAGAGAGAAATAACTGATAATCCATTATACTTCTTGATACGAATATAGCCTACTAGTATAACTAGCTCTAAACTGCGTTACAATCTGGTTTCATGTTTTCTATATCAGCTTGTAGAGGGGACTTTCTGCCTTGGACATGCAGCTTAGTCCTCAGCATCATATAACCCATGTAGCCACTACAGTGGGTGTATTTAAGATCCCCCAGGGTTGCTGTTTGAGAATGGGTCAGATGGAAACACAAAAAATTCCACAAAAGCATAGTCTCTAGCCAGCCCTATCCCGACAGCACTGCGTCAGCACCAGTGTTATGCAAGCTACTCTAAAACGGTAATAAGTTACTTATTATTGATTACTCCTTATAAAAGTGATAAATTTACTTTACTTATTACCTTGTATCAAAAGTAATTAGTCACGTTTGTCATTACTTTACTATGTTACTTTGGCAACCCAACCGACTTCCTAAAAAAGTGATGTACAACCTGTTTACCAAGCTCCAAGAACGTAATAAAAATAAAATCACAGTAATGTGTTTCTAGGTAATGCATTACTTCCCAACCCCAGTCAGCACTGTATGGAGAAAGGTCAGGCTGCACCCATTATCACTTTGTTATGTGGTAAACTTGTTTGTAGGTTATTGCTTTAAACCAGTCGTAATCATCTTGAGCAGCACTAGCCTTAGAATGCAGTGAGGGCGTCCTTGCAAAGCAGTAGTTTACAAGCAGAGAGTGGATATAGCAGGTGTACATCTGCTGAGTAAGATTCTTAAATGACACTATATTTACCTTGATTAGCGAGATAGCCAGCTATTGCTGATCAAATCTGCGTGTGACAGCCGTCATTTCAAAAGTTGCTGACTAAAAATGAGGAGTTCTCTTCGTCTGCACTGTCTGCGATCAACATTTGGAACTTTAAGTGGTAAATCTGCCTGTTATAATTGTAAACTTCACATATGCTTTGCACCATCAGAAAGGAAATGACAGGCATAGCAACGGTAACTAAGGGGTATGGTTTGTGCTGCTGTGAATTTTTTATTTATATCTTGTTTAGAAAAGTAAAAACCTGCCACTTTTACTTTATGTAACTTGTAGTGTAGCCTACTGCTTTTGAAGCCATGACCTGCATTCATAAAAGTCGTACAGCATGTTTTGATCCACCACTGCACATCCACCCACTGATATGTGGGCATTCATACAGGTAAAGAACCTTGCACTGTATAAAATGATAATAAAAGCATATCTATCTGCCAGTGAAAATTAGTAACTGAGTTGTGGCTGTCCTGTCGACAGCCAATTGTTAGATGCTTGAAAGTTTCTTATCAGTTCATTTGAGTGATTATGAAAGAATTTCGCTCCCCATTGTCTGCCAGGGAGCCTAATTATTTTATCACAGACATTTTAATTAGCTGTATCTCAGAGTTGTCCAAGGAGCTACAAAAGCTACAATGGATAGAGCAAATACTGTATGTGAAGCTTTTCATGGGAAGGAGTATGCGTCACATTAGAACAGTACAAAGAAACTATGGACTATGCAGGTTGAATAGCCCATATTTTCTATAAATAAAAGTGCCCACATGACAGACTGCACAAATTACAGCTTAAAGAAATGTCAATGGTACTGTACGGCTCATCTGACAAGGTAGTCAGTGGTTGCATGAGTTGTAAAAGACTCAGTTGAATCTCTTCTAACATCAGTGGAGAGATGGATGTGATGAAAGACGGTGCAAATTCAGTAAGATCATCAATAAATCCAACGAGCCTACGCCTTGTTTGGATCGCTGAGGAACGTCTTAGATTTTTATTAATTTTACAGCAGCTTAGCAGGTTTTAGGGGTTAAAAACGAAGGTGGCAGAGATTGATTTTGCAGCACACGATTGATTGGTGCGACTAAAGCTTACAGGAGAAAATTAAGCATGCTAATGTCAATGACAAAATTACAGGGTTAACTAATATTCTTCCCCATTATTAATGACTTAGCAGCTCTTCTGCAGGCATCTTCAAGATTGTCAGTTTTTTTTCCCATCCCGCCCACTCACTTCCTCATCGCAGGGTAAAATAAATTATAGACAGGAAAATGAAAATGTGGCAGGTGATTTGTCGCAAAGATAGTTTGTTATTGTGTGCATTCAGATTTGATAATTGCCAAGGTGACCTGTGATCTCCTTGATTAACAAGGACACAGCTCTATATCCTGGCTGCTGCAGGCCTATTTTCAAAGGCCTTTGTCAGCATGATTACTCTGCCTTTTTGTACTGAATGAATCACACCGATACACTATCAGTCATCTGTATTTTGTGCACCATACTATTAAAAATCGTGAAATTATAATGATTTTCTTTTTATTTTCTTGTTGGAATTTTAACACCGATTATAAAGGAGGTCCTGGGTGTTCCACGTTAATTTACACGTGCATTGGCTTTAAAGAGTGTGGTTTCTCTATAAAAAGATGTGTCGATATGTAAAAATAAAAGCATGCGTGCTGTATAGGTAGAAGCCTCTCATCCTACCCTGCTGCTGAAGATGAAGTTTTCAAGTCAGGAATGCTTGTCAATCCACAGGGCTGGGGCAGCAGCTCATGGAATATTTACACAGCCAGAAAGGGGGGGTTGCTAGAGTATAAGGCCTGGCGGTTGGAACCACATTCAAAAGAAACGGATAAAGGCCCTGAGGATTCATGCAGTGCAGCATTGTCTCAGGGAAAAAAAAAAAAAAAAAAGGAACGATGCTGGAAAAAAAAATACCTTGATTTAAAATTCAGTTCTAAACCTAGGCATGGAAAAGGCAAATAGGAGTGTGAGTGGAATGCAAAACAGAGCTGTACGTGCCAGACTGGCATAGTTTAAGTCACACATGCATGACAGACCCCACATATTTTTTTTTAGCTTCCTGAATGATAAATTCCAGTTAGAGAAATTGTGCTTGTTGAAGCTTAGTGGTATCTTGTTCTAGCGAGGCTGCCCGGCAAGCATTTTCAAAGTTCTCCAACAGCATTTGATTTCTGCTCATATATTAATTTTCCCCAGAATCATCCAAATTATACTTGCTTTCCTACACATGTATTAAAATGAATGTGAATTTATTAATATTTATAGCCAGCCATATGGTAAGCAAGCAACTCTGTGGCAGGGAGATTTGGTACGGTTCGGCAGAGTCAGTACATCTAAAAAAGCAAATTCCTTTGAGTAGACAGCAGACTGGTATATTTAACATCAGAAAGGCCTGAGAGGGGAAGTAATGAAAGATGCTAATAGAAAGCACACTTCATCATGGGAATTATACAGTTTTGATGATGTTTGACTGCTTTCTTTTTGACTGTTTGTGAGTCCCAATAAAACTAAAACTGTAAAAAGCTTTTTCTTTACCTTGCTCATAATTATCCATAACATGATGAACACTTTTCCTCAGTAAAAACCAACAACATGTTAAAAAGGCCCAAATCCCATACCTCAGAAGAGCCACTGAGCTTTCATTAAAATGCCAATGACACCATTACAGACTCTGTTTTCTTGCAGCTCTCCCATTAAATAAAAACTGCAAAACTGAAATTTTCCAAGCGGCATTCTACTATGTTGATGCATTTCTTGTTTTGTAGCAGCAAGCCTAGTTTTCATGATTGTGTCCTTGTGGCCAGGGTGCATTTATTTTTGAGGAACCAGGGTTTGTCATTACATTCATCCGAACATCCTGCTTCTTCCAGAAATACGTCAAACTGTTGAAGCAAGACAACATCAGTTGCTCTGTGATTGTGAGCATTACATCCAAGCTTTAGACGCTTTGCCAAGTCAAACACTGACCACAGAGTGTGGTGGTCTGCTTGCTCAACTGTATACCTGAAGTTATTTTTACAATGATTTATTAAAAACAATATCCACACTGTTGGAGTACCCAGATTTCTTTTTAAGCCTCATCCTCTTTACGCTACACGTTCCATCGCGGGCAGACTGTTATCAACAAACGTTAGTAACTGTCAACTATTAATAAGATAACACAGATAAATCTGGTCCAAAAAACACAGCCATCCAAACAAACTAGTCACGCTCACATGAAGCCAGACCCGATAACCACTGTGTGTTTATTTCATCCATATCTCTATCACTTTGATTTTCATTTCCTGAACAAGCTTCATCTGTGTTATCAATATCACAACAACATTTTTGTCAAGTTCAAGGTTAATCGGGGCTTTTAGCTCCTCCGCCTGACAACAGGCAGCAGCAAGAGTTAATGGCAGCACAGTCGCTGCTGTTAAAAGATGAGATCATATCGCCCCTGTAAAGCATTTTTATTCTGTTGACTAACTGACTTTTAAGATTTCCCTGATTACTGCGATGACGCTGCAGGGTCGCACTGTTACATGTAGACTGCACACCATAGCAGAGAGACTTTTAAAGACTCTCCTCTTACAGCGATCGGAAAAAAATCGGAGGGAGCATGTCAGCACTCTGCATTACACCTTGCTAGTTAAGAAAGGTTATTCTAGGTTTAAGTTTAAAATGGTTTATATTGAAAGAGCAAGTCTCAGCAAATCCTAGGGTCTGTGAAAACATTTGAAATACATTTTCACTTATAAAATAATGATGAATGTTTAAATTTTTAATGTGCCAGAACAGTTAAATGTTTCACAGACATTAAAATTTTGGTAAAAGTAAACCTCTGGAGCCTTGATTTATTGAAAAATAACAAGTAATTATGTTTTTCGGTTGCACATATTTAGAAGATAATCTCCTAGCGATGAATATCAGATAATAAAAGACTCTTTTGTGGCAATTTTCTTTCCCAAGGTTTTCAGGAACAGAACTTTTATTACTTATTACGACCACAAATGAAAATAATCTTAGTGTTATTTCCTTTAGTTCCTAATGTCTGTAAGGAAGAATCAAATAAATAACAGGATTTATGTCTTTCCTCAACATTGTATTCGAGTGAAATCAAGTTCCTTTCACTACATTCAAATTCAAATTGTGTTGCTGGAAAAAATAAATGTGGTTAATAATGCATTGGTATTGACTGGCAAGGATCATGTGTGCTTAGGAGTCAAAAGGCTCGTATCCCACACATTGGAAGTCATTTTGATCCATCGATTGCATGTGCACTATATCTTCAAAGAGCCTCAACTATGTATCGTTTTGACGGACATTGATTATCTCATACAGTTAACATACATTTCCCTTTGCACTCGCTTGAAGTGTTTATGACTGCCGAACAAGAAGTGCAAGAACTGCCCTCAGCACTTAACCTCATCTAGACTACAGCACTGTGCAATTTCTGCAACAGTTTTTAATTAAATATGAAGAAAAATGGGAAAACAGGCCTTGAAGGGATGCAGGAAAGTGCCCACACTTTAATTTGTTAATAGAGTGGTATGTCATTAGCGTAATGATCGCATCGAACGGAAGACAGGCCTGTATACACCGATAGTGACTGTCAATAGACATGAGGCATGAAGAACATTACTGTGAGCATGGATCCATAAATACTTTGTGAGATGTGTTAAAGGAGTCAAACTGGAAAGCAACATTCTCACTGTGCGTCTAGACATTTTTCACAAGTTTCTTTGGCATTGCCATGTCTGTGAAAGTGATTATGCACTGCTTTTAGGTCCCATGCAGGGTAGGTTACTGCATCCTTTTTTAATCATGTTGCTCTAAATAGCAAGAGATCTGCGAGCTCTTCCTGTGAGATTGTTGTTTTTTACATGAAGCCTGCAAGACAAAGAAACCCTTTCCAAAAGTTCACAAGAAATATTTAACAAGCCTAAGAGTCGACAGACCTGCTAGCTGCTTTAGGAGGTGTACTTAGGCGCAGTGGTGCTTTGAGCTAAATGCTAAAATAAACATGCTAACATGTCCAAAATGCTAATACTACAGTAACATGCTGATGTGTAGCAGGTATGTTTACAGTGTTCACTATCCTAGTTTAGCCTGTTAGCCTGTTTTGTTTGGTTTTTCATGTGAATTACATTCATGGTTTCAGCTTTTCACATGTGAAGATTTACTGTTTTTCAAAATATTCTAAAGATTTTCATTTACTTTGGGGGTTTAAACAATTATTATATACCAGTGAAGTTATGATACTGTGCCTTGCTGTTTTCAGAATTTTTACAAACCAAACAATCAACCAACCAATCAATGAATCAATAAAAACAATCATTTGTCAAACATATAAAAGTTCAAAATGAGTTTCACCTCAACAAACTACAACAGTAAAATTCTGTTTTTACATGAATGCAAGAGTTATAAGAATCTCATTTATAACAGTTCTATTTTTTTCTCAATTGATTTAAGCAACATTTTACTGTAAATGCAGGACTAGTATTTGTCGCTGAATTTTGACATTTTTTACATTTTTACAGTGTGGTACTCTATCATCAGTAGAAGAGCCGAATACTTATTACACCACTAAAATTAAGAGAGTATAAAGAATGAAGTGAACAGAGTGTAGAAGAGTGAGGTGGAAAGGTAACAAGAAAGAAAGACAACTTGAAGAAGACAAGCAAAAAAAGGGGGAGAAATATTTGGAGAAGAAAAACCGAGGAAGATGAGTGACACAAGAAGAGTGAAGAAGAGCAGAAAGAGGAGGCACAATGATTCTTTTCAAGAAAACACTGAAGTTTGTTCATAGTCTTTCATAGAATACCATAGCTTCACTTACTGTGGCACTAAACTATGATTTCCAGATACAGTTTTCCAAGATGCTTCGGAGGTATCCAATTTTTTTATTTCTATTTTTAAAATTTTTTTTGGTCTTTTTGCACATTTATTAGGACAGGACAGCTGAAGAGTGG
>JAPZDX010000003.1:11182991-11196529 GCA_029783625.1 Naso annulatus | reverse complement strand
TAAACTGGCGTGTATCAGCGTGCTGGTCAATATCCAATATTTATTTTAAAGCCAGTATTGGCCGGTACTGATAATGGACTGATAATCATCATGCATCCTTACTGTTCATGTCTGTTGCGAGGCAAGGCGAGAAGTACCTGTTCCCAAAGCTCACGAGACTGTATCGCAGAGACGGAGACAGGTCTCAAAACAAAATTAATTTTCTCCTGAATTGTGTGTCTGAAAAATGCCATCTTTGTGTCAGAGTATTCGGAAGATACGTGTCTCATGAAAAATGGGTTCAATATGTACCTTGGTGAAGATGGGACGTGAGAATTGGTCATAATCTGTGATCACGTGGACTCAAGACTGCTTCTAGTCTCCAAAAGAGGCGGGGCCTTGGCAAAGCCCATGCGACATTGATACAGGAAATGAACAGTCAGTGGGAGGTGTCGCTTTCTATTAACCGTCTCTGGCTGTACTAAATTCCTGTAAAGCGTAATGTAGACATTTGGGTTTTACTCTAAAATTACAAATCATTTTACTGCATTTATTTTCTTTTTGCTGCTGTTCAATTCACAAAGTGTTTATGCAAATTTTTTTTTTTATAAGAAAGGCAACGAAAAGTCTTCATTAAACAGGTAACAGCAACATGAAACATCTGTGTCCATGTTAAACCAATATGTGATATACAGTCCTCAATTAAAATCACGTTGCACGACAAGCATCTGCATGTACGCTATGAATATAATCTGATGTGCAAGCTACATGCATGGCTTGTTTGGTTCATAGGGTTCACAGAAGTGACAGCAAAGAGGCGTGGAGAGGCTTTAAGATGCAAAAAAAGGCTTGTGAGCCAGATTGAAAATCACAGTACACTGCATGTCCCCCGCTTGCTGAGCAACCAGGACACCCCATGGCATGTTATATTTTGATATTTTCATAAACATGTCCTATTATTAGCTTGTCCTCCGGCACTTGTGACATCAGTGTGACTGCAGCAGTCTCCCTTCATGTCTTGGCTTTGCCTATTACACTTGGTCTGACTCACCAGTGGACTGTGCCTTCCAGCTGGCCATAGGCTGACACTCTCTTCCACCTCATTACCAGGAAGGCCAGTGAATGAAGTGAACTTGCCTCCTAGTCTCGTTAGAGGTTGGCACCTGGGGCTGTACACTACCTTATGTCATTTACCTTGGAAGACAACTTAGAAAACAGATATAATGAAACAGTTAGGCCTGTGTCATGCAGCTGTGAGATTTCCTTTGAATCTTTATAGTTGCGTGCACATGACGAAAATACAGACTGCATGCATTTCCATTTTTTCAATATGCCTCTCACAGAACAGTGATATTGTCAGATGCTGGCTAGAGTAGGAATATTTATTCACGCAACGCTAGAAGAATTCGTCTCTCAGCGAAAGGCGTCAGACTCAATTCATATTCTCATCTCTTAAATGTTTCCAGTGAACAACAGCACAAACGGACTTTACCTCGCTGCTTTTTGCCCCAAAACAAATTTAAAATGTATTTAAAGCTGAAATATTCACGCACCCTCTCCAAATAGCGCATTGGATGGAGATCTGCAACATTAAACCAGTAATTTGTTGAAAAAATGATTTGGGCGTGATAATGCGTGCTGCTCTTTGTTTATGCCTCTTCCATCTACAATAAGTATAGTCAAAGCTCATTTAATTCTTAACAGAAAATTTAAAATATTATCTTTTTTCCTCTTGTGTATCAGCAGAACATTAATCATGTTATTATATAATGATTGTTTTATTTTGTTTTAATGTGTTACGTAGTGAAAATAAATTCAGACCATCGATTTTGGTTCAAAAGGGGCTCACAGCTATTGTGTAGTCGTTTTCTGCACTCTTCTGCATCCCACATTTCTGTTTAAAAGGGCAACCTCTATTCGTAGGAGGATGTTTGGAGCAAAAGCATAAGTTAAGGTCACCTTTGTTGCTTTCATGGCCCACGCCAGCTCTGCAATTTGAATTTTTTGCCATTTTGCTAAAGAGACTTAATTATGGATGGGCTGAAGCGAGCATTTATCATATTTCACACCTAATATTATGACATATTTGTCAGGGCATTAATTTAGATTAATGGCATGGGAAGGGTTTTGGGTGATCTGCAAAGCCCTTGACAGCTCATCCCTTTAAAGTAAGATGGTTTTAATGAAGTTGGTCTCTACAGTAGGCAAATGTATAATAAACCTCAAGCTAGTAAAATGTAGTTTTGTTGCTGTGTAACCAGATTCTGTTGGCAATATTCAATATGCAGTAATTGCCCCGACCTCCATCCACCCACCGGGCATGTGTGCAGAATTAAGAGGAGGCAGGTGCTCCTTCCAAAAATAAATAAATGAAACAGTGACGGGGACAAAGGGGAAAACTGTTCTTTAAATAAAATAAGATAAAAAGAAAAGAAAAAATAGGCTAGCTGACAAGGGAACGGTCACCTCGGACAGCTTCAGTGACCTCAGTGTTCATTGTAATTTTGAATAAGCTCATGTTTAAAATCGGCTCTTTCTATTTGTTCCATGTAAGCAAAGAGCAGCGCAGATGCTCGCAGGTGATAAAAGTAGCTCCCATTAAAAGCCCATTTTATTGTGGGGCGGTTAGGCAGGTGTTAGAGCAAGAGTTGTATTCAATCTGTCCAAGGGCTTTGTCGACCGTCACCTCGGCTTCTGCATCGCACAGAATGCCTGCATTATTCAAATGCATTTTGTGTCTCCGTTATCTGTCACACAGACGGGCTGTCAAGCACCATAAAAAGGTGGGTGGTACTGTCATATGCTTCCCGCCCGCTGCTGAACTGAAATGAACTTGACACATAGGCAGAAGCACATGAACATTGGATAGATATTTGTTGTGAGGGTGGATAGCTGGTTAGGGGTGGATGTGTTCTCGACATTTACATCCTCTCCTGCCCACTTTAATACAAATAATGGGACAGTTGTGTATTTGAAACGCTGTGCTTTCAACACTGCATGTGTCAGGCTTTCAGGTTCTGTGGTCCAGTAGTGACGAGCTATATTGTGTCATGCAAAATTAATTTTAATTAACCTCTGTGGTGACATAAAATGATAGATGAAGATAAAACAGATGCTTTGTGCAGCATTTTTCCGCTTTCCCAAAACTTTGGACAACTCTTAGTGCTTGAATTAGCATCTTTGAAAGCAATTTCATGACTTATTGAGTCAATATTTGTTAACCGAGGATGTCATCCGTCTTTCTATATGCACATATTGATGAATGGCTGGCCTGTTTTCAGGTGTCAGTGGTTCTTTGATTCGCGTCCCTGATTTCGGAAAAAAAAGAAAATGAAACTCAGAATAAAAATTCAAATCCTTTCTGCCACTCTTATCCTCTTATTGAGGCTTTGTCCTTACTACAGACAAAGGAATAGCTAACATCGCCCAAATCTTTTTCCCTGTTTGCCTCTCACTCCCTCCCTCTGTTTACTCGTTTTAAATCCCTGCAGAGAATTTATTGCCCTAAACATCACCACTGGCCAACCGCTTTGGATTCAAGTCACATCCACTTGGGAGTCTCAATAATGCCTCTGAATGAGCCAAGTTCTCATTAAAGGAATTTCAAACACCCCACTTAGACTTGATCTGTTGTCCACATTTCTATTGCTTTGTCCTTTAGCGTGGCGCATCCAAAAAACGAGTGCCTGGAAACGGACACAGAGCCCTTCACCCTGCCTTTAATATGGACAGAGTGGTATGCACATTGGTTGACTTGGTTGCCTGGTAACAAGAAGCTAGGCATGCGATTCCCTTCTCTGCTGTTTTGGATTTAATTATGAAGTGGTTTTAAAAAGTGATATGCGGCTTGGCTCATTTTGGCCCTGTCCCCATCTGATACAAAAGAGACAATCCAAACTGACCCAGCTCAATATCACACAAACAAACCAGAGATCTGCCTCAACCCTGACCCAGAGGACTGTAATGACACTTGGCAGTGTTTTTAATCCTTCATGCAATTTACTCCAATCTCGAGTGGAAGTGAAAGTGGCAACAGTATTGCTGGTTAAGTCGCTGACATTAATAAACATAGTCTTTTTCCAGGACAGAAGCTAAATCTAGCAGACATCAGAGCACTGAACCCCACCGAGTTAGCAAACAAAAGTCTTCTTGTTCTTGTTTCAGAAGCCGCACTTTGTGCTGCTTGTGGCATTGCGGTCTCCTTTGCCCTCCCCTTGCTCACTCAGAGATGCTGCTGAATAGACAGAAGGCGTGACTCTAGTGGGGTTAGAGGCAGGCGGGGGAGGATAAAAAAGCATCATGTACATGCAGAAATGTCTGTGAATTTTGGGAAAATGCTATTCGTAGCCATAGTTCTTTAGTTTTTATTAGAATAGTTTTTTTTTTATTGTTTGTATAAATGCACTTAATGTACTTAATAATAAGCTCAATCCAGCAGAGAAGTCACAGACTGTAGACAAAGAGCCTGCAGCCTTGCTAGTGGCTCTGTAAGGCTGTGCATAGGCAGAATGGTGCTTTGAGATAATGCTAATGTAAGCATGCTAACATACTCTTAACAACAATGTCTACATGCTGATGTTTAGCAGGTGAAATGTTTACCATGTTCGACATCTTAGCCTGGCAAGTTAGCAAGTTAACATTAGCTAATTACCACTTAATATTAAACTATTGCTGAGGCTAACGGGAAATATTTTGCAGGTACACGTGGTCAAAAGGCAAATTATTGGGCAATTTAAAATGTTAACTCAGTGCACTTTGACTTTAAAAGACAGGGGATCAAGTTTTCACAATTCATCCTGAAGGTGTCGTTAATATGTGCAGCAAATTTCAAGGCAATCTATCAAACAGTATCCAACCCATCCCTAAAAGTGTTCCTAAAGTCACACCTACAGCATGGCTGGTTCACACAACGTCAATCCTCCATATTTAAGGTTATTTAAAGTACTTGCAATGCTACGATTTTAAAAAATGGCGATGATCATGTGTATTTGTGATAATCCAGTTTCAGTGGGCGTGTTTAGTCTTCCAAATACATGCAAGCATTTCATCTTAATCATTTTTTTTCTTTTCTTTTTATCTTAATGACCAAGAACTATATTTAAAATTGTAAAAATGCAGAAATATGATAGTAAACACTGACCTGTGATACGTTTAAACTAATTTGCTGGGTACAATAACAGAGAATACAGAGAGCAGGAGAAATTGTTCAGTCGTGCTGTAATGACAGTGAGGGTATTGTTTTGACAGCCTTATTTAACTCAGTATGAACACATTTTACTCGTTCAAGGGAGTGAGTGTGAACATTAAACACTGCTCAGTTGTTTCAGTATAATTGGATGTACGTTGACCCTCAATGTATGCATTTTATAGATGCAGTGATGTATGCTGTCTTTGAAATTAGTGCCTCGACTGAGCTTCGGGGATTCAGTGTGAGGTTTATGAAAGTCCTCTGTTACCCACAGTACCTTATAATTAAAAGTTTACCGTACTTTTTATGGAGAGGGTGGGGAACTCATTAAATGTCCAGACTTCCAAAGCAACAGAGAGAACAGACAGAGAGTGAGTGGAAAGGGAATATGAGTGAAGAACTGTGCAGTCTGCAATTTGGAGGAAGAGATAACGTGAGAGAATCTCCGACTGATTTGTGGTCTTATGAGATTCCCCTCGGAAATCACTTTGGCTGCATGTGTCACGTGTAAGAAAGTAGGTCTCTCTACTGACTGGTAAGAACGTGGTTTATCAAAGCGACGGGTCTCAGCTAATCACAGGTTGATAATGGAAGAGGTCACCTAACGCAAGCTTCTGAAACACGCTTGACCGGGACATTAAAACAAAGAGAAACAGGAAGGGCTCATTTGTAATAAATTATTGAGAATGTCATATGATGAATGCTGTCTCCTGTCTCTGTGGGGCGCCTAGAGACACTAGCACTGCTGATTACTCTAACTTCAAATGAATGTATTGCATTTTGCATTATCTTATGAATATAGTCATGGAGTAAGTGTCTGGCTTCATTAGTTTTAGCTATTTACATGCCAGTGTGTATTAGATAAAAAGCTACTTACATACTCTATATTTACAAATGATTATCTTCACTGCAGAAAGGGGCGGCATTAACCACAGAAATGTCATCATATGCTTTGAATATTTCTATTTTCATTAGCAATATACAGCACATTGCAATGAATCTTTAATCACAAAACAAATTGCTTGTTCTCTGTTTCAGTGGAATGGAATGGAATTTTTATTGGAAGTCTTTTGTTTTCCCTTAGTTTTTGCGACAGTTATGCGAAACTAACCTACCCTTAGTTTTACCCCTGCTGGGTATCCTGCCAGTTATAGCGATGCTCATTTAATGCGTGACTGGTGCTGTCTTAAAACAGATGATCTTTCTTTAATTTTTAAACAGAGACTTCTTTGTCCAAATAACAGATTTCTATCTTCAAACCTTTAGATCCATATCATCATCACAGCTACCAATGATAACAAAACGTACATCAGCAGATCTGCGTGCCGTCTGCCTCAGGCCCACCACCAGAAATTACCAGCAGAGAATGTTAATTGTTGCAATGAAAAATGTCTTTGTAGACACTAAGTGGAAATATGTTGCCTGTTAAAGGCAAAAAACCACACCACGCAATAAAATTTTGCCTTGTGGGAATAGACAAATCAATAATGTTTTGTAAGTAGCCCTTTTATGTCTTTGAATTGCTCTTTTATTAGTAATCTACACAGTCTGGTAAAAGTGATTGGTTTTATTGTAAATCTGTAGTTGCATTTTTGTTCTGTTGCATTCTGGGTACACTATCCCAAAGCTAAGCTATTCTTTCATGTACAAATATCTACAATATACAGTAGCTATTGTTGGGTTCACTGATGTCAGTAACCAGTCACTGAGTTACAGTAGCTGGGAAGGTTAGCCAGGCATATAGCTGAAGGGAGATACTGTACATCTGTCAGTTATATCAAAGCCAAACAGGGGGACATGTTGTATGATTTAGTCCATGTGCCTTGTTGAGAGTAGCTGGCTGTTGAGGAATGTGGTACTTATGAATTGGTCTGGATACAAAGAGTGTTTGGAGAACAGGAGCTGTGTGGGAGCTGTTGGACAACTTCTGCTGAGCATCACAGAAAAAGCCCATGAGATAGCCTAGCATGGCCCATCCATATTTTGGAGTAGGCTTGAGTCCTCAGTAGCCTGTGTATGCTTTGTACATTTTTTATATTAATAATTAAGTCAGTATTTTGTCAGCATTAAGCAACTACAGCTCCCATGAGTATTGGCCATATGGCGTGCTGTCAAAACCTCATCTGCAGTGTTAACTGTGAACAACACTATCCTGATATCTCGGTGAAAAAATGATAAGGTGCTTTGATTATACCCTCAAGAACCATTACATTAGAATACATTAATTTAGGTTAGAAATAGGGATAGAAATGCCAGAATCACATTTCAGCGCACTACCTGAGGCAATAATGTAACAAAGGCTGCTTAAAAAAGACTGCAGAACTCTTTCTTTCTAATGAAGGCAAAGGTGTGGCTAATGAACAACTTTACCTCCTATGAAAAGTGACTGGCTGCACTTGATGTCGACCCATTTTATAGGGATTAGACTCTTTTAAATCTGGCTTGTTGATTTCAGCACCATCAGTACTGTAACTTGACTGCTGCTGTTCTAAGCAGAGGAAAATATTCTGTGTTGCCAGCAACCAAAAACTGTGAGGTATGAACACGGTGATCAGTTGGACAGTCGGTCAATCAGTCAGCGTCTGTCTGTCTGTAATTTGACACTTTACCCATAACCCTGAAATGGCACCAGCTCATATTGTATTGACTGATGCTTGCTTGCCCGTATTGCAGTCTTTCTAGTGTGTGTGAAATTGATTTTTGACTGCAGAGCAAACAGTGTATAACAAGTACTTTACGCAGACTCGTTTGTTACATTCTCATCCTGTACGTGGTGTATGGTCCAATAAAAAAGCTTTGAGAAGCTGCTGTGCACTGCGTATTGACGGGGTGGGGTGGGGGTGGTAAAACAAACCCAACCAGTCCTATTCTTTGTAAAACCCCAAAACCCTTCAGATTAGGCTCAAATCTAACCTCGGAGTTCCTTTTGGATTTTGTTTTTAAGTATGCCTCTTGTGGCTGTTCTGGTAAAAAACAAACAAACGAAGAAAAACACGACAACTGTGGTTCTCACTTGCTGTCGAAATACCAAAGAACCTCCAGCCTCAGGAGGCAGTAATGAGCCAATTACAGCTTTTGTGCAACACAATGAGGCGGAAAATAAGTAGCACTGAAAAATTAATTGGACAAGTGACAAAAAAGTGACATTCATGCTGTAATGAAAATGTTTAAAACAGTATTTTTCAATTTTTTTAGAGAAAAAGCTTCAACAGTGATAACATACTGGTGGTTTTTGTAAAGTGTCATTCTCATTCACTTCCCAGACCCTTCCTATGGGACCTGCAACAACTGTCTGCCATTCAGTTTTTTTTATTCAATTTGATTCTCTTATTTAATAATTTAATTATTAGTTGGTACTGCACAGCATAATTTCTACTTATACTTATTTGTCCAAATTCCGAAGATATACAGTTTTACTAGACAGCAGGACCAGGCAAAGTGCTGACATTTGCGAAGCTGGAACCAGCCAACATTTGGCATTTTACTTCATAAATGACTTAAATAATAAATCAAATTTTAAAAAAGGTACCAATTTATTTTCATGGCAATTTAATCATTTATTTGACCATTTTTTTCAGCTGTGCACGGAAGCACAGCAGTGTGGCAGGCTATGTGGATATCTAGTCTTCTTGGAAATGGGGGGCCGATATGATTATTCTAATTATTCCAGGATGGCAGCAATCGTAACATAAGCAAAAGCTGTTGCTGGTAATCCTAAATGTTCTATTTAATTATTTATTTATATTAAAACTGCTCAATAGATATTAATACAAATGCCAAGCAAACATTCAGGGAAATGGTCAGAAACTGACTGAAGTACGATGATTTTACTGCTGAAATTGTAACAAGTTGTGGACTTGTACACTGCATGCTTTTTCAGAGCTATTTTCTTAAGGTATTACATGTATCACTATATTTGAGATAAATAATAATAATAAAAAAAAAAACTTTAAGGTTTCATGCAATTAAATCCAGCTTAAGACTGAGTGATTTATTCCTAAAATGAGCACATTGCAAATCAGAGCATTGTTCTGTCACGCGACCCATGTTTTGCAAATTACAGATTTTTGACCTATAATATGCCACTTATGTACTCAGTTCTGATTTGCTCTCCTCATTTACTAGTTTACAGATACCTGTCTCCACATCGACACTCTTTGTTGTTTGTTTCCTGTCAGAAAACATGATTAGTATGTAGTGAGAATTCTCCTGATGCAGGATCATGGGTAATGCATTTTAAAAATGTTCTCTGATTTGACATTTTTTTGTTTGGAAAAGAAATCACACAGTGCAGCACCAGTAGAGGGCAGTGCCAAATCCCAGGTATACTGTATGAATACATAATTTTGTGTCATGCTTTAGATATCTGAGCAGCGGTAAATTCATGATGCAACCCTCTTTTTTCATTATTTACGCAGCACATTGTTTGACAATTCACAAAACTTTGTTTGTGTTACATCCATGAGGCTGCTGCTGAACTTCTGGTTGTCCCTCCGGGAAATTTGAAGCAAAAATAGACAAGATATACATAATGTACCCACCCAACATTGTACATTTAAAGTGAATCATGCCTACTTTTATTCACTTCATGTTTTTTTTTTTTTTTTTTAATTTTAAAATGGCATATATCTGCAAAATCAACAAAAAGCCCAAATGACGTCATTTTTTACACCACATGTTTTTTTAATGGGTTCACATGCACTAGTGATACAAGACTAAGCTACAAAATGTTAAATCTATAACAGTCTGATTTTTTGTTTTTTGCTGCATAGCAGTCTGTGTATTAGCATTCTTTTTTTTTTTTAATCTTATACAGTAACATGTATTTTTAAGGATTATCTTTTCATGTTCAAGTGCACAAGATTTCTTCAGAAAATGTAACATTTCATATGTGGTGCTTATGGGGAACAATCATCCACTCATAATCCCACTGTTCTATTTCTTGGCCGCATCGTACTCATACGCTCAATACATGGATGGGGCATTGTGTCCTCTGATTACCCTCTATTTTTATATCATCTGATGTCCATGGAAATTAAATTACCAGCTGAATGTACTAGATTTATGTGCCCATTCAGTGCCGCCTGTTGTAAAATCAGGAGGAAATACGGAAAGTGTGCATTCATCAGTGCCTCTAAATGCCATAATGAGCTGAAAGGATAGTTAGGACTAGAATGGTTCCTTCGCCCATTTGGTGTGCCATCCTCTTCTACTGTCTAAGTAGCTAACTTAGTGTGTGTAGAGTAAAATGTAGCTATTGATGTCCTTGAACTTTTGCCTAGTTTAATAAATTCTAATTAGATTAGAGCAAGAGAGAGTGTGAAGAGACAGCTTTTTTGTCTTTGCTGATCAGAGTGGGAAAAAAAAAATATATGCATAGGGCTACATTTTTTGCATTGAAAAGCTCATTAAAGCTGCTCTCGCAAGAGTGCGAGGAGAAGTGGAAGGAAATGGTTTTGTCATTCAGGCTCACAAACAGATCACACTTTCTTTGTTGTGTGAGAAACACAGAATGAGCGAGTGGTTGCTTTCATATGAGGAAATGTTGGATGCCATAGTATGACGGCGGTGAATGATAAATATGTATTGATTATCTAATGGGCGTACACAGCTGCATTTATTCATCATCACTGAGTGTCATGCAAAATTAGAACTTATTCCAAGCACTCTGATGAATTTAAACACTGTGAGTCATTTTGTCATAGTCATTCAGGCAAGAACTGAATAAACTGGGGCACATTATGAGGAATACTCGTCTTAGCCATGACATATTATTCTGTGCAAATTAACCGCTTTACCTGGTACCATCAGTGAATTGAAGAAAGGGATATGTTTTAAATCACCTCCTTCTTTTCAAGCCTGACATCCTTTTTTGCTGTGAGGCGGAAGACCCAAGTGCTTTGACTGCATATCAGACAGGTACATCGACAATAACGTGAACTACACGACAATGGGTAAGACAGGCTATTCAGCCAAAGCTATTGGGGGGGCCTAAGTGTCATGGGCCTTTAAGACTCCACGTTCCTCTGCAGCGAGTGTGTCGCCAGCTCCCTATTTCAGTGCTCTGCAGAGCACAGCTGAATGGACAGCAGCCATTGTGTGCCCAGATAATGCACTTCAATCATCCTTAATGTCATCACAGCCAAAAAGGCTCAGAAGCTGGGCTGAAAGGGCCTTATTTCTTCTCATATCCAAGAACAAAAACTGCAGTCTTAGTAATAAGATTTAGGTATGTGTTTGTTTTGCACAAGAATTACAATGGCCAGCCGCACTAATACTCGTGTGCATGGGGATTTGAAAAACTGTTGTAGCTGTTTTTGATGTTCATTTGGTCGTGGCCCCTGGTTGCAAAACGATTAAACAGTCATGTTTCGGTTGAAGCTGATTTAATTTACTTTGTTGAGCTTAACTTTTTTTCTTTTCCACATATCACTTAATATTCCGGACATGGTGGACTGCAGGGGAAGCTTGTGGTTTGGTAATCAATTCCATACATTGGCTAACGGTAAGATGTTGAATGGCTAATTGACCACAGTAATGGTCCATGGCTATGTGCTGGTGGACGATGGAGACATGCACATTAAAAAACAATTAATTTCCAATACTAATGTCACTCTTGGCTGCCTCTGCTGCTGCTTATAAGAAGGAGCTGTCACTGACAAATCATTTCATACTCAATCTAGGAACTGATTCAGGCCATGCAAAGTTTGAAAGCCTTTGTTGAATGGAATACATTTTTTTTGCGTTTTAAACCCATGTGAAGAGAATTTATGCGTCCCCTTTGGTGTATGACTTTATTTATAAATGTCTCCCTCCTTCTTTGCAAAGCTACAAGGTCATGGTCTGGTCATGAACTTGATTACATTTTCTGCTTCTAGCCACTGAATCAAATTTCTTTTACTCTTGTTTGCAGCGTACTTCAAGCTGCAGCAGGCATCTTTGCATTTTCGGCTGCCCCAACCGGCCGCAAGAAGTCATTTTGACAGTTGTAATAACTTTGCAAAAAAGATGAGACGGCTTAGCAAACTGTAAACTCTCAGCTCTAATTTTACTGTTAGGGGCCGGGCAATGTTAAAAATGATTTCAAAGAAGACCCAGCAGGTTTCAGCCATTACTTATAAATACTGCTTTCAGATTGTGGAGTGTTTGCTGGCAGCTGTGCAGGAGACAGGTTTGATTTATTACTTGCGTGCATTTTTATTTATTTATTTATTTACATGCACTATATTTGCTTTGGTAAAAATGCACTGCAAACATATCAAAGTGAAATACCCGCGCTGAGGCGATAGTTTGATTATCGTATCATGAAAAACTAATTTCCATGTAAATGATGCGTTTGATAATTGAGTAAATGTCTGTAGAGCCTGTGGCAGCCTACAGGAAACATCTTTGTTAGTGTCACGTTGTCAGACAAGCAAAATGGAGCAAATTCATCTGTGTTTATTTGTTTTTTTTAAGGGTGAATGCTTTCATTCATTTCTCTCAGAGCAGTGATGTTTTTGTCTCCCACCACCAGTGACAGTACAGCTGCCTGTATACAGACAAACCACCTTACATGTGGTCAACACCTTTATATTGCAAGTTGAGCAGAAAGATCAGTAAGTGAAATAAGTGTATGAATGACACGTTTTTTTTTGTTGTTTGTCTAGTATTCTGTCTCTCACCAGTTCTTTAAAGGTTGATTTCAAAGGCTGTTAGTGGATAATAACCTGAGACCTTTTCAAGGATACAAAAACAAAAAAACATCAAGAATTTTCTTTTTTTGTGTGTGTGTGCGAATGTCCTTTTCTTAATTCACACAATAAATTTGATCTGCTGAAATTACCATGATCCCCCACCAACTCAGCGTGACTTCAGCAGCACTATTCAGCATAATTTAAACTGGAGATAATGCTTCTGCTCTCTTAATTGAACAGTGCTTTGCATCTCTTTGATATAGAGTTGAAAAAGTTTTTTTAAAATAAGACTATGAATACATGCATTAAAGTTGAGAAGTGTACCCATCATCATGCTAATCAGATGTTCAGTTTAGATTCTATTTTACTGTTTAACTTTTACTTTTCCAATGTCATAGCTTTTTGCATTGAAAAAATAATCATTTGTACAGAAGATCAAGTAGGACAGATTTGAACACGGTCACATTGTGTGTTAAATTTGGGTCAATATTCTGGTTTTCCGGAGATCAGCGGTGGTTCAGTCCCCTTCCTCTTGAACTAATTGCCCTGTTGTCCTGGGACTGAATCCCTGCAGAGTTCTTTTCTCCAGTGTTTCCTGTTCTCTCGTTCCCTCAACACCTTACAAAAGTTTAAATAACAAACAGACAATACCACAGGTTAGAGGACTGCCCACCTTACCTTTAAAAAAAGACATT
>JAPZDX010000003.1:11147669-11165509 GCA_029783625.1 Naso annulatus | reverse complement strand
TCTCATTTAATTTGTAATATTTTAACTGAGAATTTGTACTGACAGTATGTCCCAATTGTCCAGATTTAAGAAAATGCTACATGACATTGAGAATTTTACTTAATTATAACCCTTTTAAACGTTAATGCAACATTAATTGTTATAAGTAAAGCATTAATTGTTTAGGCGTATTCTGTGCACCTGACAAGAAACAGTCACATAAAATATGTTTGCTCATACTTTTCCCTTTGGATTTGGGCAGTCTAGAATGATATTCAGGCAGATTGGCAGTTTCATGTCTTGACAAAAAACAAAAAACAGATTTAAGCAGTTAGTCAGGTCTGGAACCAGGTTAAGATGTTGTCTGCTTTGTGTATAAATTTGATAAGTTTGTTTGTTTAATACCAGATTTGCAGAGCCACTGCAGAACATGTTAACTTAGCCAGTTCCTTATCTTCCACCTTGAAAGTCAGGATTCTGTTTTATGCTGAATGCGAAAGCCTGACATTTTCATCATATTCTGCACCTACAGTGTGTGAAACAACGTTAGTGGGTAGCATTTATTATCATCATGTGTATGTTAGAAACAACACTAAGCGTCCAGAGGTGACTGAAGCTTTGAGGCTGAGGATATGTGAACTCCCATGGTGTCTGTGTGCTCACTGTTTCATTAACATTAGTTTTGTCGCTAATTGTTTTTGATTGATTGTCTTTCATTTATGGCTCACTGCAGCTTGTTATGGGTTTGTTTATGCCATAGCAGGGACAGAGACATTGATTAGGCCTGACGCCTTTTCTGTGCCCGCAGTACATGGTGTGTGGGAGGAGTGGTCACCGTGGAGCCTGTGCTCATTCACATGTGGCCGAGGTCACCGCACTAGGACTAGGATGTGTGCCCCTCCCCAGCATGGAGGCAGGGCCTGTGATGGACCTGAGACCCAGACTAAGCTTTGCAACATAGCCCTATGCCCAGGTATCATCTGTCTGCTCACTGAATCTATGAAAAAATAGCAATATTGACAATTATGAAGAGAGGCATGGTAAGCGTAACATCAGTACCTCATTTTCAAAGATCAATTCTTGATAATTGTAGCTTTCCACTTTACACACAGCTTTAAAATCAGTACTCAACACAGTACTGTAAAGGTGAGTAAAAAAAATTGTATGAATGCAGGGTTTGTGGTGCTTTTAAAGTAATAGTGATGCAGTAATAGTGATGCAGTTTAGGAAACCCTGTCGAGAGTCGGTTCTGTAATACTGACGTCAAAATCACTTACCCGCAATTGCCTGTGAATAGTAAGCAGATTAGTGATGATGAGTTTTTCCTCACAGTAAATGTTAGCTTTGCTCTGGTAACAGAAAAGCACTCAATCCCATATGCTTTCCCCCTGCCCAGACAGGCAAAATGGAAGGCAAACAGTTTATGCCTTTTGATATTTATATAATCTAAATGTTAACATGTAGACATCCTACCAAAAACATTTTTTTGCTTTTGCCTTTGGCTGAATTCTAACCTTAGAAAAAAAAACAGAGCAGAAAACCATCAGAACAAATATCGAATATTTAGCAGCCATGCTTTTTTTTTTTTTTTTTTTTTTTGCTTTTCATTTAATGTCTGTGTTATTGGCTTTCACCCTGAGAGATAATAGTGATCTGAATATCTCCTCCCATTTCTGTCTGCCGTCTTTTCCCCTTCACATGGGACATGCTTGTGGGTTGTGATTGGTGCCTCAGTGGACGGGCAGTGGCAGGAGTGGAGCTCTTGGAGCGATTGCTCGGTGACCTGTGCCAATGGCACTCAGCAGAGGACCAGGCAGTGCTCAGCGGCCGCCCATGGGGGATCTGAGTGTCGCGGTCACTGGGCAGAAAGCAGAGAGTGCCATAATCCTGACTGCACAGGTAAAACCCTGAGCCTCTTAATTCTATATCCGCTTTGATGTCTAAATTCGAAAACCATTATTTCAAACAGGGAAAAGAGAGACCAAAAACAGCGCGTCCCACATTGTCATCGCCATTTAAAAATCATGAGCACCGTGTTCATAACTCTCAACTTCAGATTAAACATGCAGCCTGATTTTACCGAGCTGTTTCACCCTTTCTCTTGTGTACCGAGAAGCTCTGCAGCAAGACTTAAAGCTGTGTTGTAAGAATTGAGAATAATGTTTAAGACCATGCTCTATCAATTGGATTTGTAAAATCCAGTTAGATATACTGTATGCCTTTCACATAATTCAGGGTTAGCTGTCCTAACTGCCTGTCAACATCATAGATGTATTAGAGGCTCAAAGATGTCAGCTTAGTGGTCTCCATCAGGCTTTGAATTGTCTGATCATATGAAGGGCCTGAGCACTCTCATAATCTCCTGATGCAATTTTCACCACAGCAGCAGCAGCATAAAACAGCTGGGGTTTCATTCTGGGTTCCTCTGGTATGTGTGTGGCAAAAATGATTCCTCTCAAATGTTTGAAAGTCGGTGGAAATGTTGTGTAACTGGTCATCCAACCTCATGCCCTCTTGGACCTCTAAAAGAGCTGAAAATGCTCGCGAATACGCACTCTCAATCCGTGCTGATGATGATGAAGCGGGAGATGCTGTTGTTTGCCTCACAGTGAGAGGATGCATTATGCAATTTATTTATATAATGAGGCCGGCCTATTTAGCAATTCTTATTTGTTTCCAAGGTGAGAGATCAAACATTAGTGAGACAACACAGTGTGAGCCATCATTTAACAAGTCAGCACCGTGTCCACAACTGCTCAAGGCTTTGTCTTGCTTTGTGGAAAAAAAAGAATGAGTTCAGAGTGAAACCTGTACAGTATGTTTTCAGAAAAGGTAGAAATTGTTTTTCAGAAATAGTCCAAAATATCTTTGAGCGATGTAGTGTGCTAAAAGGCAACAGGCATTCTTTTGAAATGAAGCAAAACATTTAAAAAAAAAAGTAAAAAAAAAAAAAATCTGAGTAATAAGTACAATGAAGGTCTGTGCAGGATTTGAATCAGCGTTACATATTTCAATATTGGAAGAATTTTTTTCAGTACTGTTAGCACAATGAGCTCTTTGAAACACATGAGCATGCATCTGTCTGAGGAATCAGCTGCTCTGATGTGGAGCAGAGGCCTCGGTATCTGCTGGGATTTGATCAATGTCTTGCGGACAGTTTTAGCCAACAGGTAGCATTGGTTTCTGTTCTTTTCTCCCCTGCGTAAGCAATCCTGACAGAGGTTAGTTGTAGGACACAAAATAGCCCCGTACAAGTGAAGGAGGGGGTAAGCGGAGGTTAAAAGAAGAGCAGAGTGTATTTGCTGCTCACAGGCTGTTGTACCTTTCCGTTCAGACAAGGGCATGTGATTTACAACATTGCTGAAGGGGAGCATCTGTTTTTTTTTTTGTTTAATGCACAATTTAACAGTGTTCATCACAAGGGCATAAAACATGCTGCCGGTTTTGGAAACTTCAGCATAAATGCCTTTTTGATATTGGCAACGTGAGGCACATAATCACTACTCGCAGAGCAGCTTTCTTTAGCCAAACACTCATTCTTCTTGTTTCTCAAAGTAGTTATGTTCACTTTTGCAGTGTTGCTAATAAACTGCATCTACCAACTGAAAACAAGCAGAGAAAAAATGCAATAAAAAAACTGATATATCAGATATCACACGCTCCTTAAAAGCTTAAAAAAGTAGCACATGGTGATGTGGCATTGTAACTGATTTCCTGTCAGATTTTTTTGCACTTTTTATGCCTGTTTCTAACCAAGAGTGATCCTGTTTTAGCTAACGGCCAGTGGAATCCTTGGGGTCCGTGGAGTGGCTGCTCTAAGTCGTGCGACGGCGGGTGGCAGAGGCGAGCCCGGGTGTGTCAGGGGGCAGCGGTGACTGGGCAGCAGTGTGACGGCAACGGAGAAGAAGTCAGAAAGTGCAGCGACCAGCGCTGTCCAGGTGAGCCAAAGGATAATTACAGTTGCATCTGAATGAAAGCGAGGAGATAATTATTCGCCTGGCATAAATGACATGTTTCGTTACATAAGATCCGTTAGACTGGGATGCGAAGAGGAGATGCAGAGGAGGGAAGAATGAGAATGAGTGTATACCAGAGTCATTGAAATAGTGGTGACACGTCGACAATTTTCAAAGTAATCTGTGTTTGAAGTGGGTTTTTAAACATAAAGTCACTTAATCCTTTTATTATCAGACGTAAAAAAAGTAGAGTACTACAAAACATAATTGCTGTATGTGGCGCCTGGTCTCACAAAAACTTTGATTAAAGAGGACCAACACCATGCAGCTTTGATCTCCTATATTTTTATATGTTCTTATGTGTAATGTGGAGAAACTGTTGCATCATATCAGAAAGGCTGAACTGCTCTGTGCATTGATGCTTGTGCTGCTTTTGCGTTTCAGCACCGTATGAGATTTGTCCTGAGGACTATGCAGTGTCAATGGTGTGGAGACGGACGCCTTCAGGAGAACTAGCCTTTAACAGATGCCCACCCAATGCCACAGGTGAGGACATGAGCAATATATTTCATTTCTCCATTCATCTTTTGTTATCGCTGCCCATTTTCTAATTAGCGCTTACCGAGAGGTCCTGGGATGAATTTGGGCTAGTCTTCTTATCATTGCCTGTCTTCCTTACCTTGAAGAAATGATAATCTTTGTGACTCTTCCTGTGGGTGATAAAATGACTAGAATAGTTCCCTCGTAAAAGTAATAAAATGGTCAAGTACGATTTAATCTGTATTATGAGGAGTCATGTTTTTCCGTAAACCAAAAAAAAGTGTAATTTATCAACCTAAATTTGACAAAATTTCAGGCAAAGGGTTTTTGAATCAAATTGATTTGCCACCGAGTACACAGTCATGGTATTACTGTGTAAATCTAGATCACAATATTAGTAATTTGGGTATATTACGAGAAATAATAGATTTCTGCTAGCATAATAAACTGTCCTTCTATGTAGAAGTGATCAAAAAACCTTTTTAGTCTCCAAGTTGCTTGCCCTAATCTTTGCATGTTTGAAAAAAAAAAAAAACACCGTAACATCATGATGATAAAACAATATCTGGTGCCCAAAACTGAAATCCTTCATGCGAGGAGAAAGCACATATCCTTTCATTCCATCTCCTCCTGCAGTAATGTAACCACTGGCTACAACCGCCAGTGCACAGCATGTGCAGTGGATGCAAAAAAAAAAAGGTAACTGTGACTCTGAGGGCATTTCTGAAGAAAAGCACTCCAAGGTCCGTTTTTTTTACAGACATTAAGCAGAAGCTTTAATATGTGCACTAAGAAAGAAGAGCATTTGAGCAGAGGATGCAAGCTCTCTGACGGGGCCAGGCTAACACTCGGCTCTTGAAACAAAGAGGACAGAGGGAGGAAAAGAGGGGAGGATGAAAAGGAATGCAACCTCTGATGAAGCTGCTATGACGCTTTTGTTTTTCGCTGAAGGTCAGTTTGCTAACAGAGCGGGACAGTGTAGCACTGTTGAGAGTTAAACTTACATGATGGTTGGATGTGGTAAGCTGTTGTTAAACTGTTAACAGTCTGAGGTGTTCTGGATTGACATTTCGTTTACAACCATAAGATAGTTAACTGGCAAACTAGCTGTTGCAGTAAACACGCTGTCATTCACAGATGGCTTACCTGCGGCAAAGTGAGATTTACTAGCATGACATTAACTTTAACTGGCTTGACATTAGTTTAATGGCTAAAAATTGTTTGGCACTATGAAGCTATTTCCAGCCTTTTTATTGTTTTTTCTTTTTCCTCTTTCATATGACGTTGTTGGAAATTGAACACCTTTACTAATTAGGATTTTGGTTGACGCCAAGAGGTGCCAGACTCAGGTCAGACATAGTTACAGCACAGTGTCACGTTAGTTAATTACATGAACATTTAAAAGGTAAAAAAAATTAAAGATCAGATTGTAAGCCTTGACATTCATTATTCTCTTAATTTTTGTCACATTTTCATTTATATGCAACTAAATTTAGATGCTGTTAAAGAAAAATATGCCGTTACGGTAGGTCTATATACTATCATCTTTTATGATTAATCAGTACATTAACACATTCTTGCATTTTGCAGTAAATCAGAGCTAAATTTTTTGTGCTTCTCAGTGTTGGTGGACTCTGTTTATCTGTATGCGCAGCCAGTCCTACACAGAGATAACGTGAGGTGCCATGTCACCAGGACCTTTAGTGCCTGTGCAACACAAGAGCAGTGTCATGATAAAAGGGTAGAAGACCAGATAGCTGACATATATCATGTTTTAACACAGTGCATCCCCCTGTCAAAGCTGGCACTGACCACTGGAAAAAAAAAGGACCATGATGGACAATAGTTCAGGTCAGGTCAAGTTTATTTGTAAAGCCATTAATCACAGTTTCCAGCGTCAGCGGGTTTCACAAAAGCCCACATTGTGAAACTCTAAATGAAAACAACACCTCTCAACTTTTGACCTGTAATTAGATCAAGGTCAGAGTCACAAAGCCCGTTAATGAGAAAAATGTAAAGAATCCAAATGTTTCATAAACAAAACCTCCTCCTTTCAGGGCCATCAGATGTATAATTGCTGCTCAGAGGGTAAACATGGATGAAATATTGATCAGCAAAAGCAACACAACATAACGTGCGACATGAACGCAGGAGGGCTGCTCGGGTAAAACGTCCGAATGTGTTAGGGGGCATCAGCACCTACTCAGCCATAGTCACTGCCCTTGTCAAGGTCATCATAGCAACAGCGCCCAGTGCAGGGGCGTCAGCGCCGCCTCGGTCATCACAGATGACAACTGCCACCAGAGGCGAGAGGGGAGGAAAAGTGGAGAGTATACACGCACGCAGCAGATGAATTTTTTCGCTTTGGATCACTCAAACAGAGGTTCATACGCAAAGTATAACTGACTGGTTGGACAACCTTATGTCCAACCAGTCAGACTTGCCTGAAGGGACTGGCTGACCTCTCGGCTGGCTAAAGCAAAACAGGAAGAAGGGAAAAAAATGCACTGTTGATGACAATGATTTCCTTAAATATACTGCACGGAACTCTTAACATGCACTTTTTGCATGGTTCATTATGTACTAATGTGATTATATTATTATATATTATCAAAGTGAGTAACCAATATGTTTTGATTTCATTTTTAGATATTTACTTTTTAAGACTTTAGGGTTTGACATGCATTTTTTTATGTTACTGACACGTAAAGTGACCTTTCAAAAAACATTATCCATGTAAGTTCTTAGTATTCCTGTACTGTTATGTGCCTTTTTAATGAGAGCCCCCCCGAGGGCGTAGGATTGGTTTCAACATTAATAGGACCCCCCTACTAGTGTGTACCCTTTAGTGTGGCTGATGCAGTTTGAATTTGCAAGGTGGCAGTAAAATAAAATTCATTGATTTAACCTTGCAATAGCCTCAGAAAGCCCATATAATAGCAACAATAGCATGTGTGGCCATGTGGCAGAAAAGCCCTGAGGAGCTCGACGATGAAGCGCTTGTGTGGTGAGAAAGAAAAACGCTACATGGACATGTGGCCCTGAGGCCCGTGTTTCAAAATCAAAGAATACTTTATTAATTTAATAATCGTTTGATAATTAATTCATAGCACTCATATAAGAACATGGCTCTGGCAGAGCCCAGCCTTATTTTTTATTTTAACGATTCATGGTCAGAATAGACCAGAAAAAGCTTGTAGAAACAGCTGTCAGCGGATTGCAGCTCTCTCTCTGAGTGCTGTCCATTGCTCTGAAACAACAGCTCAGCATAGCCACATATAGACTATAATATGGATCGCTGATATCATCTGAAAGACTATGCATGAGGTGTAGACTGACAGCCTTGATACAGCTGTCAGCACACTGATCATCTCTCGCCTCCTCCGTGTCTCAAATATCAAATTTTCACATGACGTGAGGCTTCAAGCCACCTTCCTCTCTGCTGTTCGAGGCCTAAATTGGTTGTCTTGGATAAGTAGCAGCTGCGATGACAGAGTTATCTAATATTACTTCGCTTAAGAGATAATATGAACAAGTTTGCTCCAATTTTGTTAGGGACATGTCCGTACAGTCCAAACTTTTGCCCTTTCCTAAATTTAAATTAGAGTTTAAACTTAAAGTTCAAGTCTGCTAATTGAAAGAGTGAGTGATTCAAGCGAAAGAACCACAAGCTATTAAACAATCTCTTCACTGGTTAATGCCGAAACAAAAAGATCATGTACTCAATGAGCACATGTAGCACCATCCGTTTTATTCTTGACATTTACAGTATGTTCATTCATTATCTGAATGCTATTAGGAAGTATTTATTTTTTATTTATTAAGTGTTTTGAGTTGGGACAGTGCTCATTAATCAACATATCAGCAGTGATCAATGTAAATATGCCAGAATTAGCAGAATTGCAAAAATTTCATCTGTAGTCCTAAGGAAAGTCACATTTAAAAAAAAAAAAAAACAAAACAGTTATGCAGACAACTCATTAGACAGTCCACAGGACATCACACAGACATTCACATACATGTCAAATCACATTACATTACAGACAGTTAAAACGCATGATCAGTCATCAGAGAGGGAAATAGATTATGTATGGTCACATGACTATTTGAGGATTTTTGTGAAGGTTAAATAGTTGTCACAGTCCCTAATGTGAGCCAGTAGTTTATTCCTTGAATGTGTGCCTCTTACAGACACCACCACTTCACTAAATTTAGTCCTCGGTCTTTGTATTTTACAGTCCCCCAACTTAGTGGTCTATTATTTATTCCTTCTTTTTTTTCCCGTATAAATTCATAATGGGTGGGGGGAGTCCATTTAAAACCTTAAAAACAAATATCCAAGAGCGTCTGATAACTATCACGGTCTCAATTGTTATGTTTGCTAAGGGTGTTGTAATAATGGAAATGTAAAGGTTTCCTGTCTAAAAATCGGAATGTTTTCATGAAGAGAGACTTGACGGGTTTGGAAGTGCTTGCTGTTGTACGTGACCAAGTTGTATAACAGCAAGTTATGTGAGAAAATATAGCAGTTTCTAGGTGGCTTTCTTCTCTAAAGTAAGTCACTTTAGTCGTCCTATTTCTTTGAGAGTTTTTGACACGTCTTATCTCCGCTAAACACTGTTTTAGCCTCCTGTCTTGAAGGGGATTGTTTGAATAAAAATTCTCCTTTAACAGCAGCAGAGTCGAGGATGCAGTAAAACCAGACAGCGACAGGTCAAAGCCTCGGTGGAGTGCAGCCTTGGTTTTGATCAAGCACATCTCCACTGACCTATATTTCATACTCAAGCTACTCTCCATCACTGATGATGCAAGGAGAGACGACAGACTGGCACAGAATCAAAGCAAAAGCCTCTGTTGCCATTCCTGACCTTGTTTGATCCCCCTTCCTTCACGGATCAAAGCCTGAATCACTGAAAAGTATCTGTTTTTATCAAACGCACATGCAAAAATTGAGAAAATATAGTTAAGGATAAATATTTGTATTTGTTTTAGCCATAAATTACAACTGATGGCAGGTCCTAAAAGTGGAGGGGCAATGGAGATTGTGAGTGTGAATGGGTATAGGTTTAACGGTGCTCATGCTCATCTCAGTAATGCATTTCCCGTGAGCGCTCAAGAAGTGCTTATGGACATTTTTTCATTCTGAAATGGCAGTAACTGCAGTGTTTGGTTTTATGTTATACAGCTAATAAACCACAACCATGTTTTCCCTGCAAAACTGTTGTATAAACAAACAAAAAAAAAAAGAGCTCTGGTCCAGGCTGTTTACGTTAAACTGATTTTGGCCTGAGGGCAATTTGTATCTTCCATTTCTGCTGAATTCACAGTAGAATTGCAACATCTTACAGTGTAATACTAAATGGAAAGCAGACTAAAGGTCAGCCAGCATCTTTTGAAAATGGTTTGCAATAGCTCTTGATTTAAACTTATCTGTCAAATCAATATATATACAAACTTGGCATCTGTCAAAACAGCTGCAAAATATCCCTTGAACGTGACCTCTTTCAGTGCCAGTTTTATTGCTGTTAACAATCACAAGCATACTTGTGGCACGTATGTGGTGATACTGTTGGACAACCAGCAGTAACAATGTGGCCTCTTTTTGCTGCTTTTCATCTTTTTGCCAATTCACACTTAAAGCGCGCAGTCTTTCTCAGTTTACCATGACCTTTAGAATGTCAGAGTCAAAACACTGAAGTGAATCCTAATTCCTCGGTATCCGACCATCATAAAATACACTTTTACAACCGTTTTTTTTAGCGTGAGGGTTTGAAGGATGATGGAATAATAAAACGTGAAAATATCCATTTGAGTGCTGCCATCCTTAAAAATAGTCTGGATTATAGAAGAAAAATAAGGCAGACCGGTGCTCAGCGCGGTGTAAAGCAGTGGGCCTCTCCTGCTGCCCTCTGGGTTGTCTCACGGTGCTGCATGGGCACTCCTGGCATATAGCGATGGTTTGTGCGCACTCATGGCTTCAGAGCATATCACCAGGTAGTAGCTGTGGAGAAGGTGGGCGTAGGAGGTATGGTTTGATCTCTCTCTGTCTGTGTGTGCTAGTGTGTAAAAGACCCAGAGAGAGCGAGAACAGGAGATAGCGAAGGGTTTATGTGAAGCATGGACACCAGGGGAAATGTTTTGTACTGTGGGAGTTTTCCTCAGGATGTCAAGCACCAGTGCTGGAGCGGTGGGGTGATGTGTGAAGTGCACTCCACCAGGTCAGCAGATGGAAAGGTGTGATGTTGGACCCCAATGTGGGTTGTGTACGGTGATGTGGGTGGATATTGGGAGGTTCTTCTATTTCGGGATCGCTGCTAAAATGCCTGACAGCTATCGCAGCTGAGCCGCTGCATGCTCGAATAATCCACTGTAAGTTGTATTAACACAGCACACAGTGCATATATTAAAAGCCATGCGACTGTGTCTGCAGCTCAAATTATGAAACCACTTCAGAACAAATACCGCAGCTCTTCCCCTCTGAAACAGCTCTCTCTCTATTTATAATGTGCCTCAACTCCACTGCAAAATTTAATGGCTGGCATCAAATTTTGATGGTGAGTGACGGGCAACAGACACGGACAAAAGGGAAAAAGATAAGCCTCCCTTTAAAAAGAGTTAATATTCCTGTCTTCCTTCTCCTTTTTGTCCTTCTTCTTCTTTTCCTGTTTCCAACTCCCTCTACTCCACCACTTCCATCTGCCTTTCTTGTGCCTCTCCTTTGGTCTTAATCCCACACACCCGCCCTCCCTCTCCCTCTACATTTTCTCCTCATCTCCCCTCTCATTCCCCTCTCGCTCTCTCCTTCTCCTCTCCAAATCTGTCGCTGTCTCTTTCCCCTCTACAGGCACAACTAGTCGACGCTGCTCTTTGGATCACCGTGGTATGGCCTTCTGGGAGCAGCCCAGCTATGCTCGATGCATAACAAATGAATTCAGATACTTGCAGCAATCAGTAGGTGCAAAGTCAGCTCCCTCTCACAGCCTCTGTTTCCAATGCATCATAAATTACCTCCCCAGTGTTTTCCCCACCCCACCCCCACTCTCATCACACTGTAGCCAAAGATTAACCACTTTCAGAAGAGGAGCAAATTAAAACACTTTTCTCTGTGTAATGAACGGTCACGGTGAAGTCCTTAAACTACCTGATTTAGCGTTTCTGGCATGTTCTCATTGGTGTTTGTCTTGTCGCTTTAGCTTGTTGGACTGTTGCACTTCCATGAGCTTTTCACTTGCTTTTTGCAGCATTTTAAATAACCTGCATCTCGGTATATTCTAGTAAAAGTTTGTATGGACTAGAATAACAAAGTCGGCAAAGCTCAGTGAATGGTAACTCTTTCGTTTTGATAGAATCTCCTTTTTATCAAAAGAACCTAGTGTGAACTCTCTTTCATCCATTTTTCGTATCATGTATAATAATCAGATCACAAAATAATCAGTTTTTGTATTAAAGTCTGGGTCCATTTTGAGAGATTTATTAAATATCCTTTTGCCGGAGTATCTTTGCCTTTAGTCTGGAAATACAATAGCACTTCTAGGTGATTTTGGTAACTCTGCATCTTTGTTAAAAATAAAATAATTCAGAAGAGCTGAGATAGCACACTCAGCGCTGCACCTGTGAGCGTGTATTTATGGACATGGACCTGGTGCAGTGATGTGAGATGTCATTTTGCAGTGCAATTTCTGCCTAAATGCGCGTCTTCTGCTCCAGTTAACTCTTTTATTCATATTGGCTCATTTCAAAACATCCGTGAGGCAGAGATACATTTCGGCCTGGCTCAGATATAAGTGTCACATAAAGGGCCTTAGAGAGTCGTGTCTTTCTTCTTGATTTTTTGCACTCCATTTACTTCAAAATGTGTAGCTTAGTGTGTGTCCAGAGGACACCGATGCCCCAAGTTCTGTCTTCTCCTGTATTTGGAGGTTCAGGGGCACCTTGCTAAGGGCCAGAGGATGCTTGCAGGGGATGGGATGTCCCAGGTCACGAAAAACCTGCTGGACCTCACCCAGAGGAGGAACTTCTACGCCGGCGACCTGCTGTCTTCTGTGGAGATCCTTCGCAATGTGACGGAGACCTTCAAGAGAGCCAGCTATGAGCCATCTTCAGATGATGTACAAGTAAGTGGATGTAGATATGAATCTTGTTGTATCGTGGCTTAGAAAACAAAATAAACAGTTATATGAGGGTAATGTTTGATACATTTTACTACCAACTGTGTAATAGATGAGAAAATATGTTCAGCACAAAGGCTGACAAACACGCCCCGTGGCTTTATTGTATCAGAAGATCTCCTCCACGTCCTAAGCTGTTTCATCTCATCATGTTGGGCTTGACTGCAGTCTTGATCCTCTTTATGTCAATAGGATGATGGAGATTACAGCTAAAGCTCCACCTCCATCACCAATAAGATAATTTATGTCCTCAGAGCTGTGTCATTTTCAAAGACGCCCTTCTCGGGCCTCTTTGTGGTCTTTGTGCTGCCTTTCCTGCCTGTTACTATTTATGTATTTTTTTCAGGATGAGTGTGTGTGCGTTGTGTTTGGCTCGTGCTGTTTTGCTGCGTGAAGCTAAAGGGGAAGAATGTAAATGTTACTTGCAATTTGATGGGGAAAAGCAAAGCAAGTTTTGAATATTGTAAGAGGTTTATGGAAAATGAATTCATTTTAGTCCTATTGTGAATTTCTAATCTTGCTTTGTTTTTGTATCGGGCTTGTTTTGTTGTAGTTACAGTAAATAATGCTGGAAAATTAGAAGAGAATTAGTCTTGCCCATCAGCCATTTTCTGTATGGAAGTACAAATTATTTCTGCATAAACAGAGTGAAAGTTTAGTTTATTTACACAGTGCTGTTTTCACTTTTTTGAAGGTTATTTTTCAACATATTAAATATGAAAATGCTTTACTGGATATTTTTAATATCATAAAATACCCATGATGCCTCATGCTGTTCTGTCTTTTATCTTTGAGTAGCATATATCTAAGCCAAGTAATGTGATATATTAGTATATGATCTTTAGCTTCTTTTTAAATGTAATAGTACTTAACTGGCATTTAGCTTGTACTTCAAGTTTATATATGGATAAATTTAATCACCAAAATGTCAAACTCACTTAATTATGCACTTCTGGAAGGCAGTGGTATTTGGACTATGAAATGTAAGGGATGGTCTTTTCCCCAGTTTTCTGCACATTTATCAACAGTTCCCTCTGAATGCAGTATGCATGGTCTGCTACCAATATTGTGCAGAAATAAAACCCAAATGTGCTGGCCACGGATGGACAACCCAGGGCCCATTCAGCCTCATTCCCACCATAGAAAATCTTTGAGATGAGGAAAGCATCCTGTCTCCGGTTATTATGAGAGCTCTGTGTGGGCAGACAGGAGAGCAGTCAGCCAGCCCACCCCCTCTGTGTGTCTCTGCGCTAATGCAGTGTTAAAGTGGGCACATTACCACCAGAGGGAGCATAAGCATTCAAGTAGAAAACAAGATAGCCTGTGTCAAGAGAGAGAGCCACTCCCTCAGGCACATTGTAGACCAGACGAAATAACAAGGCTAAAGATCAGACAGGGGGGTCCTATTGCTAGGCTACTGCAGGCATGCACCCAAGGAGCCCCTTCTCTCCGTTGCAGAAGAAGACAATCCACACAGCTGCTCAAACATTCCCTTTCATCTTTTTTTTTCTGATTGCAGCTTGTGCTTGTCTCCTCTAGCATTAAGTGTTTGTTGCAAGCTGCAGGGGGTTCAAGGTGTAATTTTGCCAGAGCGGGTCCACAAAGTCCGTCTTTTCTCTGGTGGTTTACCATCATGGTTTCAGTGACGAATGGTCTGAGGCTATTCAGCCCTGCAGGGATCGTCCTCATTCCCTTCTAGACATCCCTGTGAATTCAGTATATTATCCATAACAGTACTTGTGAGTGCATGGTGTTTATGTGTAATGATTTTAAAAAAGCATCACACTGCAGTGCCTGTAATTCTTGTGTGTGGGTGTGTTACGTATTTTCCCTTTCATCATCTCCACAGAACTTCTTTCAAATCATCAGTAACCTCTTGGAGGAGGAAAATAAGGAGAAATGGGAAGACGCACAGAAGGTAAGCATGTTGCTCCACACTTGGTAAATAATTCAGCTGGCTGCATGAGCGTTGTGCGTCTGAAAAGAATCGACTCAGTTCTTGTTTGCAGTTGCTCCATCTGAACAACAGAGATAAAGAAAAGTCAGGTTAGTGTTGAGATAATGTTATACTTACACATATCAATGTGAGAGGTCTTTTAGCAGCTCTGACATCTGGCCTCATTTAGAGAGCTAGTTCCTCAGAACACCACTTGGTGGCAGCAGCAGTTCCACAGTGACTGTCCAACGTATTAACACTGCAGGGCTCGCTCCTGCTGCACACACATTGTTTCACCCAGCTGATGCAGATCATGGCAGCCAGTGTGATTAGATCATTAGTTCTGTTGGATTTTAAAATAAAGAAAAAAGGTTTAGGCATTTCATTGCTTGTACAGCAGAGCTAAGACTCCCTGTCTGCCTCTCTGATAGTCTTTGTCATTACAAAGCAGCTCCTTCACGTAGGGAACCAGTATGATAGTCTTAATATTCAATAACAGCTAAAGCATGGCTTTGATATGCTGTACAGAGCAGCGCATTTTCTCAACGCTGTGCTCATCCGTGGAGATTGGCTTCAGGCTACGTCCTCTGTCGGACACATCTCTCAGCTCGAAAGGTGGCAACTCACGTTTTCAAAACCGCCACTGGTGTCTGAGACAACCTGAACCCTGAAATCACGCACATCCAGACTCTGACAGAGATACCATCTGTGACGACTGCGAGTCTGCAGAGGGCATCTGCTCTGTTGTCACCTTCACTGCTAAATTGACTTAAATTAGGTATCACCTGCAATGACACGCGTCTGAGGTGGCATCTCAAAATCAGTCAAATCTCTTTTTTGTCCCTGTGTCTCAGTGCATGACTTCAAGTAAGATGGAAGGGAAATGCAGGCAGCTCGGGCTCTGCCATGAGTGAATGATTGTCTCTACAGGCAGTAATTAGCTGTTTACTTGATGTGGCTTCAGTTCGGCAGGCCCCAAAGGTGGGTTGACGGTGAGAAGAGCTCACAAATGAGCAGTTTCGTCAGTAAGAATGTGTCAAAGGGACTGAGACGGACAGACGGATCAGAGGAAATATAGGAACAGGAAGAGCTGTCTCTGTGATTGAACACCCAGATGAGATATGTGTTAATTATTTCTGTATTTATTAATGTGCCTGTCCAAGGAGTGCTGCTTCAGTTTCGGCTCTCCACCAAGAGGACACTGGCTACACGATGATTTTAGTGGACGATGCTTGGACTCCACAGTTATCCGTTTTTCTCACTCGCTGTCTTTTCCTGCATTAATGAGCTCAGATTTTGCACAGCACCCACACACTGCATGCAGTGGACATTGAAAACGCTCGCATGAAACACCTCACTATGGTTTCAGAGTTGGCTCCGCGCGGAGATCACTATATATTCACCTCCTGTCACTGTTACCATGGCAAGAGAAGGAAGAGCTCTGTCTACAGAACCTCCACTGCAGCCATTTCCCTGCGCTGCCTTCACATCTCACGGTTGCCATGGCGACCGGCTGAATGAGCATGACTGCACTGTGCGTCAGACATGCTGGAAGGGGCGACGTGATGTGCTTTTCTCCCCCACTATGGCTTTCACTCTGCTGTGTCAGAGGCTCTCAACTTCAGCATCACTGATCGGCTTGCATGGCTTAGCAGCGGCACATGTGAAGGCATGTGCAAACACATAGAAAGCACAAGGTGTTAGCGAGGAGGGAAATACCTGCCTCAGGTGTTTGTTGAATATCTAGAGTGAGGTGCTAATTGCTCGACGCCACTCAAAAGCCGTTCTAATTGCCTGACATCATCACGATGTGCTCACACATTTGCTAAAGTCCTGCAATAATATTTGCACAATATGACACATTTCTGTAGTAATTTGACATTTTGAAATGCTACAGCATTGTTCCGTGGCAAGTGGGGGCTGTGTTAAAGCCATCATGTATGGCACAGCTACACAGTCCTACGACCAGCATTCATGTATCAAAGTCAAAGGACAAAACTGTTGGCCCCCAAATCAAAGCCTCTTATTAGATTTGACCCATCACCACTAGATTGGCAGCCAGGACCACGGTCCAATCGTTTGAAGGTCACTTATAGGATTAGCGTGCCTTTGATTTATTGACTTGGGGGGAAAGAGCTGACCCGACCAGCAGCGTTACTGGTCCAGTGGTGGAGCTGTCCGCGGTGCTGAATTCCTGGCTCTGCGTTCTCTCTCTGAGTGCTGATGCCCGTGAAGCGTCACATGAACCCAGGCAATCACCCTTGACTTGGCAGAGCCTTTCGGAGGAGAAGCCAACCAACAACTGTGTGTGTAAACTGGGTGGCTTAAGCTCTGATGCCGATGTCATATGAATGGTTCAATTAGGGCTGCCACTCTCAGCCCATCATTTTCATGGTCAGTCAACATATATTTAATCTATAAAGTATCAGAAAAAATAAAATCCCTTTACAATTTAACGCAACTAAATTTTAAATATCAAAATAGTTTACTTTGTATCACTTATTTATTTATTTATTTATTTTTTGCCAATCAAATTAGAGAAGCTTGAACCACTATGTTATTCTTTTTTATGTAGTGTTTCCAGTTAATTAACTATTTTCATTCCAACTCTAGATGGTTCTGTTTTAGTTTTATAAAAATTGTGTAAACTTGTGTCCAAAAGAAGTTAAAATCTGTTGCAAAACAAAATATATTTAAAACTTTATGTAAAGATCTTCAACTTTCTGTGACCTTTTACGGATACATTTTTTCCTTTCCTTATTTTTCTGATTTAACTGTGTTGTTGCTTCACTGTTAATTTAGCTAGATTATTATTGTTCTTTACAATATCTGAACCTGACATTCATTTCTTAGAAACATTTTTGATCTTTCTTATTTGCCACTTTTTCCTACTTTTTTTTTGGGCTCCACACTTCCATCCATCTAGTGATGCTGGCTGCTGCTGTGTTTGTTAAATCAAAATTGTCCTCTTGTCTTTTTTATCTCGTTCAGATCTATCCTGGAGCGGTGGAGCTCATGCAGGTCATAGAGGAATTCATCCACATCGTCGGGTTGGGCATGAAGGATTTCCACAATGCTTATTTGATGACAGGAAACTTGGGTAAGAATCAGCCCACTTTTCCTCACAGCCCACAGCCGCTGAGCTCGTTTTGCCATTTATTTCTGCTTGACATGAACACATAATCCCTGTGCTCTGCTGACTCCTCGTGTCAATTTCCCCACCATCATTAATTTAGGATAAATGGCGCATGGTAAGGGTGG
>JAPZDX010000003.1:11112110-11123221 GCA_029783625.1 Naso annulatus | reverse complement strand
CCACAGGAAAAACAATATTCAGATGCACTTCAGGCTGGATTTCGGCGTCTTTGCTTCAGCCCTCACTGTTCTGTAATGTAATTTGCAGCACTGATACTGTAGGTGAAAAGTTTTGGACGTGTATCTAAACAACCTTCGAGCCCACGCATGCACTTCAATCCTCTCAGCATATTAAGGAACCCACAGTAGACTATTCAGATTGGTGGTTGTTGTTTTGATTGGTTCCATCTCTGGGCAGCAGTAAAGGTTTACTGTCCTGTATGAACCGCAGCCAACCTCCCACTTACTGCTCTCGTCTTGCTCTGTCTCCTCCACAGACCATGGAGTACTCAGGGGTCCCATCTGTGACATTGATAGTTGGCTGTGGTCTGTCTTGCCTCGCCTTGATCACGTTGGCGGTGATCTACGCCGTGCTATGGAGGTAATTGCAAGAGCATAAGTTGCAACCACGTGACGACGAATGATTAAGACCCTCTGCAAACTAAAGAAAGACAATGATTTGGTTGCTTTTGTCCTTCTTTGTTTTTCTTCAGATATATTCGCTCCGAACGATCCATCATCCTGCTCAACTTCTGCTTGTCTATAATCTGCTCGAACATATTAATCCTGGTTGGACAAACACAGACCCACAATGTGGTAAGTGTCATATGCAGATTTAATCTGCACAGTTTGAAATATGTTTATCCATCAAAGGATTTAACTGGGATAATGGTGCAGAGGAAAGATTCAAGCAACGCATCATGGTAGTCTTGTCTTGGTTGAATTGAGCTCAGTACTTTGTTCCTTCCTCTCCTCTCTAGGTTTGTATAGCAGTGCATGAAAATGTGTTTTGACACTGTGCGGTGCAGTTTATCTTGCAGAATATAATGACAATCAACAGCAGTCGAAACTCCATCATTTTCACCTGTTGCAGTCATCTGGAGACATTTAAGCCCACTTTACTCTTATTTTGAAAAGGCCTGATATTCAATTTCAGTCTCATTCTTCATCCACTAGAAGTCTAATCTACAAAACAGCGCCTTTTGTGTTGCATAGAAGATTTCGGCTTTGTCATTGAGAGGACAAAAACAAGCCTTTTTCAAGCAAATTACTCACATTCTCTTGGGTCTTGCACAGATTATATTTCATCCAAATGGAGAATGAAGTGTTTCAAATGCCTCCATAAGATGCAGATCTACTTTGTGCGGGCTCATGTGTGCATTGTCCTCTGGTAAAATGAGATAACCCCACTCTGCTGACACTGAGACAATCATGATCTTTATGGCAATTAAATGTCTGAGACCTTAAAGAAAACTACAAAATTAACCAAAAAAAAGGCATCAGTTTACACGCTAGTTTTATTTTTATAGTGTGAACATGAAGTACTGCAATTATTAACAAGTTAGAGTAGTTTGTCAGTTACGGATAATCAACCATGTTGGGGAAGATAGGCAGCTATGATACACCCGAGGAGACCTGGTGCACCGGTCAATCAAAGACTTGTGCAATTATTGTGATGTCGCACCTGAGAGGCTCCTGCAATGGTGACAATAAAGCAGATGGAGGATAAAAGAAGCTCTGGTGCACAAATTATTCTGTGCAGTGTGCATTACTGAGATGACTCGAAGCCATCACAGGAGCATATGAAACTGTTTTGTTGCTCGGATGTCGATGAGTTCAAATCGAGTCAGCAGGATTCAAAAAGGACAGCCGCTTTCGTTAAAGAAGGACCGCATCCAATAAATATGTATCACTTCCTCTCTCCGGCTTCGTAACTGGCCGGTAAACAAGTGGCTAATGTAAAAGATTTTTCTGGCAAACAGTAGTCGGGATTTACAAGCTGCCCACACAGATGCCCTTCTCAGTCATTTGGCAGCACTACAGAATGACACATTGTCCATTTTATTGTGTAACCATATTCTCAGTGTACCTGTACCTTTTTGCAAGGAGCGCACTTTTTGTTCTTCACGTCTTTTATACCCTCGTTTCTCCACATTAGTCGATTTTCTTCAGCATTTTGCCTCATTAACAAGCCAGTGCTTGTTTTAGTATTTGGACATTCTTACTTTGCAGCAGTCATAGATTTTATGAAAATCTCTAAAACGGAGCCAGAAATCTCTTAGGAAGGCTTGCAAGAATTTATGTCTCTGGGGGTCTTCCATCCTTACAAAATGCATTTGCTGGTGCTGTGCAGCATGGCCACTTACACTGTGCTTACATGTATGACTTGTTCTGGGAGCAGATGGGCCTACCAGCAGTTGGGGGCTCGTATTGGGCCAGGCTCTGGTCATAAATCAAAGCGCTTCCTCCCATTAATTTCCCCATGTTCAATGAAAATTGAATCATGAATAATGAATGAATGTACAAAAAAACTGTCTAAAATATGTTTTGCAAATGTACAATGTCTGGTTCACGAGAACACCATAAATTAAATATGGACAAAATGTATCAAAGTGTATCCGTTCACCAGAAACTGAATCGCTTTGTATTGTGCAGACATTCTAGTCTTAAAGAACAACAAAAAAACAGCATCCACACACGATAAGTTCATCTGTTTTCTTGCTGGTCCTCACATCTTGCACACAGTACTAGCCAAGTCTGTGAATGCACAAAGCTTGAGGGCATTTTTAAAGCTGAGCTGATTTGAAGCCTTGTCAGATTTAATCAGGGCTCCATTCATTTCTTGTCTTGATTATGAGGACCACCACTTAACATGGAATACTCACTCGGCATGCTCCTAATAAGATATCTGTCTCTGAAGTCTGCAAAGAGATCAGCTGGTTTTCAGAAAATCCAGTGACATACTGGAGATGTCATTTTAGCCTTGTCCAGTGTGATTCGACAAACTATCTTGACTTACTTGTGGGATGCACTGATACTGTAAGGCTAGTATTGGTGTTTATACTGAGCACAAAAGCTGCAGAAATCAGTATTTTTTTTTTTATCAGCAATGGATCAAATGATTAATATGAAATGGATGAAGCCACAGAGAATGATCACCTGACTCAACAGTTCCCCTCTGCTCTGCTGAGCGATTTAGCCCCTTTTAGCTTCTAATGTTTCCACAAATAAATGCTGACACTCTGCATCTTTTCGACTGGCTGCCAAAACATTCGTCTTATCATCATTTTTATGTATAATATTGTATTTATAGGTTATTTCACTTCTCGCAAGTGGCCAAAAAATCAGTAACATGCAAGATTTTTGAAATTATTCGATTCCACAGCTGTAAAAGCTTAAAAACCACTAAGATTAAATGTGGCTTACTCACATACTCATGGCAGAGACGTGTTGTTGTTTTGTTTTTAATTGGATCTTTTTGAGCAAATGTGAAAATCAAAACTAAGATTTCATTATTTTTATTTCTAAAGTTGATGTCCAAATGGCGTAACAAGCTCCACTTAATATTATTTTAGACTTTGAAATAAAAAAAGAGTTCATTTAAATTCTACTACTTGATTTAAAATAGCTAAACCAGGATTTTGTTCATAATTGGACACCTCAATACCAGACCAGATTTCCCAAGCTTAATCAGCCACAACAGCAAAATTCACTGTTGTTGGTTCAGTGAAGTTGGAAAGCTGCAGTTTGTCCTCCACGGTGCTGCGGATGCTGTTTCAGGACAAACTCTTCCTATTAATACATATGAGCTCGTTGCAGGTTGTTGTGAGGTATACTATTGTTTTATCGACTGCGTCTCTCCTGTTGTAATAATATTTGTGAAATATTTCACGTGTTTGATCAGACATAGTGTAGAACTCAGTGTGTGACTGGTAGGCTAGCATGAGGAGAAAACATAGCCCCTGTGTGGGTTTAATTGCCGTGCTGCCTGACACTGCCTCACTTGTTTTTCCTCCATCTCTTGTAAGAAGTGCATATAATTGGCTCCACTGTTTGTGGATTCAGACTTGCTCATGGTCTAATAGAAATCATCTCTTCAGTGTGGAGGTGTCCTCTGGGAGCAGGAAGTCAGTGAGTCACCTTTGCCTGCCTGTGCATTTCTTTTGTCCTCTGTCGTTGTTCGTCTTGGTTTATGGAGGGAAGACAAAGAGAAACAGGCACTGTTGGTTTTGCCAGGAAATGTAAAGATAGAGAGTGTTGGAGTTTTAGAGGCTGTTCTTGTGACATGCTCATTCTCTAATGAGTACATTTTTTATTATACATTAACAAGGTGGCGGTGAAGGTCTGCTGTGTCTCAGCCTGTCCACTCAGTATTAGGAGGTGACAGTAAAAACCTCATGTATGCCTTTTATAAGATAGTAGGAACACAAGCTCGTAACATGTCATAAAGTCACATCAGGTCATTATTGTGAGCTGGCAGTTTCTTTTTCAGGCAAACAGCTTTGTCAAAATGTATCTGCTTTTAATTTTGGGGACTTTTAAACCTTCTGATGTGTCAGGAGAATGACAGTTATCACCTTTTGTTTAAACACTGCACATCATATATCAGCACAGATGGCTTATTGAAAGTGGTATCTTATCAAAAATTTATATCCTTCAAATGACTAATAGCTTGAAAATTTCCCTTTTGAATTAAATACACAATTCCCTTAACCTGAGTAAGTTCAACTTCTCCATGTTTGCAACATTTTTTTGGTATTAACAGTAGAAATGGAAAAGCGGATTGGCCTCATAGGCACCAAAACTTTGCCGGCTCCTCCTTTCTACTGTCCACCCCAAAAAGAATTGTATAAAAGAAATGGCGAACACAACGAAAACTCACCAATATGAACAATTTTGATGAGTTCAAAAAAAACAAAGGATGATTTTTTTTCTTCGCTCATATTGTTACATGTTCATGCAAGACATTAAATATAAAACAGGCATGCCCAAGGTCATATATGTGCTGTGTATCACGTGTGCAGTAATGCAGTATGCACATTTGAGCGATGGTATATTTTTAGTTCGTGAAGCCTGACCTCCCTTACAGTGATGTGCAGCAGAGAGGCATTTCATTAATCCCTGCCTTCCAGCGGAAGGTTAAACTTTGTAACTAAATGATTGATGAAGAGAAACGGGCCAAACCAACACAGAGCTCAATCCCACATGCTCGTGGCAGCTTAACAGCAGGAATTCTCCGGTGAGGTGCATTGTTTGGAGCCTTATGAGTGTTACATATGGAACTAAAGTGGGCAGAAGTTAAGTATGAGCTCTCTCCAGGTTGTTGTGAGGTGCAGCCAGAGAACAGTTGTAGAGGTAGCCATTTTCTGACTGTAGTGGCAAAGTAGATGCATTTTGCTCAGTGTTTCTCTGTGGTTCAACAACACTTTGCCACCACCAACACTTAGTTGTTTGGAGTTTTTAATGTCCTCCACCCAAGCACCCACTGTATAAAGCACCGGGGCACTTGTTGCTTGATTCAAACGGAGGGTGCTTCAGTCAAAATAACAACCAGCCTCCTCCTCCTACACTGATTCACAACAGTAAGGAAGATAAAAGTTGTGGTAAATGTACTTCTCCTCTTCTACACCATTTCAAGTAATGTTCCAGATCGTTGCAGGAACCTCACAGAGTGCAATTAATATGCTTCTCCCCCAGCAATCAAGATCTTTTAAGTGCAATTTGCAGTTACAGTAAAAATATGCATTAAAAGTTTCACTGTTTACTGAAAGTTTAAGTAATGACTTGGTGGCGATGGGCAAATGAAAAGGTCTGAGCTGAGCTCTGAGTGAAATAATTTAATTACTAAGTCAATATAAGTTTAATCCAATTATGACGAGTGGTGTTTTCAGATCTGCTTTTATGTTCCACTTCAGCAACATGTCACTGTACACTTCCTTTTCAGTCATTGCGTTATGATGCACAGTGTGCTGCAGTTAATGGCAACAAGGTTTTGAGTTCTTAACGTTCGAGAAAGCGTCGATCATCGTCCCAGAGCTTTCAAACGGAGCTTAGTTAGGCCACTAGGAGAAATTCTTCAAATATCCTGTCTTGACCTTAAACTGCCATTATCGAACATGTTGAAGTGTTCACCGTCAGCCTCTGCTCTTCCTGTTGTGTCTATCAGCTTTGCAATGTTTAAATGTTGTCCCTCCCTCAGTCCCTCTGTTTCCATGGATACTGACACAGTGCGCTCAACATCTCCCGGCATTTGCCTTTCTAAAGGGCAGAGTGAACTCTAGGTTTCAACCTTATTGTTGTACGTCATATTTCCCCTTTCCTGCTTCACCAATGCACAATTTCTATTATGTAGGATTAACACGGCTGTATGCTATATAGGCACCCAAGTGAACCATGAAACATAACGGTTGCATGTGACCTGTTTCCAGGAAACAAGGCAGGCTCTATTTTCAGCACCTTGGACAGCATACGAGCAACAGCAACACTAGATGTAGCTTCAGGGGGGACTGCAGGCAGTAAAGCTGCTGTTTGTACTGGTTTCTCCTGCCCTGTTGTCTCCATCACTTAGGAATCACTAAAGAAAAGTTGCTTTTTTTACTTTAATCTAAGATTTTTTTCATATTTCCCCTGCCATAATCAAATACAGCACAGTGGTGCGCTAACATATAGGTCACTGAATTCATAAATCAAATGGAAAGGAAAAACATCCCAGAAGTAGACACTATGCAGCTATGATTTAGCGCAGTATTATTTCTTCATCAAAGCTTATTAAATTAAGGTTTACAGCACAGAATGTGTGTGAGTGTGTTTGTGTGTGTGTATTTGCGTGTGTGATTCCTACAAAAGCAGCTGTGCTCACTTGTAATTACTTGTAACCACTAAAGCAGAACTGTTTTCCTATTTCCTTTGGGACATCTGTAGTATACAAACACTGCACACTATTCTCAATAGGATGCAAAGAACAAAATTTGCCCAAAACTTGATTAAGCCCAAATTTTTTAATGAAGTACTGGTTGTCTACAACATCTGCCATTTAGAATCTTCTTCCAAAGTACAAAATGTCAAAGCTGACTTTCACAGACCACCGTAAAGATTTTGGCAGGTACAGGTACATTTTAACACTTGAGAATCAGGAATGAAAAGTGTTTGTTCTCTTTAAGTGCACGTTGCTGATCTTGTTAATCTCCTCTCAGTTGGAATATGCCAGAGCTGACTCATATTTGCTGGCCTAACTCTCATCATTAATGTAGCTCAAGTATCATAAAATATTTTATCAGCTGCAAAAGTTTAACCAATGGTGAAATTTAAACAAGTTGACCTGACCAGGCCAAATCCACTATGGCTCATGTGTCACAGGAGGGTGTGTAAAGAAAATAGTTCCTCCATTTCTGCTAACAACAAGGTCTGGGGATTATCTTGAGTCACCAAGTCATAATTTTTTAGGACAGAGAAGTTGCTGTAGAGTTTTTTTTAAACGTGTTTTTACTTTGGTACTTAGTGCGCCACAAGCTGAGTGCCATCTAGTTCCATAATATTTGAGCGAATGAAGACTGTTTAGTCATTATCTCCAACAACAACAAAAAGACAGCACCTCACACCAAAGCAATCTTGTATGGATAAAAAGCACTACATGTAAGATGAAGAATATGTGTGTTGCATTTTTGGACAAATCTTCTCTCAAATGTCAAACTTAGACACTGAAAATATGGCTTTAAAACATACCTATATCACCTGAACGCATCCCAAATGAATTTTGATAATTTTTTTCCCCTGAATGCACAATTATGTATTTAATATCCCTCGTGAGTGAAGGTAAACAGAATTTCCCAGCTCATGCAGGATTATTATCTCGTCTCTTACGAACCCCATGAACCCTACGGGCGATGGATGGGTTTAGTGTGGTTTTCTCAGTGGGGATGTTAAGTGTATGGGAGATCTCACAGTATGTTGTGGACGCCCTGGGATGAGATGATACACTTCAATCTTCCCCTCTTTGTGCAGCATCGCTCAGATTACCACAGCTTCACACTGCAAACAATCTGAGCTGAAAACAAGCTTAATCTCTTCTCACTCACAAATGTCAGCGTGCAACGACAAGATTCCTAAGGATACTTCTTTATTTCTAATCCTCTTCCAAACAATCCCATTTGGAGAACGCGCCTCTCCGTGGAACAAAGATGGACAAGCTAATGAGGCTGAAAAGTGCCGTTACATTGTCAAGCCTGAATGCAATCTGCTGCCTCCGATGCATGCGTTCTGTATCGTTTCAGCAGTGTTGTGGTTTGTTCCCCTTCTCTCTGTGTAAAACAGTTGACCTTGGCTGACATGCCTCCAGGTGGGATCCCGAGCATACTAATGAGGGTTAGTGCAGAAGAATGCTACGCCATGTCTTTCTGTGTCAGCTAGCCTGGCTCTGATCTTTACTACAACTGCCACCTCTGTTGCTGCAGCTTAAACCGTCGCTTTGTTTCATTCACTCCACATGATAGTACTCCGGCGGACGGCCTAGCCTGGCAAATGCTGTCGGTGCTTTGAAAGTAGTTTAAGGAAATAAAGAAATATCAGTATAATCTGTTTATCTGCAGGGAGCCTCTTACCTTACAGGAATCTGTACATGTGGAATCTGATGGAGTCTGCATTTGCTATTGTGTTACAGCTGCACCTGTTATATAAGCCGATTTAAAGGAGACAGAAGCTGCATTTCTGTAAATGTTTCGGTCAGTGAGTATATCACTTTCTGACCCTTTTTTCTTTCATCAATAGGGTGTCTGCATCATGACGACAGCCTTTCTGCACTTCTTCTTCCTGGCATCGTTCTGCTGGGTCCTCACAGAGGCCTGGCAGTCCTACATGGCGGTGACAGGAAAGGTTCGGACCAGGCTCATCCGCAAGCGCTTTCTGTGTCTGGGCTGGGGTAAGCAAGCAGCATGTTTCTCTAAACCTCTTCATCATCACCCATCATACCTTGCTGCTTCCATTTTCTCTCAAGGACTCCGGCCAAGGTGTCTTTCCAAGTAACTGCACGTCTTTTTTTTTTTTCCCCCATCCGCCATTCTCATCCTCTCTGTGGGGCAGCCAGATCTTCATCCGATCAGGCTCTTTGTTGTGATGCTTTTGTGCTCCCGTCAAGCTCTCTGAGGGCTGGGTAAATGGACTGGCCTCGAGCAGTGGGGGGAGACAGACTGGTGCGGCTCTCTCGTAGCACGCTGCAATGACCTTATGTCTGATAAAAAGGGCGTGAGCCAAGCATTTACACTGCAGCAGAGTACATTTTATCTAAGACTCTCAGAAATAGAGTTCAGGAGAATGAAATGTTTGCAAAGGTAAAATGTATTGACTTTATACACTAAGCTGGTCTCAGTATAAGCCATATGATTATACTTATCACAACTGAAATACAGGTAGCAGTCTGCAACCAGTATAAAGTATTTATTATTCATAATGCGACAGATTTTAATCAGTTCGGGTCTCAGATAATTAAGTTTCTCCTGCTGCCCACGCTCTGCTCCCTGCAATTCAACATCACATGATAAGGAGTATGATAATATGTTGTGCATAATATGTCAGTAAACACAAGCAATCAAAATATCTTTCAAAAAAAAAAGTGAAAGATTTAGATTTTTACTTAATTTGATAAATGTCACTCTCGATGCTCGTCCAAAGGGCTCTTTCTTACAGACTACAAGAAATCTCTGCTTTAAGAAAATCAATTTGATTATGAAAGAGCCCACACTCATTCTTCTTGTTACCTAGCAACAAACAAGGCTCTCTTAGTCATTGCAGTGCCACTGCTTGCTGCAAAAAAAAAAAAAAAAAAAAAATGGACAAAGGCTGTTCTACAATCACACAGATCTGTTCAGAACGAGAGAAAAAGCCATAACAGACAATCTGATGATAAAAGAGACAGTCATTGTCATGTTGTATATTGATTAAAATGCATTAGATAATATGAACATGTAATGAATTGAACATAAAATCACTCTTATCCTCTCCAGATTACCATCTGCATTCAGACAGAACCTTTTAAAAAACTGGTTTCTGCAGCATCGTGCTGCACATGTTCGCTACCTGTTGTCTCTTGATTCAGCCTGTTTGAAGTGCGGCGTCTCCGACAGGCTGTTGCCTGCGCGGTGATTCATGACATGCCTGTGTACACTCGGCGCTCTTTACCTCCTCAGCACTGCAGAGAGGCTTCTGGATGGCCACAGGGTCTTCGCCTCGTGCCTCCAGGAAACTGATTACATCAATAGCACCTGCCTGAGCCTCTCCGAGACGAGGGAGCGTTAATATTCTGAGCACACAGTAGTAAGGACCGAATCCATTACACCAATCTATAATGAGGAGCCATACAGCAAAAAGGAAATATAGAAAAGATGTGGTGGGCGGGGGAATTTCTCATAGTACTGTGATGAAATTCCACTATGTGTTTTTCTGGACTGGATGCACTGCTGCCATTTTGTCAAAGCTCAGTACAGTCTGTTCTCCTCTGCCACTTAATGGAATGCTGCACTGTATGTTGACTGAAATATTGAAATGCAAAGAGCTGATCTTATACGCTCAGATGATTGCATAGTCTCACACTGCAGCTTCTAATGGAGTGAATCTTGCTGCACTTTGTTTAATGACTGCAAAGCACAGAGGCCGACTTTCTTTGCGCTGAAGAGGGCTTATGTTCTCAGTTCTGACATGAACTGCTAGAATAACTATTGATTGTTTTCTCTTTTTTTAAGGGTTACCAGCTTTAGTGGTTGCTGTTTCAATGGGATTCACCAAAACAAAGGGCTACGGGACACCCTTATAGTAAGTGTTTCTTCATGGCCTGTATTCATTCTTCAGTTCACACACGCAGGAGGTTCATGGTAACACTTAGGAGTAATGATCAAGTGCTTCTGCAGTGGCTTACTTATCCTAAACAGTGTCATAAACAAAGTCCCCTGAACCTAATCAAATTTCAAAACAGCACAGCAAGACCCCGATTTCCTGTGAGTTGTGTCCCTGCTGGATACCGAGCTCATAAACACTGCTTAAAATCTCCTTAGCATTTGATTATCCTGTGAAACTTCAGAAACAGAGTTACACCATATGGCACTTCTCCCCTGACAATTGAGGGGAATACAATTGTGAGCTGGTGTGCGCCATTAACTCGGATGTTAATGTTTTGGAGTTAACAGTTTTTTCCTGCTTTTCCCTGCAGCTGTTGGCTGTCTTTAGAGGGTGGGCTCCTGTATGCCTTTGTTGGACCCGCAGCTGCTGTTGTGCTGGTAAGTTACTGCAGTCAGACGTCCGGTTTT
>JAPZDX010000003.1:11036686-11049993 GCA_029783625.1 Naso annulatus | reverse complement strand
CACTCTTTGTTGGTAAGATGAGCCTGCTGTATTATTCAGCTCATACTCAGCTCTGTCACAGTAGTTTCCTTTCTGTTACATCTCTTCCTCCTCCCTCACACACACACGACACACGCTGAAGTAACAGCCACAAATATTTTTTCTAGAAAACTACATGCGACAGTATTCTACGCATTTATTTCACAAAGTACCGACACAATTCACGGAGTGACGATGTAACGTTAATGGCCCACCAATGTAGTTGACGGCATAACTTTGGGTGTTTATGTTGAGTGCGCCATAACGTTAGTTCCCTCCCTTTACAGGATAAAATAAGATCATCCTTTATTAGTACAATGGCAGAGAAAATGCGCTGAACAGCAGCAGTAAAGTGGATGGCAGAAACAAGGTGAGCAGCAGCAACACTCTCTCTGGCCTCTCTTCCCTCTACTACTGGTACACTGGTACAAAACTGGTACAAAACACACAAACGCGAAGAGAGTTTTCTGGATGGGACGGGGAGTGAGAGAGCATTAGAGGAGAGTGAGAGAAGTGATCACCAACTACAATTTATCTTTATTATTATCGCAAAATGACAAATTCTCATCTTGAGAAGTTTTTTTCGCAGTATATAACAAACGATATGCTATTGCCCATCCCTAGTCTGATCATGGTTGACAAGACGTATTTTTCTTTTCTTTTTAGTTCATTATAGGTTGATTTATTTGGTTAAAGTTATTTCACTATATATTGGAACAATAAGTCCACCAAAACCATACTTTAACAACTCTTAACAATTAGAAGCCACATCAATGATAGCAGTCTTTATACAGGAGTTGTCCACATTACAAGTGCTATCTGTAAAGGTCAGTTGGCACGGTCACAGAGTGTGTCGGAAGTAAACTAAGAGTGGTGCTGTTTCTGTTCTGACTGTGATCCAGAGCACTTAACTGACTCAATTAAAAGGGCTTTTGTATGTTAACTCATTACCTATCTGCAATTGACATCTTTAACATTGCTTTGGGCAAAAGTCACAAAGCAGGTAATTATCATACCTGTTTTAATGCTGACCACAGCAACAGGAAAAAGTCATTTGCATCAGGATAGTATGAAGGGGATACAACACGTTTGTCCTTGGTGAAAGAACTCACTCTTCTCTGATTCAAGCCATTTCTTGTTTGTTTGTTTGTTTCCTCCCGTACAAGCCGCTTTTTAAGAGAAAAGACCAACACTCAGAAATATTAGGTATTCGCAGAGAGGAGGTGAGGAAAAAAAAAAAAAAAAAAAATCTTAGTAGAGAGATGCTATTTCAAGCTGGGGGCTTTTCTTTCTGCAGCAAATGGATGCCAGCGAAGACAGCCCAGACAACCCCAAAATACCTCAAAGAAAAAGCATGTCAAAAAGATGTGCTCAGCAACATGGCTGGCATAGCTCAATAGCCCCTTAAGGTGATAATGTGAATCATCAGCACAAGTCACACTGTAGTGACAACTACAAAGGAATTGCAGGAACACAAACAGCTAACCACAACCTCGTCAATTTCACTCTTTTCCCTCCGTGTTGGATAGGGGGTTGATATGAAAGTAGTGCTTTTATATTATATTGGAACGCCTTGATTAAGCTTCATCGAAATCACGCTAAATAAACAGGTGGAGTTTAAACCATTAATGGTAAGAGACTGTGGCCTAGACATAAGCAACAACAACTAAATACATGCCCTAAGCAATGTCAAAATAAACTACACAACCACTTTAAATGGAAAACATGCTCCTGATAACCATTTAATCCATAACATCAGTGCCACACTTCAACTTTAATGTATATGTGGAAAACAACCGAATCAGTCAAGACCGCATGGCCTCAAGCAAGTACAAACATGCACCCTGTGAAATGGACTATATTTCACAAAACGCTCTCTCTGCTGCAGACAAATGAATGTCACTGTTATAGTGGCTTGCTTTTTTGCCAGCTGTGATTGTGACAGGGCATTACTTTCAATAAACACATGCTCATTGCTCCGCTAAGGTAACCATTTACACTCATTTACAGCCAGACAAACTGAGTTTAGGATGATGCCAGGAGCCAATAAATGCAAGCCATGCACAGCATGCAGCTGCTGGCATATGCTTATGTGTGAAGGCAATGGGTAGAATTAATCAAAACACCATGAATATTAACATACTGAGAGAATAGGTCATACTGCATTACCATGTATCATCCATTACCCTGTAAGCAGGTCTTCTACTGGGAAGAACGCCTGACCGGCGATAAAAGTTTAGCACATTTATCCCCCTGACAGAGTAGAGGACTAAATAATTAAATGTCCCTTTTTAAAGGTTCAGTGTGCAGGATTTAGGGGGATCTATTTGCAGAATATGGTTGAAATGGAATTTAATATTCATAAGCATGTTTTCATTAGTGCAAAAATCACCTGGAAATAAGAATTCTTGTGTATTTGTGACCTTAGAATGAGCTTTTAATATCGAGAGAAGGGGCAGGTCGTTTTACACAGAGCCTGCAAGGTTGCACCGCCATATTTCTACAGTAGCCCAGAACAGAAGAACCTGACAGTGGCTCTGAAGTTGGCCTTTCGGGTTTTTGCAAAGTTTTTTTATATTGACTCCAAAATATTTGAGTTTTATATATTAATTATGGCATGTGATTGTTGGTTTTATCTGTTTAAAATTGTATAAAACCATTAAACTACAGCACTGAAATAACACATTGTTTGTCATGCCCATTTTAATAATTTGTGTATGGATTCTCACTTTAATATCATATTACCTACTTACTTAAATAACTTGATAGGAAAAACTTATTTCCTGCAAAATGTTCTACAACTTAAAAAACAAAGAAAAGCTGTGCATAACTTTTTTTATGGCAAAGTACCTGTTGAAAGGTCAGGTGCCCAGTTGCATAGAAATACTTAGGCTAAGGCTGTGCTTAAAATTTCATCCTTAGAAAAAAATGAGCGGTGTTAAATAATCATAAAGATATCCTATGAATGTTGTGAGGGAAAACCCTTTCATCTTTTAGTATTTGACTTTGACTACCTAAGTACTCCTTTATGCACCCTAAGTAACCATTTCCCTGGTACCCATACTGGCCTCATAAACTGAAATAAGACAATGGTTGAAATTATGGTGAACCTCAAGTGGAGGAGGACATACCAAGACGCATTTTTGGTGCAGGGAAAACTCACTGGACAAAAGGCTTGAACAGCTGTTAGAGTAAATGTCAACACTGTAATGTTAAATAGCACAAGCAACTAGCAAGCCCGCTAGCAAAATAATTACATTACTGCTTCCAATTTTAGCATTAGCTGTATTGTTGTTGTTTTTTTTAAAACTGACCAGTTCCAATTAATCAATCATTCAATCAATCAGGCAATCTCCTCTTTCTTCTTGCTATTCAGTTATATTTTTCATATTTCTTCGTTTCTTAATCTATCATTTGTTTCATAGTAAGACTTCCTGTGTTGGTTTTGTCGGTTTTGTCAAAAAAAAAAAAAAAAAAATCCTTTTCCTGCGCACATACAGTATATTATGAGTGGGTTAAATTTACTTTGGATTATGTGCTTGTGCTTTCTATATTCTTCACACTAACAATAAGGATAATGATGTAAGTGAGTGTAACCATGGTAACTAAGATGCACATGTGTTGTATTATGGCAGTAACTGCCATGAAAGCCTTAGTGTAAATTCTAGGCAAGGCAAAGAGACAACGTAAGAGGCTTTATGCAATGCTCCTAAAGGAGCACTTCAGCTCAGGAAAAGATAATGCTTAAGGGACAAAATTACGTTTGAAACTTAAGGTAGTTTATGCAATCAGGCACGGACTCCTTAATATAAGTAGTATGACAATAATTACTCTAAAGACACATGGTAATTTTCACTTATTACTTAAAAAAGAAAATCGAATAATGCAGTATGTCACTTAAAGAAAAAACACTATAGGAATTAATAAATTATGATATCAGAAGGTCACCCTGCCTCTTGTTTCTTACTGTATATTAGCATTATGTTTGCACTGACTCACATTCTAGAGCTATCACACTCAGCTGTTTTGATTGCCACTTTCTTGGCCCACCTCTCCCTAACCCACCATCCACACAGTTAGCCAAATTTAGATTTACTGACTCCAAGCTGACAAGACAAGATGGCACTGAGCAGTAAACCCGACTCCCGCCTTCAAAAGGATTCTCTGGAAACCTATAGGTTCTGTTGCAGATGCCAATTCTGCATAGAGAATCTGTTAAGTCAAGCAAATGTTTTGTAGTTAGTCTGCTGCTTGAAAATAGACTTTAACAAACTGAACTTGCTGTAAAAATTTCCCATTTTGGTTCACTTCATAGATCAGCAGCAATTTTTTTTTTTTTGTTTTTGGGGGGTTGAACAGAAGCCTCAAATGGACTCCAAGGGGCTCCTTGTCCATTTGCTGCAGGAAGTAGGGGACATCAGTTTCAAGGATTAGCCTTGAAAGGACATGAATAGTGAGCTGATATGGAAGAACTTTTTTAGAGTAACAACATCTTTATACACTAAATTAGCAAATGGTTCATGAGCCTGAAGACCGGTGTGTACACACACACACACACATATATATATATGGTGCTCTGTCAACTGACAGCAGATACATTTCAACGTTTGGTGATTTAATTATTATGCAGTAAAGACACGTATGTGTAAGATTTACAGAGACTTTTTAGCGTTAGATATCACAGCTTGTGTTCATGCTTTTAAATACATATAACAAGTTTCATCCCTTTTAAAAATATCATTGGGGCTGCCAGGTAAACACAGAGAAGACTTAATCCTGTCTCAAAAATATATGATGTCTAATATGCACATATTCTTTATAAATTTTATAACTGTGAGGAGTTTTGTGCTGATTTTTTCATGTAAAGACCACTCATTCCAACCACCATTCTATCATTCCATTATTGAGTAATTTAAATAAATCAGGAAAGAGGATAATGGGTAACTGAATATCTATAAGAAAAGAAAACTGGCTGCATTCAGAGTAACTTCATTAACACTGTCTTCTTACTGGATGTGCAGTAATGGGGACTTAATGTCACTAAAGTGATGACATTTATGCATTATTTGCCAACGAGATTATTGAAAAAGCTCTGCACAGAGAGATTATTTTTAGCTTTTTGGTTGGTTAACAGTAAAACATCAATTAACAAATCTTTTTTACATATTTACTGTTCTATTTTACATTTTACATGAATACTGACCTTCTCTTTAACTCTTTTTGGATGCAAAATGCAGTAATATTTGGAATACCTATAACAAACGTCATTACAAAATTTTACTGATAGATTTTTAATTGGTTATTAAATGTTAAAGAAAGTATTTTAAGGGACATTAACAGAGTTTTGGTTTAACTTAAATAGTTTATTTAACACCAACAACAACATCAACCAGTATTTGCTTAGTCTTTGGTATCAGTATTGTTAACTTATACTGTATGTTATCCTGTTTTGTTTAAAAACACAAACGTTTATCATTTAGCACAGTGGTTCTCAACTGGTGGGTCCCATTCTGAGTGGGTCACAGATGTGTGCGTGAAAAAAAAGTTGAGGGGAAAAAAATCAAACATTAATTTTTAAGTCTACAGAATTCCTGATGCATTCTTATTTGAAGGACAAACCTTTTCCCATGATGTAGCATGCGTGCAGTAGTCGTTTGCCATCTACCCTTGTTGCCATTACAGCGCATTTGTAAACATGGTGAAACGCAAATACCACATCAACTACATTAAATCTGGGTTTTACTACATTGAGGACAAAAGAGAAGTATCAAAATCTCAGTGTGTTTTGTGCAGCGAAGTGCTGGCACATGAAAGCACAAAGTTGACATGCAAGATGCACCAATTAAACACTTCAATCCTACTTAGGGTTACTCCTTGTAATTTCTCTATCGTCTTTCCGTCACATTTTGTCCTGCAACATGTTTCCTCTGCATGACAGGTTCAGCTCCTCCAACACGACAGTTAACAAGCTAAATAATTTTAATATTTTTTTTACTCACCAATATCATTAATTTCCCATCCAGTAGTGATGATCTCTGACCAGCCTTTCTGTCCACAGTCAATGTGCAGCGCATGGCTAATTTGCATAAAAACAGCAAGGCTCATTTGCATATAAGCTCTGTAAGGCGTGTTGCAATTTAAATAGGCCTAAAACCGTACCCTCAAATTTAGTGACCCCTTTCTATTTTAATGTCAACTGCATGTGAAGACATCAACAGGGTTTGTAGGCTATTTCTTGATTCATGTAATTTTAGTTCTCTGTCCAACAAACAAGCTCTTAGTTATTTAATCTGCACTTTAGAGCATACTGTTCTGTCAATGTTTCATTCTTTGTTCATTAGAGAAAAATGGAATGGTAAAATACATTTCGGGGTCAGTTTGTTCTAAACTAATACCAATAATGCACACATTATTTTTTAACAAATATCAGAAGATACTCTGATGAATTATTTGGGTATTTCTGTTACTTACGCTTATTACTGAATAGATATTGAAGCATATTGAACAATATCGAATCAAATCCTGACCCAAAGAATAGAAATTGAATGGAATTATGAGGTCTTTGACGATACCCAGTCCTATTCTAATTTTTTTTCTAAATTATTTGTTAACAATATTGAGCATATATTGTTTTTGCATTATATTATATATATGTATATATTGAGTATTTTAAAGTGGTATTCAGTGTTTCCTACAGGTTGAGAATTCACTTGTGGTGGGGGCGTGGCGCAGCGTGGCACAGCGTGGCGCAGCGTGGCGCAGCGTGGGGCGCAGCGTGTGGCGCAGCGCGTGGCGCAGTGTGGCGCAGTGTGGCGCAGCGTGGCGCGTGATGAGCTGGTTTAGAATAAACTAGTCAAAGAAAGAAAAATTTAAGTCCTAGGGCTAGACCAGTTGAGAAACACTGATTGAGCGGTAACTGAAGGCTAAAAATTTTTTCCATGTCTAAATGTCAACATTTCAAGTTAAACAAAAGAAAAGTAGAAGTGAAGAGCCATGTGTTGTGGTCTTTGCACACAGCAGCAAGACAAGTGCCTTTTGTTTCCTAAGCACACTGGACTCATCGTTGAAGGTCCCTCTGTATTACACAAAGCTGCCCTCAAAAATAAAACTGCTATTTGTCATTGTTTTCAAAACGCTCTTAGAAGAAGCACTAGGCCACCACTTTCCAATAAAATTCAGTCAGAACATGTAAGTGGACAAGAACCACAGACAAAAAGAAAGCACTTGCAGTGTATTTACAAGAAGATTGCATCTTCTCCGGCCTTTTTTTTTCTACAAATGGCGTTAAAAATGGCACAGAGAAAGCCAATGATTTATTTAAAGGGCCCAGGGGTATTTTGCCCTGTTGCTTAAGGGTCTCATGCACCAGTGGTTTGAAGTACTGCGCTTATAAATGGACAGAGAATGGAGATTGAAAGGCAAGGCTTTCAAACTTAGGGTTCATCAAAGATCACAAAAAGCTATTTGGGCTCTAAAAGGAAGAGGGTGTTTAAGTTACCGACATTCAGTACCGCTGTCAACTTAAAGGTGCGTTTGATCTAATATCAAGGTCCCTTCTCTACAGACAATAAGTAACATTTAACTTTGACAGAACACATTCACTTTCTATTTACGGCCAACACATTTGCATTATGAAACGGCTATTATCTTTTCATCACTGGCTTTTCAGAGCCCCAAATGCACTTCAATTAAAATAACTATATGCACTCACAAATGCATGTTTTCATCTGTCTTAGATGTAACATCACTTAAATGTAGTCACTTGACCTACTTTTATTGTTATTGTTAATGTGTGCTATAGCCATCATAACATAAAGGAGTCTGAGCAACAGAGACATTTCACACTGCTTAAAGAGTGCTTTAACATGAACATACATGGAGATTAACAAGTAAAAGGATGACAAATAACCATTAAATATCACATCATCCACTCATACTGAAGCTGTAAAATTATGTGGATTACTGAAACAGAGGAAGACTTTAAATCTAGCTATACAAAAACCTTTAAAATAACAATAGAATTGTGCTATATTACAATTACCCCTCTATAATTACTCGATGATGACAACACTGTGCTTGTTCAACTCCACAAGGTAATTACACGGCAAAGAAGTGCTGTCGCAATTTGACAGTGTTAACTATAGGTTTGATTTTACATTATTGACCAGAGAAAAATGTACATATTTCTGAACCAGCATCTGACAGAAATTCACCGAATGACAGCTTTGTGGGGGCATCAAATTATTTTAAAGATCAAACAAATGTTCAAAATTGCTGGACATACACATGCATAAAAAGTGTAATTACCACTGAATACACATCAATTTACCTAGAAGAAAAACACGCTAAATTGGAGGAAAAGTCTCTGTGTCAACCGTGTAATTATTCCATTTATGAAGAGACAAATGACAGTACTGTCAAATGTGGCCTTAAAGAAAACTCAACTTTAAAGGTTAGATTTGTAAGGAAGCTGTGCATACAACACACATGGAGCTTGGTCTCCACCTACTGGCAAATCAAAAAGCCGTGCGCCTCAGAAAAGAGAGAAAAGAGTCTCCGGTTCTGCATAAACATCAACAGCAGGATAGTGAAACAGACTATGCAGCCAAAATTAGACTCATCACATGTTCATATTTAGCCTATCGCTGTAGCCTTCAACAAAGTATGACTTTGCCTCAGCACACGGTCCTCTTTTACTCTCGTCTTCACAAACATCTTTTCACTGCAGAGATGTACAATCACAAATGCATCATGAATTCCATTTGACTTTCAGAAATAATCACTGGTGAAGAACTGTCTGAATATATTACTATTAAGTATTTAACTTTAAACAGCCTTGGCAACTGATAAGCATCAGCAGCCACTCTGTACAGTCTCACAATATATTGCCTTAACACCTACTGTCAGTTAAATCTAGCACAACAGAAAACAACTCAGAATCTTATTATAACAAGTGCAATTACCTCAGGAAGACGTCATATTTTAAATGATGGCTCCTCTGGGCTTGGAATGCATTTGCAATATTTAAAATGCATCATGACTCTATTCCAAAAATATGCTCTGAGGAAGGAGCAATATCAATCGAAACTGCAGGGCACTGATTTTTGTATTTTAGGCAGTTTTACAAGCTCTCAACTTTCCTTATCAGCAGCCAAAGGTTACAACACCACAACAAATTTGCAAGCGGATCATTCTGCAGCACACGCTCCCAGAGCTATGATCACATGTATACATGCCTGAGGCAAGCAGCAAAATCTTTCAAGCTCCTCTCTCATCCCTCTCTGAGCTCCTAGAATGCATATTCTTGTTATGTCTAAGATTTTTCAGCTGGATAAGTAAAAATTTCAAAATAAAGCACTGTTTCCTTTTTTTCCTGGAATGGCTTAAACAAACAATACAGACAATGTAAATCAAAGCATTTCTGTGCCATATGACCATTGAAAGGCATAGCCCGAATGCTACAGCACAAGATCAAATCAAAACAATTATAAACTTTCAGATGGCGACTTAAGATTTGCATACTTTCTAATCATTTTAATCAGAAATATACTCACTAACTTCTGAACCAGCTATATGAGCTTTTCCTTTGATGTGTGACAAATTTCTTGAGTGTAACTGCTACACCATGAGCACGGTTTCCAGGCAATTTGGCTATTAAATGGATTAAGTTACAAAAGGGACAAAGCCCTGCAGACTAAGCCTATAGATTTATTCATTTTTTTAAGTCTCTTTAAAGCAAGGTTTTCATTTAAAGAGATGACAAAAAACTTAGAAAGTGATAAAGTAAATCCTGGGCACAAAAACATATTTGTGTGATCAGAAAACAATATTTTATGTCCTTTAAATCCTGAATACACAGTCAGTGTTCATGGTCTTTGAAAGCCAATTTTCTGATGTCACTATACCAGTGGAAGTGGTTTCTTTGATTGGGCTGTCTGGGCAAGAAGACAGCTTGTCTTCCGTGCATTTGGCTTTTCTGAACAGACGGTACATAACAGTGTTGCTGACAGGCATTTTAAGCCAGCATCTGTTAGAAAACGTGTGATCTAGTGTCTCTGGCATGACTGAATTTGCTATCTTCGAAGACAAAAAAACTCATGTTATCCCTTAATATAACAATCACAAAGAATTTTTTGTGACACTAATAGCTTTGACTTACTAATTTATCAGCCAAATGGCCTAGATACTTTCCTCATAAATTGCAACCACACAAAAATACTACAATTCTAAATCTATGGGGAACTAACAGTCCTCTCTCACAGCAAGGAATCAGACAGGATAAGTCCAAGCCTAGTAATGATATGACAAAATATACCACAAGCCAAAAACATATTGTCAGTGCAGTGAAATGTTATATAATTTTACCAAACACAAGCGGAATGTGACAATGTGACAAAATGTGACAAGTGAGACAAGTAAAGACTTGGCTCGGTGGACGTACAAGAGCAGATGTAGCTGGTGGGTGCTTGGAAAGTGATACTCTGCAGTGTTTGTTGTTGTTGTTGTTGTTGTTGTTGTTCGGTGTTGCCAAGTATAAAAGGGCAAGGAACACAAGCCCTAAGATGACTGTAAAAGTCATAAACAAATCCTCAGCTTTGCCATACAGTACTCATTTGGGGGAGAAAAATAAAGGCAAAAAAAGAGTAAATAAAGAGTAATCTACTCACAAAATCCTGCCACATGCTGGATTGTTGTCTCAACGCGTTAATTAGAACTCTCGAACAAGTGACCAAAAAAGTTTAACTTTGACTTTAACATAGTAAACAGCAGCTGTAACACGCAATGCCTGCAGGTGGCGCAGCTAAAACTGTAGCTGCTAGTTAGTTAGCCGCTGCTACTGAGCTACTAGCAGCTTTCGCTAGTAGCTCAGTAGTCTTACATTTACTTACATGTGCATTTATCAAGGTGTAGCATTTTTCTATGTGTTTTTGCCTTTCATTCACACACGCTGCATCCTTTTAATAAAACAAATGGTTCTGGTCCTTTATTGTGATCGGCTAAGTCACATTCCAACCCACTGTAACATACTCTACTAACATACACTTGTGACCACATAACAAAAATATTACTGCGTCAGACTAACTGTTCCAAAATGCGATATTGTGTCGTTAATTTTGATTTACTGGGAGGTCTAAGCAGAGATGAGTGGTGGAAAGAGAGGACAGGATGGAGGAGAAAAATAAAAAGTAAAAACTGAAGACATTAAGGCCAGGACTGTTAAACAGACAATGTGGTCTGTTCGCTGTTTCCAGACCTGATGTGCCGAGACAGATCTGGCTATTGATTTTAAATCAATCACCAAATGCTGATGCCTGGTTTAGCTGCCTTACTAGCGCCATAACTACAACGAGAGAAGATATTGGAGCAGTATCCCTGCGTCTGGCACCATGCATGTAAAACATACCCATACAGAATCAAACATGTACCAACAAGGAAGAGCACTAATATAACTGAAGACTGCTTCAACAATTTCGCAATTATGGCAATATCAAGATAATTTTTAAAAATCACCTATGAATAAATGTTAATAATCAACCCATGTTTAAGCATACTTTCCACTGAGTGTGTGTGTTGCTACCTCTGTGTCCTGAGTCTGTGTGTTGCTAGGCAACTATTCTGCTAAATGTGGCTAGAGAATTTCCTTGCTGAGCGGAAAAATTATTAACTGTTATCAATAAATAATTGTGTATTTTGTTGCTGTGTGTTTAATTTTTAGTTTTAGGCACTTTACCACTGAAATCATTGCAAACCAAATTTGAGGCTAATTGCTTTATTAGGTCATTAAAGACAGATCATCAAAAAGCTCAAGCCGGCGCAACCATTTTCAGAAATTCCACATGCAGTCGACAGGAAAAAACAGAGTTTCTGGTCAGTGATGACAAAGCATGCCATTATCTCCTTTGTTTACATGAGGTGATACAGTTCTGGTGCTAATTTTGCTAACAACTGTTACATGTTTGCACATAAATGTACAGGTTTAGCTAATCCTACTTAATTTACTGATGCTTATTAAAAAAATAAAAACCTTAAGAAATCAAAAAATCTAACCCAAACCACAGTTTAGGCAAATCCTAATATGTCGACGATGACAGTGGCTGTCCTTTAAAACAGTGCTCAACATCACACCATAGTGTTGTAATCACCTACAGTGAACTCAAAAGAATAAAGAAGAGTATTTTCCTGATAGACCACGGCAAACCTGACTGACTGGTCTTGCTAACACTGTCATCAACTTGCTCTCTAAGCACAGGATTTTCCTATCTTACCCTGTCATGTGACATCAACATATGCAAAGCAGCATAATTCATATGCGATAAATCTTCTGGTCCCCAAGATATACTGAAGCTATTGCTACAACTTAGTCGAATCAAACAAATGATCTATATTGTGAATATAAACACAAGCTGACACTAAAAAAATAAGGAAATTCAGAAAATAACGCATTTCAATATTATTTGCAAATTATTTGTGAACATTTGCATTATTTAAGGTATATATGTGATTAAATATTAAAGACTATAATAGCTAAAATTTAATAAGGCAGAGTAAAAGAAGAAATGCAAATGGTAAACTGAAAATACTGTATAGAATGTGAGGAAACATAATCATCTCTGTCCATTATTGAGTCACAGTGGGCAAAATATCAGTGATACTAAAATGTTTTGCCATATAAAGGTCATGAAAACAACTCAAGCTGCGTTTCACCAGCAGCATAGTGATGGGAATATTGTATGCGCTCCAGCTAATGCACAAGTCACATCCAGCTAAAAACATTTCAGCATACTTAATATGCAACAGTAAATTTAATCTATTATTGACAGCTACAGTTGACTAATGTAGGTTCCCTGCTATCTGACAGATTCCATTCATTTTAATGGTCATAGTGGGCCTTTTGCCAGGAAACACTGTAAATGTTTTAATATCTCTGATATATTGCATCATCATTGAAAACAAACTGCTCCGTCCGTCCATTAACATTACCCTGGGAAATGGGCTTTTCACTATTCATTATTTCAACAGTACTGGCCATTACAGTGCATTATTTTATTAGTCTCATTCATTTAAACGCCATATACTTATTTATATTATTTTTTCTGAATAAAATTGAGTTTAAAAATAAAGGGCCAGAGGATGACCTGGGATTGGTGAGCTATCCTATGGGCTTTTTATATATCTATCCATCTATAGTGACAGCGTAAACAAAATTGCTCCAGAACAGGAAGATGTGCAGCCCAATTTACTACAGAGACACCCTGTGTGAAAATGAGGCACCATTGTTGGAAACGATG
>JAPZDX010000003.1:11025465-11036586 GCA_029783625.1 Naso annulatus | reverse complement strand
GGAAACGATGAGCCAGCGTGGAATCCAAAAGTTAGAGTACGCATCCATTAAGATGGCTGTGTGGGTGCGTCAGGCCCCAGGTGGTTTTAGATTGAAATGTACTACCATCAATCGAAAGAGGAGATGGGGTTGATATCAGAGGAGAATGGCCAAGCCGACCTAAATCACTGATCACAAAACTCAAGCTAAATTTGATAAGAAGACTCAAACAAAAGGGCTAACTAAAGATAGACTATATGCTGCAGTAACTGTCTCCAGATAAGAATTTTGTCCACAAATGTTCATTTTCCTTTTTATATGTGCACCCACTTAGACAGGCAGTAACAGAATGCACTTACTGTAATATCCATACAGCACAGTGTCTTCAATCTGGCCCCTCGTCTCATTGTTTGCTGCCCATTCCTAAATGTTACCAAAAGAAAATTCCATGGTGAAAATCATAATTACGTTCAACAGTAAATGAATGACACAAGTACATTAATCACTTAAAAATGGCATCAATTTAATTTAGAGTTCATTAAAAAAAACAAAATTAGTAAAGAATATAGTTTGATAATGAATACCAGCATGGTGGGAAATACAGTGCATTTATGGACATGCTATTATTACCTTCACTAAATTATTTATCATTCTCTTACAATGATTTAAGACAGAACCATCAAGCAAAAAATGCAATGAACCAATTAATGAATGAATCAGAGTCTCTGGAAATAGTTAGGTCATACCGAACTAGCAAGTATGTGGGTTATTGCAGTGCTCTGGCAGCTTTGTTTATCTGATTTCAGACATCAACAGTGAATGGCGCAAAACTGACAGGCATGGGAAAGAATAACTCAAATCTGTCAGACCTTTGTCTAAATCTATTTTTATTTAAGCGTGGCACAGGGAAATTGTCCATCATGAGCTTGCATTTCTTACATTTATTTCTTGAAGAATGAATTCTCCAATTGGGGGGGAAATGTGAAAAGCTGCAGATAGACTAAAAACAGTCGTTTTTTTTTAAGAGTGGCAGCCTGAAGGGAAAACTCTGTGTCATTTCTGTCAGTTTCGGCTGTGACATGATTCTCACTACTAGAAGTCAAGCACAAATTATCTTTGCCTGTAAGAAGCTTATATTTGTATTCTTTCATTCTGTATTCACGAGTCATATTTCAACTGAGGAGCCACCACTTGTGTCTGTGCCTTTTCGCTTATTTCCAACTTTTTATTACTGTATAATTACCAAGAGATGAATGACGAAAAAGAAAGTGGGTGGGGGATTATGTTCCTAATGAAATAACACGTGCAGCACAGCCAGGTGGCACTTAAAGTGGCTCACAGCCGACACGCAGCAACTAATTTCATGCTGCTCAAATGAAAAAATCCTTACACACTTAAATCTTAATCTTCCAATAAACAGGAAACGCCAAAAAATGCACGCATTTCAGACTGGACAAAGCAATGTCAACTTTTTCTGATTCAAAAAAAATTTACTGGGGTTGTTCCAGCACCAATACCAGGATCAGAAATTCATCAGCAGATACAGCCTAAAATCCCTGTTTCAGCGAGTACAGTCTCTGCATGGATCTGATACCATCTGCTAAAAAATACTTAATACTATACATATATTTTTTTCTGATGATCTTGTATTGGATCAGCACTCTGCATCAGCTGATAAAAGGGAAAAAAGGAGTATTGGAACATCTGTAAAAATTAGTAAGGTTAAAAGCTGCCTCAGGAAATGCTGTTAACATTTCTCTGATTGATTTTAGAGGCGCTGTGAGAAGAACAGATACTCACCTTATATGTACCATTGGAATACTTCATGAATGAAACAAGGAATATATCCACTGGTAGGAGGGCAGACGTTATCAGAGCAATGGCCAGCGCACATATCGCTGTGATCGTTGAAACAACTTCACTCTCCTGACGACTTTGAAATTTCCGAATGTAGACCCAGCAGAAAGCCAGGATTCCCTAAACGGAGAGGAAAGACATTTAATAATACCTCTGTGAAGAAGAGTAAAAATGAGACATACGCTTTGCAAAACATTATTAGGTCTGGAGAGATCTATTTTTAATTTTGGTGACTACACACCGCACACATTTTTGACTTTTCATCTGCGTGAAATCTTAGAAGGCTTAATAAAAAAGAAGTGGAAGGAGGAGAAACAAAGACGAGGAAACAATGAAACAACAACACATTAAAGAAAGGATAGAGACACACAGGGTGTGAAACAACTGTAAAATAAAATTGCAATCTGATATGAACCTTGTAACAAATTCTACCTTTGTGTGGCTTACACTGATAAGTGCTGCAGGGCTATATTTACTTGACTTAATTACACTGTGTCCACAATAATTCTGTGTCCTACCCTATGCTGATCAACACTGCTTGGACACTCTAGTTTCAGTGTATGTGTGTGTGCGTGTTTCTGACTGGTAAAAAGAAGCAAAGTGTTACACAAGCAGGGAAGTTATTTGCTAAAAATAGCCTGATTACAGGTGCTGAGGAACAGCTGATCTGATTATATCATACACTCCCTCCTTGTATTCATCTTCTGCATCAGCGTGAAGACAAACAGATTCACTAACAACTGTTAAGGACTGACAGAAAATTATACGTTTATCTTTGTTAGAAACAATATTAACAAGTCCTCTGAACTAGTTCACGAATTTGCTACCACACTGTGTTGCTGCTTAACTTGAAAAGGACAAAAAAGACAGGGTGAGGGACTGTCACTGTAACAGGCAGGAACTCTTTGGGAACAGAAACAAGAAAGGCTCCAAAATGACAAGGTCATATTCCAAGCACATACGCTGTAAGAAGTGAGGACACTGCTAAAACTAGACCTTTCAGATCAAGGGCTGCCATTCACAGAGCGGATCAATTGAAGGCCCTCAGCCTTAAGCCTCTGGCTGCTTGTTTTGCCAGGTAATGACGCCAGCTCTGCATCCAAATAGGATCCACTGGTTTGTTCAAATAAAAGAGCTGCTTGTGTTGTGTAGGGAAGCAGAGCAATTAATTGGCATCCAGGCATTCTTCTGCTTTAGCCATGTGACTCTGACTGACAGTCGAGATAATGAGTGCTAAAATGGGCAGCAGATTACCTGGCTGACCAACTTCAAGGCATTCATTTAAGTACGACTAAAGCCATGGACTCTTAATGCGTAAATATATAAACAAGGGGAAAGGAAATATTACAAATATATGAGCTTGTATCTGTGGTGGAAAGCAGTCATTTTGTTTCAAAAGTACTGAATTATACATTCATGGGACGTTTAAAAGTCCTGTGGTGAGCGCTACCTTAACTGGTTAAACACAGTGTGTCCAAAAAAAAAAAGTCTGTTAGCTAAATTATGTATAACGTCAATAAAGTGTCAATATCCGCCTGATATTACCGTTCCTAAAAGTATAATATATATATGTTTGCTAAATACCTACGTTACACTGAGCGTTTGTTAAGGAACGTTAGTCTGTAACCGTTAAGTGTGTCAAGGCTAATGCTAGCTAACACCAATCCAATTTTGACGTTTATACACCGTAGCCATGATGTCTCTGAACACTTTAACCGATCGACCTGCAGCCGTTAACGCATATAAAACGAATAAAAGGACGCTCTACTACTTAATGAAAGGACTAGACAACTTCATACTCGCTTACCAAAAGTATAAAGGTGAAAATAGACCATCCGAGCACAGACTCGGAGAGCAACGACTGAGCCGCCATCTTCACTTCCTGCAATAACAAACCCACGTGTTCCCGTTGACGTCATGACGGTGGGGAGCGAGTGGCAGCTGGACGTCTCGGCAGAGATGATTACAGCTGTTACGTGAACTGTAGAATTCAGCAGTGATACGCAGTAATGTAACATATTGCGGAGTGTACTTTTCTATCGGAAGCACAAGATGGTCTACCCACAATGCAATGCGTAACTGCAGTGCTGAATTAAAATTATATTCACGATCAGTAAAAGGGCCTAACTGAAGATGCTGTTTACAATAAAATGATACTACTGATAGAAAAGAGTGTACAAATACTTCTGCCGAAGTAAAAGTAACAACGCTGTTACAAAAAATTAAGTTTTTTTCATTAATTTTTACAATAGGTGGATTAATACTACAAATGCATTGACATGTCAGCACAATTTTAATAATAATTTTACATGTTGCTAAATTGTTTTGTGGCCAAAATATATTTTTACAACGTCAATAATATACTTCAAAGTGTGATATATAAGTAAAGTACAATTCCGTTAAAATTATACTGTACTTTTCCTAACAGTACCTTATTTTTGTCAGTAGTGGAGAGTGGCCAAATGTCTTAAGGTTGGCCTACTTTCATCCATTGTCCATTACATGGACATGCTTTTTTTGTTGTTGTTGTTGTTATCACCAATACTTTCAACAACAAAAAGACTTCCACAGACTATAGGTGGCAATTTGCCATACTGACACCAAGGTAGAAGTGGGCTGTTCAGGCCAACACAGGCGATGTGGCTTATCTGAGGGACCCTGTTTGGACTTGAACTATTTATTAGGTACAGGGATCACCTTGTTGACATCCAGACCACCTTTTAAAAACATTTATGAGATAACACGATGGCATCTCTCAGCTGTTTCTTTTCGTCCTGTTATATGTGTCAGAATCTCCGTTTTTCTCCCTTTTTTTCATTATACTTTCCAAAAGAATCTACAGGAGCCCCAGTCACATATAATCCACAAGAGAATCACCGATACCAATCGTACTGGTATGAAAATGGTGCATATTTAAACTGTTACATCCGCCATGCTCGCATTTGGTATTTTCCCAGGATATCCAACAATCTAATCTGGTTTATTCAGTTTTAAATTTGCTGAAAAGTAGAAGTAGGTCACTGCAAATTAGGGTGCAGTCCACCTGCACCTACATTCCCATGAGTAGAGCAGATCATTGAGGTAATACTTGATATCAATTATCCACCGCAGAGGCCCACACCAGCTAACAGCCACCATCTTTGGTTCCTAGGTAGTCCCTTAATTCATATAGTTAGTTAACCAAATACAAAATTCATCTTGGCACAGCTGTCTGAACAGGTGCTCACTGGAGAAATGTCTTAATATAAGAAGCATGCATCTGCTTTCTATAGCACACATTGCAAAAACTCTTCTTCAGTTTTCCCTCTTGACTTTAGTCTCTTATATATACATATATAAATATATATTTCTTTTATAATTTATATTCTCTTTTCTTAAGGCATAAAGTAAACATGTTCCAGTTTCACTGCAGAGGTGGGAGAGTGTGTGTTCACTCTGACACTGTAGGCAGCGATCAGTATGCCGTCTATCTTGTGATTTACGTTAGGTGAATTCCACTGGGGCCTCAGGAATATATAAAACCAAGATTTACTTTACTACTACCTGTTATGAGTCATATTCAATATGCGCTTCACAATAAAACAGAAATCTGTACTGTCAGGTATTCCTGCTGCAACCTGGGAAACTTGTTAATGTGTTTCCTCTCTAATATTTTTTAGCTCAACGTCGAGAGGGGCCACGAATCCCTAAAAGCCACTGCATGTATTTATTTGAAGTATAAAAAAGCATCCACAGCAATACCACTCACATTTTCAAAAAAGTTGACTCTTAAGAGTTATGAGCTTCTGTTTCATTCAGCAGGGGAGCCAAACTTATCCGGCAATGGGATTATATAAACTTTTCCAGACTCTATGTGAAGTGTAACAATCAGCGAGGGGTTTTTATGCTCGGAGAGGTTCCACCCATATGCCAGGCACACTCACCATTTCTTTCAGTTCTTATCCAATTTATCTTGCGTGCAGACCCCATGGTATTTCAATATAAAGAAATTGCTGCATTTTCATTCCACCACCCTTTTTGACACTTTTGAGCGCACAACGTCAGGAGGAGTCTACCCCATTTATGCAGTGTAATGTCCCTTATATTACAAGAGTCTAAGAGTGTGTAGTCATGCTTCACCATGTCTGAAAATTATTAAGGCAAAATTAAATTATTGCTTGAGTAATTACTTTTGCGAGGGACAGACTATAACTGTCCACGGTGACATTGAGGCCCTAAAGTTTCTGAAAGTGAAAATAATACTTCTCTATTTTGTACTGGAGGAAAAGAGTCTGTTATAATTGGACTGAAGAACATTCTTACCAGTTAATTAGTTGGTCGCTATTGGTTTCGACACTTTCAAATTAAACCCACTAAAATCAATAACCATATATCTAAACTTCATTCATGCTGACTTTAAAAATTTTAATCAAACTAATGTAATTTGCTCACAGCCCATTATTCATGGGCACAGGGAAGGTGGGTCAGCTTAATTCACGCAACCTTTCAAAACTGCAGATGCCTTTAGCATGCAGCTTGGCAACGTGCCCTAATGGAAACCATGTTCCTCAGTCTATTAAAGGGGGCTTGCTGGGAAATAGGTAGGAAACTGTCAAGATTTTTGCCAATCAAGAAATGATTTTGGGATTAGATGACTTAAATTTGATTGGTCCCTCTTGTAATTTCACAATTATACTAGTCAGAGAGCGATCACAAAAAAACCCATGTTACCCATCCTGCGTTTTCTCTCTGTCACAGCAAATTAAAGTGTCACATCCTCCTGACATGCAAACTAACTTTTTCACCCCAGCTGGGGTGACAAGAGCACAAGAGAAGCTGCAGAAATAGTCTCAAATTTGTCGAAGAGCTGCTGCCCCGAGGAGCTCGCTTTCCTATCAAATTTGTCAGTTAATTCTGAAAATGAAAATGCACTGTCACCATTTAATGTGACTTCCCCCCACTCATTTGGGATTGGAAACAGATGGAGCTTGTGTGACTAAAACAAACAGTGATAAAGTACATGTAATATGTACTGATAAGCATAGGATGATCAACATGCACACGTCGGTGTTGATGCAATAATGATGATAGAGAGCAGCAATATCTTCCAGGATTAGATATTGTACTTTTGATTTCAAGTGTTTTGATATTTGAATAATTGTTTTTTCCCTTTTACTTAATGTCAAACTTTTTTGGTTCCCTCTTCTGGAATGTAAAAATTTACTGTTTTTTCTTGTCATGCGTAATCTGGCCGCTGTTCAGACTAAACAAGATGTTTGACGCTCACTTTTGACTCTGAATTTTGATGAACATTTTCCCCATTTTCTGATGTTATGTAGTGTAATGATCAATGAAGAGAATAACAGATAGATTGAGTCATAATGAAAATTAGAGATGCTAAAGCCTTTGTTGTAATAAGTACATCCAGCAGGAGGTACTCCAATAGGAAGAGATAACGATTTGCACTTTTATTATTTATTTTGCACAAAGCTCTTTGGCCTAGTGAACAGCCCAGTTGGATTATTAATTGGTCTTTTATTAATGTTTACCTGTGTTTTATGTGTTTTGTACTTATGTACATTGCATTTTATGTACATGTTAATTACTCCCCACTCCTGCACAATGAATTGCCCTATCTGGGACAAATAAAGTCCTTGAATCTTGATATCAGAAAAGTATGAAAATATAGCTATACAGTGTATTTAGTGGACATTCTGTGGACACCGTATGACCTCTTTTGTATGCGTTTACAGGAATTTCATTGTAATTCATTTTATGCTGCTTCCAACTGACATATTTTTTTATTTGACACTTTAATCAGAATAATCATGTCCACCAAAACGGTCTGAACTCGCGCCTCATGTTAAAAATTTGCTACAAACCACTGAGTGTTTGAGTTGGTATCAAAGAAATCCAGTCTCACACAGCTTTCCCAATGAGGCTGCCACCAATTAATGTTCTTTCATTAACTTTCAATAGTCGACTCAATAATATGATGACATTTCCAGGTTACTCCACAGAACTGTAGCTGCAGGCCAAACTGGCATGTTATTGTATCTTTTAAATTCTTCTTCTGTCTCCATACTGGAAGCTTTAATGCCCAGGTGAGCTCTCAGGGAAGATGAATGAGACTACTTACTGGCTTTTGTGATTTTTATGAGCACATGAAAGGTACACATCAATGGTTATGTCTACATACAGATTAGTGACACACAGTGTGCTGTCTTTGTCTAGTGCTTTGCCATTTCGTAAACGATCCTGTGAAAAGGACAGGTGTTTTGCCTCTAAACCCATTCAGCGAAAGTGACTTTACTGGCGTAATGAAGAATCAGAATACAGAGATTAGTCTGTTTACTTTCACGGCAAACAACTGCTCGCCCAAAACAATAGTGTTTGCTGAGGTTATTTACGCACATGTCCAGTACAAATATGATGTTACGCACATACAGAAACAGGCACACACAAGAGGAGAGTGCTATATTCAATCGGTTATAGGCCTACATGTGTATTCATTATGAGATTCAGTTCACTTTTTCCGCATGACACGAAGCAGAACAAAAGTGATTCAACGGTAAATGATTGTTTTGTGTTTTTTATGTTAAACAATTATTTCATTGTGCATGTGTGTGTGCGTGTGAGGGCAGACTTAATATAATCAGTGCTGATTTTATTTTTTGTTAACAGCCATTCACATTTTATGTTCACCTTTAATGACTAAAGAAACACCATAACCACCAAAATTAAGGATTGAGAATTCACATCCTTGAAGCCTTCAACAATAAAAAAGATGCCTCACCAGGTACTAACAACCAAGATGTTCATTAAAGATGTCAACTAAGTGCATGCTAGAGCATGATCGGATCACACTGAAACCTGATGGTTTATAGGCTGTGTGGCTTCTGTTCAGCACATTTTCTCCAGCAAAGTGTTATGAACTGATTGCATTCTTTTCATTTTGAGTATACATCTGGGGGAAAAAGCAAATCATAAACTTATTAAACAGTTACACAGTGAAACTTGGGGAGTTGAAACTCTGTTTCGTCCTTAGGCTGTATCAGTGACGAGTCATTTTATGTATAGGTCATTTCTGTTTTAGTCAGATGGAAATACAGTCAGTGTGTCCCATATGTCAAACTCACCACCTTTACAAAATCTCAGAGCAAGTTCAAACAACACCAAAATGTTTTGTAATTCCAATGTAGTCCCATATACAATGAGGATACGGTCAAGATAATGCAGATGCGCAGATGTTAAAAAACATACAAAGGATGATTTGACAGATTATTTACAGCATCGACTTTTAGAATGGAAATACTAATAAATACTACAACACGGATCAGGATTCACCTCTTCACACAGTAAGAGCGGGTGACTTCTCTACAAAGAACCAACCTGCTCATCTGGAACTCATACACACATATTCACACACCAGTGGCACAGCCATTGGCAGCAATTTGGGGTTCAGTATCTTGCCCAAGGACAGTTTGACATGTAGATTAGAGGAGCCAGGGATCAAACCATCGACCTTCTGATGACAACCCTCTCCACCTGCTGAGCTACAGCTGCCTCTAAGTTTGCAGCACCTGGTATTCCCAGGCGGTCTCTCATCCATGTACTAACCAGGCCGGACCCTGCTTAGCTCCCAAAATCGGACTAGATCGGGCTTGTTCAGGGTGGTATGGCCATATGATGAGTCATAGTGTCATTCAAAACTAAAATATAACGCATAAAGGAGGCAATTTATTAAATGTGGTTCAGCATGTATTGGCTCTAAATGTACATGTTGTGCATAGTAACAGCCACCAGAGGCCAGACAAAAAAAAGAATTAATACATTATACGTGAATTAGTGCGTGAAGTACAAGTGAATAAAGTTCAGTGACGCTTTGCTTCACAAACTAGATTTCTGTCCAAGAGATGGAATTTAGGCTTTTGATTGCATGCATGCAAGAGTTTTTTTCAGGAGTGAGCCTGATTTTTGTGGTCATTTAGTTTTTGAACCTAAAACGGTTTAAAGTGTTTTGATAGCTCTTTAAAAAAATTTCAAAAATGGCATCAAAAATGAAACTTATGACTGACTGTATGAAAAGCCTTCTTGAAGTCTTGAAGAGATTAAATTACTGTGATTTACCAAATCTGAGATTCATTATTAGAAATATGACATCCAGGCATGAATCCACTTAGAGATTCAGAATGATATTATTCATCCCACTTCTTAGTCATCTGGCCGGAGCAGAAGAATTTTATAACTATTGTTCAGAAATGTAATGCCACGTCAAATATCAATGATTAAAGGTTCCTTATTTGAATTTTAAATCAGAGTAAGACTATAAAGCCCTGTTTCATGGAACCTGGCAATTCTTCATTTCTGAGGGCTTCATTGTACTGCAAACAGGAATCTTGAAATTTAGGAACCAGAAAATGTAGAATAAAATCCTGAATTGAGGCCATCATGCTGTGGTCACCTGTTGACTTTAAGATTTTTAACATCTGACTTTATAATGGTCACAGCTAGCATGCAGCTCCTAACTGTGCTACAAAAATGAACCTGAGAGGCCAAGAAGCCTGGCATCACCACATCCAAAGTGGATAACAGATTCAATTTTTAACTGTGTAGCTGGGTGGTAAACACATATATTAGGCTATAATATATTTATATTATAAATATAATTGTGTAATAAATATAAAAATCTCATTTAGGTCTATAAAATACAATTTTCAGATGTTATAATAAATGTAAATGTGTCCTTTGTCTATTTCTTGATAATGTCATATTAAGTTGTTCATTATTATGTAATAGGCATTGTTAAGAGGACGTTCTAGAGTTTAACCTGTTGGAAATGGTTAAGACTTTGCCAAGTGCATCTTGGTCTATCATCCTTTACTTACGTTTTGACTAAGCTGAGCATGCATGGAGGATGGTGGTGGGAGACTGATCCATAAAGTACACTTTTAAGAGAATTTTAAGAAGTGTATTTTTGTTATGTTATATTCTGGTGTTGTCTGCCTCTACCACCAGTGTAGCTTGCTAACGTTAAGCCAGAGACCATGTTGTTAGTTGTATCGCGGATGACATGTATGTAATAGAAATGAACTACTGTAGTTAAAATACAACTTAAGATAGCTGTCACATATAATGTCACTGCCAACCCCCTAGCTGCACAATCACTACTGCCCTCCACTTTTTTCCTGGTTTAGTAATAAATATGTTCTTCACTGCTGTTTACAGCAGCTTTCAAAGTTTGAACATCACTTATGTTCACTGGATTTGCAGGACAACTAAAGCCCCAACCAGGAAGTTTTGGCA
>JAPZDX010000003.1:10983999-10999350 GCA_029783625.1 Naso annulatus | reverse complement strand
ACAGGAATGAGTCCTAAATCCCAGACACAGGTTAATGTCTCCAGTTACCTCAAGTCGATTTAAATGGATTTTTTTAAAAATAGGGTGTATGGTTAGATACCTGAAACAAGGTTTGTGATTAACACAAGCTTAAAATAATTTCATGCTTTGTTTTAAATCAACAACAACAACAAAAAGAAAATGTCATTAAATACCTCGTAGGTGAATTTCTAAAACTTCACATATATTAGAAAAGGGATGTTGCCAACATGTGGCCAGGTGACCAGCAGGACAATGGTGGAGGATTAATTGTCAAAGAGAAACACAAAGGCAGCTATTTCACAATAGGGGTGCTAATAGAGAACTTGCTAACTTTAATGAGGGAAAAGCATTGAGGAAAAGTTGTTTGTTAGCTCACCTGTAGCTCTCCATTTAACAGTTTCTTCTTGTCCCATTATACACACAGTTGTATAGGCCTACAGCTCCTGCATGACCTATTTAAAACTGATCCACTGCCAACAAATGCTGAAAATGTCAGTTGTTTTATTCTGCAAACACATTTTTGACAATTGATAGTGACAAAGTTATGCTAGCTAAGCTAGTTAACTGAACACACCATTTCCTGTGACTACCCTTCTTCAAAATGAAAGCCTACTCACGTTTCGCCAGGGAAGTGTTTTAATGTTTTTAATGCGCAGCTGGAGCAGTAGGAAATAGTCGATTTACGTTCAAGATGCACTTTGGGGAAATAATTGATCTCTGAGTCTACACTTACTAGTATTTGAGCCCTCCACCCCCATCCCCTGACAAGTAGACCAAGGGTAAACACTGCATGGAGCATATTTAAAAAAATTTTTCAACCACAATAACTTAAGACAATGGAATGATAACACGAGTTCAACCAGTCAGTCTGTGCAGTGGTATCATTAGATTTTGGTGTTTCTCAGTGATTTTTTGTTCCCTGAAACTACTATAACTCTTTAATGCCTAAGTTAATCCATAACTTTGTCATTATACTGTAATTTTACAATGTTGGTCCATTGTGCAAAGATAACTGAATAGACATCGCCCTCATTTCCTGCGATTTTTTCTGTGTATTTTTTCTTGCTAAAATGTTTGTCTTGGTGTTTTTTTTCCTTATCTGAATTAAGAGTGTAAGGATAGAGGGTGTTGTGCACTGTACAGATTGTACAATAATGTCCCTTGAGGCACATTTGTGATATTTGACAATACTGACCTGACTCGACTTGGCTGAACAGAGTTTGTATTAATAGAAAAAGAGTGTATACATTCAGCAAAAGTATTTGTGGATGAATGTTTTCTTAATTATTAAATCATTTATGAATCTCTCACAACAAATTTTTCCTCTTCCTTAATTTTGCTATGAAACATACAGCGTCTGGTTGATTCAGTGCTTTACAGGAGCTTGTTATGAGAGAATTCTGCCAAATTGTTTAGACCTACAGGGTGAAAAGCGAAAAGAAAAGATTAAAGTATGAACTTTTCAAGGGTCTTTTCTTTGCCTTTTAACTTTCAATCTTGTGATTGCAGGGTGAACTTGGATCAGAAGGGCAAAAGGGAATCGATGGGGAGAAGGTAAGTACTACTATCTCCAGCAGACATATATTCCATACATAGCACATCAGCCAGATCTGGTTTCGTCAGGGAATCAATTCTTATAGGCTTTTCATTTTCTGTGTGATGCCTGGAGGGTTGGAGCGAGGCACAGTTTTTCTGTGTGGCTGTTTTCAGGTGCCTGTCATATCTGAAGTAGATCTCAGTGTGTACTAGCCCTCAGTGTCCTTCTGCAGTGAAATTAATTGATATGTGCGCTAGCATAGGCTCGGCATACTAATGGACTAAGCTAATTTTTCCAATTACTCTGAGCCCCTTCCATGTTATGGCAGGTCAGACTTTATCGCATGCTTTTCAATCTGGCTGCTGTAATGAAACTAATGTATGTAATGTAAACCGCAACAAGAACTGTGGGTACAGAATTTTATTTTACTTGAAGTAAATGCAAATGCATTTGAAATTAATCACTACTCTTCTCATAGCAAATTAGTGCACATTTGTTCAAGTGTTAGTTATATCACAGAGTTGTTTATGCTGCATCGCAGGAGATGAAGCTGTGCAGATGGTCAGTTTAAAGTGAGTTAATAAAGAGACTTCTTTTCATCACCATCAACCCCTTGAGTAGACAAACAGCTGCCACAGAAATCAGACTCCCTGCTGGACCTGCACTCTGCTCTGACAGTAACTCTGACAGAAATCAGACAACAAAACCAGAGTAAACAAGCATGTTGAGCTGAAAGAGTAGTGACAGCATAAAAGCAACAAAGTCTCAAGCATTTCACTAAATACGGACAGAATTTCATCTATAAGGTCTGTGTGCGTGGACACAAATATTGTGTTTCTCATCACTTTTCATCGGCAGGATGATTATATTTCTTACCTGCACTATGTTTTGTAAATGTCTGATTCACCACATTTATTAACCGTGCCATAGTGGCATGCTGGACTCTCAAACAGGGATCCAGGGTTCAGGTCCCATCTGTGGTTAGTTGTAAGCAAAAGAAGCACTTGGGTTAAGGTAAGGGAAAGATTCTCTCGCCGACTGCCTCAAAAACCATGGGTTTGTGAAAAATTCTGGATATTTTTATCAATAGGATTTGTGCACACAGACACAAATTCTTCACTTTGAAGTCATGCTAACAGTAACTTTTGTAGAAGGACACAAATTCTCTCTTTGTAAATTCAACTGACTGTAACAAAATTTATTTCATTTTCATGAACACAGATCCTCTTGCCAGACTTGACAATGTCATAAACAACAATAATACTGTGCGGGTAATAGACGTATCTAAAAAAACTGGATGCTTTGAAAATTTGTCAGGATATTAAAAAGAGGAAATAGAGAATAGATGTCTAAACCTTAAATAATAATAATAATAATAATAATAATAATGCCGTTTTTGCAAAGATCATATTGCTTACTTGAAGCCTTCAAAAATTTGGATTATTAGATTCTGCCTTTCTCATCAATGTAGACAGACTGCTGCTAAACAGTGACTCATAAAAACTACATTCTTTTATTTAGAAATACACAACTGAAATTTAAAATAGATGAGCCTCTCTAGAAGAATTTAAAGTAGCGAGTCTATAAAGTGCATTTTGCCACATCCTTATTCTGTGCTGTGATGCAGCTATCTGTGGTAACGAGGAGGAACGAAAGGTAGCTCACTGTTGCAGCACACTTCATTAAAGAGAAAAAAGGAAACTAGTCAACTAAGAAAGATCTGCATGGACAGAGTAGATTCTGTGCTCTTCCTCTGTCGATACCCTCACTCAGTATCTCCCTGAAGTAGCCAAAGAAAGTTACAGCAAAATTGATGTTTTTCAGCCATCAAATGTAAAATTCAGACTGAAGGAAAGGAAAATTTAAAAAAAAACTGAGGTGGCTTGCATTAGTTAGTCTTCCTCCAGCAAACATGACTAGCTTTGTTGCGAGGTAAGTAGCTCCTGGCAGCTTGAAATGCCTGTTGACGTCATGCGTATATTAGCACTTGAATGATACGATCAAGTTCATTTACATTGAAATGTGGAAGGAGAGTGAGACTACCTAACTTAACTCCATACACACAAAAGGCTCACTGATTTGTAGTCACAACAGTGCAGACTATAACACAGAAGCAGAACGTGAGCGCCGGTGATCCGTCGGCTCGGGCTTTGCATGTTTTTGCCCCTGGGTGCTGCCGGTGCTAAAACAATCGAGAGAGAAGAGTGACAGAGCTTGTGAGCAGCCCTTTTATTTTTCTTTAGCATTCTGGACATCAGTGGTACATAAACTGAAAACAGCTGGAGGCTTGTTCACTGTGAAGGCACTGAGACTGCATTGAGGACCCCTTTCCAAGAAGAACAGCTGCTCAGAAGTATCCTAGAAGTCAACGGCTGATGCCATTTACATATTTGTACATCAAATCGAACCCTGTTTTGGGAGGAAGGAGCCTAACATGTGTCACAGTTAATGTCCATCAAACTCCTGTACAGTTAAAAATTAGCAATGTATTGTTAGAATAACACTGAGTTAATAGTCGTGAGGCGAATCTACATTTGTTGCTTTTGGGATAAAACAACCCCTAGGGGGCGTCTGACAAGTGTAGTGAGTTGCTAAATTGGCAGCATTGGATTAAATCCCTTGGTTTAGACAGCTGCCTTGTTTCCCTCTGCTCTCTTTGCACATCTGAAATGAGATTTTTATTCTGTCTGCATTCAGTCAGCTATTAGACTAGACCAATGGAAAAGGCGATTTTTTCACAAATACCCTTCCACCAAGTAATTCATTCATCCATTCAGTCATTCACCCACTCAGTCATTGATTTTATGTGCAATTAAAGGAACCCTCCAACATTTTAAGAATCAAGCTTTTATGCCATAAGCCCACAATCAGAGGGCAAGATCAATATCAATTTCTCCTCAGTGTTACTGGTACAAGGGTAGGTCAGGGACACAAATCTGTTTCTCTAGAAAGGTATTAGGAGAGCTGACTTGTTTTTGATCTTTGAGTGTCCCACATGTGGTTGGGTAGTCTTTGGTCACGTTTACAGTGGGAATCCCTCAGGGTTTTATTAGGCTATGTCCCACTTCAAGCGATTCGAAACAAAGAAAAGCAGAGAAACAGGGACTAGGTTTGTGAAGAATTGCTCCTAGCAGGCTTGTCTCGTCCAGCATCAGACACGCCCATTGTGGATAATAATGTGTGGCTCTGGGACAGGTTTAGCTTAGCTTAGAACAAAAACAGCTTGTCTAACTAAATTAACAGTAATAAAAAGAGATATTCTTCAAACAAGCTGTATTTTGTAAACAAGTAAGTCAGTTGCAAATGTATCCAAGAGTTGCCTGCGCTTTGTCTTGACATGTCCTTGTACTGGAAACACAGAATGTGACATTGACACCTCTTGGCTAAATGAGCTTATAGGAAACGACTCTGCAGGGAATGCAGTTTTAAATGAAGCAAAATACATACATCAGTGCTAAAACAGTTTGGATTTCCATAACGGTCATGTATTGGATTTTTTATTTTTTTATTTTTGGCCACTAGGGGGCAAAAATAGAGACATGCTGTAAACCATCTATTTGTCAAACAGTATTATCACTGTCTGAGTTGATATGCAGAACCTTCTTTCACATCAAGTAGTTATGAAGCAGCATTAGCAGTAATTGGCTAGTTCTGCTCTCGTTTTATGTATAAAAATATCCATCAAAGCTGCTTTTAGATGAAGAGATTAAACAGAATTTTTCAATTCTACCCTTTGTTTTTGGGTCCAAACAATGGAAACACATTTCAGCCATTTATCACTATCAGTATCGTACATTTTCCTTGTATGCACACTTCTCAAAACTATTTGGAAACTAAAAAAAAATCTAAGTTGCAACAATCACAAGTCCCCAGTACCCTTTCCTGCCCTTTCCATACCTCTTGCTGATTCATAATGATACTTAAATTACATTAGGGCGCAATAGTTTGTTCTTGTGGAAGTGGAACGTCCCATTAGTGTTTATTCACAGATCACACCAATGTTGGATAAACGGGGAAAAGCAAAAGAACACTGAACCGGAACGGGTTCTGATGATGATGACATGATGACACAGCTCTCTGACAATCAAATATATAGGTTATAGTCAAATACCGAGGCGGAAAATTAACTGTGGATTGTTAAATAAATTAATTTTGTGGAAATCAGCATTATCTTCTAGAATCTTTTATTCGCTGTAGAAATTCGGAAGGTATATTATGATGATTTGCCGATATTGGCCGCCCGGTTCACAGGCCAATGGGTGAATAAGGCGACTACCAGCACTTATTTTTTTCCACTTAAAGCAGTGGATACAGTATATCTCCATAGCTGTAAAACTACAGCATGAATCAAAGTGTTACGGACTGTTCATTATTAGTCTTTTCTACCGTTGTGCTGTTTTCCATGATTCATTTGATTTCTTGACCTAACCCTTGTATTTGATTTAGATTAATATAAAGGCAGGGCATGGAACATAATATATGAGGTCACCAAGCACCATGTCTCATCAGTGAGCATGGAGCACTACAGGATTAATGGGTTAAGACCAGTTTCCCCTGTGCCTCTGCAAGTGAGGGGATGAGGGATGAAGACTGCTCGCTGTTAACCAGATAATCACCTCCAGTAAAACTGGATTGTTTGCAGGATATATAGTGCATATGTTCGTAGTCTGTAATGTAGATACCAGACGGATCTTTTAGCTTTACAGGTTCCTGTAGGTCAGTTCAACTATCAATAGATCATACGGTCATATTCAGTGTAAAATAATATGCGTTTACTGCTAGAAATTCTCATATCTGTGGCTAAGAGAGTAATAACAGCAGAGTGGACGTGGGTTACCATCTTTGATTGTAATCAAATTTGAAACTTCTCTCTCTGTGTGTGAATGATTTTAGTTAACCTTTTCACTGTAAGCACCACACTCTATTACTCAAGCTGTCTCTTTCTGCAATTAGCTCATATTCCATTTTTAAAGCTAGTATGTTATTTAAGGCTCGAGTAGACACCTGAGAAGCCGGAATTCTTTGTACGAGCATGTGATCGAGGATCATTTTGCAGATACGCGCCCTGCGGGACGGAAGGAGTGCACAGCCTGTTATCTTGTGGGTCATCCATGTTACGTTTAAGGATACGTGATGTTCAGTTGAAGACTGAAGTATCATAGAAAAGGGAGTCAAGAAGCACCAGTAGAACATGATATCCTCTGCACTAGATGATCTCTGACAGTGTACTGTACTCTGATATCCTCACACAAAAGCCCTTTGTTTAGGTTACCTTGACAAACTATATTTATTCACAGAGTGTATCAGATGTACCATAAGCCATCTTTCCTAGCACTCACTGTAAATGTGATTAGTCGTGTACTGCACTGAATGTGGCCGTGTATCGCTGAGCAAATGGAAAGTCACAAAAGGCATTTCCTGCTGTAACCTCCCTGGCATTTGTAGGCCGGCACTCAAGATATCTATGTTACTTGGAGATCCTGTTCCATGGAGCTTTAAGGCCTGTCATTCAGGATTACAACATTTCCCTATCGCAATGTTCTGAATACTTAATACATCTACAATTTTAATTTAGCCTCTCCCAAATAGGCCAAACCTAGATTGTGATGATTAGATAGTGCACGGTAACTTAAACTTGCAATTATTCTACCCCTCGTTAGACAAGGGCGCTGACCTGCAGCTGCTATGTTTGGTAAAAGGTATAAGTAAGCGTAATTAGACTGCATTCGTACAGCCCTTCTTCTCCTCCGGCTGTGTTTATTTGCTTGCTTCAGTTGTCTTGTGCTGGGGAGTTGCCAGATTGTCTTGTGGCCCCACCGCTACAGGAGTGACGAGGCACAGTGGTGTGTGTAATTAGCAGGCGAGTGTACACAGCTCCCCACAGTGTTCTGACCTCGTGCTGCAGGAGCGACAGCCACACTGCCAGCACCAGCCTATTCCCCGTCCTTTCTCTCTCTCTCTCTCTCTCCTTCATCGTTCCCTGTAAGTGCAACAAAGCCCATGGCTTGCAACAAAAGCTGGCGATACATCCAGCTCCTCTGGTCTACATCAGCCTCCGTGTTTCTGTGCACCTGAATTGGGCCTGTGGGCTCACAACCAAGTCCGTTAGACAGGAGGGCAGCATCTTAACTAGGCTATGTTGTGCAAGGAAGGAAGACCAAAAAAAAGATAAATGGGGTCCCTTAAGGGGTCATTAGATGTTTTCTACGACTGAGATAGGCCCCTCTTGACAATTATCAACATACATCATAATTGAATAATTTACTCTTGGTCAGTTGAGACTATTTAAAACTGCATAGCTTTGATCAATATCTTGCCAGCTACTATATTTAGACAGATTGTAGATTAATAAATCCCTTGTCTTTTGCTGTCAGATTTTTCTATTCCTTTGTTTACATTTTAAGCATTGCCCAGTTTTTAAAATATAATTAACATTTTACAAAATCTAAATGCATTCCCACAAATTGCTTGCAGTGATTTTAAGTGCGGACATGCTAGTCTTAATGACATAGTTCAAAATATCATGATGTTTAACTCAAATTTAAGTGTATCTTGTACCTTTCTGCTCTACTTTATGCTACAACTAATGTCGGATGTTAGTTTTTCTTTTATTCAACTGATAATATTTTAACACTTGTTTTCACTTGAACAAGTCCAATAGGAAGTTTTGTTTTTAAAATCCCCATAGATGGAGGCTTTGAGAGTGGAGAAAAACAGGATAAGAGAGTGTTTGGCGCAAATCAACAAAGTGACAAGTGTATAAAATTGGCAAGTAACACTTGACTTCACAAGACTGTTCAACATTTGCAGCAGTGATAAGCAGTAATTCAAAAAAAATAAAATAATAATAAAAAAAATCGTTTTTCCCAGGGCTTTGAAACAAACCTTGTCATGTATCAGTTTTATTAAATATGGTATTTTTTGTCTACCGTCTTTAATTTCTGTTCTCCCAAAAGGGAGTGTTGTTAAATTGAAACACATTTCTGTAATGGAGGACCAAATAAATGAAATTTAATTAACACAGTTTGTTATTAGAAGAGCAAAAAAACTAAAAAAAAACAAAAAAACTCAAAAAAAAAAAAAGATTAAAGCTTTTTGACAACATCAAACTTTGATATGTAGTTGTTAACTGTTTGTGCCCTAATACATTATGTAATATCTATCTATCTATCTATCTATCTATCTATAATAGAATATATTTAAAGCAGCATTTCTGAATTAATGCAGAAAGCTTGATGTACAGTAACAGCTGTAGGAAAGTAAGACAATTTGAGGGAAAACTGCTTAATGTTGCATGCTTATTTTGTGTTTGCCTGAGTAAGACTTTATGCAAATAAATGCCAATAACTTCAGCCGAAAAAAGCAAAGGCTCACTTTTAATTGCGTTGGCTGCTATTATGTGCATTACCATAAAAAAAAAAAAAAAAGTCCAGATGCTGTGCAGTTTCGACAGGTCCTGTCACTGACAACTGCAGTCCTGGAAATATCTGAATAATGGCACAGTGGAGCCAAGTTTTTTATCAAAAAGTGTCTATTTTTCTTAGCCAAGTGTCTAATGTCATACTAAATTAACAACCACAAGCTCACATGGGAAAACGAGCATCACTGAGTTGAAAGACTGCACTGTTAGCATTTGGCAAACTTGCTGAGTTCTGACTCTTTTATGTAAAACCGCTTTGTTGACTGTTGTAATTAAAATATTTACCAGCAGGAAACATTTTTTGTGGCACACAGATTAGCCACAACCGTCTGCAAGGCTCACTGTAAAACAGCGTGTGCATTTTAATCCATGGTGAGTGAGTGACTTTTTGATTGACTGAGCCTCTGACTGACCTGAATTTGGTTTCTGATAAGGACACGTGCCAGAGGGAAAATAACTCACCACCCTGCACAGTTCCAGTTGCATTATTCAAGTTGATTTATGGCAGGTCTCTGTCAAAGCTTCTGTAAACATATTGTCTTGTGTTTGCAGCATGCAGGGGAGGATGCTGGAGGAGGGAGGTTCATTTTGCAACAGAGTTGTAAAATCTTACCATAAATATTCATGACCTCTAACAAAACCTACATTTTTTTAACTTAAATATGAAAATCTTAGTAGAGCAAGGTGTTTTAGGATGTAAAACTGTATATATAGTAGCTTCAGGCCTTCATTTTTAGAATCAATTTAATAAAAAATTAAATGAAGTAAAATCCACCAGTTTAAACTTATATTTTTATTAAAATTTCTTATGTTTTCAAGATCCATTTAAGGTGAATAAATTTGAATAGCAAAAAAAGATGACTTAAAAAAGCTTGACTATGCCATAAAACATGTCAATATACAATATATTTTCAATTGAAATGTACATTATTGTTCCAGCTGGCAAAGATAGATTTTATATAAGATCCCTATAACATTGTTCTAGAGGGCTGTGGTGTAAAAATGTATCAATACAAATACTCTTAAGAAACACAGATACCAAAAGGATACTTTGTTGCTTCATCATGGTACTCGCATTCCCAGTTTTTTATAATCTGTCCACATTTTATGCATCTATTTTAGCAGATGCCAAAGGCATGAAATGTAGCCATATTTTGATTGTTTGTTTGTTTGTTTGTTTGTTTTTTTGTGGCACTCCAGCAGACTGAACTGCTAACACAAGCAAACACACCCAATAGCACCACACCACTGCACTGGTATGTGTTGTAGGTACTGAGGTAGTTTGCCAGTCACATGTTGCATTAAGTCCAAAAACTTTTGCTTTGATTATTAAATACTAGTAGGTACGCCAGCCATTTTTTTTCTGGATCTAGTTAAAAAGATTAAATTGCTGGTTAAAGTTCTACTAGAAAGTTCAATAAAACTTGCTTCTGGGTTTTTCCAGATCAATATCAGAAAGGTTTGGAGTACTGATTGGCCCTGCAGGGGAGTGAAAAGAGTTTGATGACATTTTGAAGGAGTGTGTGTTAATGGTTGGAAGCCTCATTGCAGTGGATGGGTGTGTGATTGACAAAACAGTCTCGCTCAATCTGCAACTTAAGGCCACTGGTACAATAATTGACTCACTTGAGCTGCTTGTTGCCTTTTGCTGCAGGTTGGTGTCATTTCAGAATGATTGACTTTTGACCGTCAACAGGGCTTCAGTCTTATTTAACGTTATTTAGCATTTCAGAGCCATGCACGGCTTACATCTCCTGACAATTCTTTTTGGATCAAAGAAAAGATGCATGCTCATATACTCATAGAAAACCGTGGACTAGAATAATGCAGATTTTTTCGCTGTTCCTCACAGCTGATTAACTCTTTTCTGATTCTCAGAGTAACCTTTCACGCTGCTTTAACTCATGGCTCCTTTTCATACTTGAGGTTTCACGTGAGTGATTAAAATCAGCGCTAAAGCAATTTTCGCCAAGTTGACAGATCCTCTGTCTTATAAATATGTTGGCAAATAAGTGTGACATTATTGACTCTTTGTTATTTAACAGATGAAGTCATTCCGCGTTGCTGATGTGACTAATGTGTATTGTGTGGTCGTGTTTAGGAAATGTGGTTAAATATGCCCATTACTCACAACCACAAAGCTGTGAATGGGAGCAGATGTCAGCCTTGTGGTCTGAAAAACCACAGAATGGGTGTAAAGGATCACAAAAAGAGAAGCCTTTTTTTACAATGAGACAAAATGTCCTTGTTACCAAAACGGTGGAAAAATCACAAGATTAATCCAACTCTTTCGCAATCAACAGAACCCGACATTGTTTACTTCCTTGCTGTTGTATAAGCCTTGTACTCAGACGCTGCTTGGTTTCTGCCATCGCTCTGGTAATAACCGCCTCTGGATCCCCTTGTGTCAGATTGCCCCAGTAAAGTGGTTAGGCTGTCGATTTAAATAAAGAATTGGGCTCTCATGTACAACTATGAGACAGCTGCCCTATTAGTGATGTTGTGTGTGGGCTGAGGGCCCATAAAGTGATACAATCTGATAAAATCATGTCACAATCATGTCACTGAGTGCAACTTATAGGCGAGTTTTATTAGCGTTACCATAGGGGCAATTATTTTACACCAGCATTACTGCGGCTTCTGTTTTCTGAATGGTAGTGTTTAATATAAGGCTTGCAGGGAACAGGCAATGAATTAGTCACATCTCTGGTGGAGCCAGGCTTAATGTGATAAAGGTAGGTAATCATCCTCTGCAGATATATAACTCACTATTAATAGCCTTTCTAACTCTAAATTTAACCATGACAAATTATTGTATTTCTGAGTCATTTTACAGACCGCTCGCACTCGCCATCTTTCCAGTCCCCCACACCCGCCTAACCCATTTCAAAGAGTTGCTGCTACTGGCCCAAATGTGTCACACCTAACAAGGCTTGCTGCAAATTTAGCCTGTCGATATGTGTCAGGCCTCATTCATCAGCTATCACTATTTATCTCAGCTGTCCTTTGTCTTTCACATTTCATCAGTGAGGGACTTGACTTTGCCCCGAGCTCGCGTAGTTCAATTCCAACCCCCAGGTCCTCCGCTTCAAGGTGCAAAAGCAATGACAATCGCAGTCCTTGCTAAACCTGAGTGCAGTGAGGGAAAACAGGGAAGGGGGTCGGGGCTAGACGCCGTGCAACCAGCTGATTGTAAACCTCTCAGCAGAATTTCGGTACATGCGGTGTCTAATGATTGACATTATCTGCTCTTTTCTCACTGACTGGTTGTGACAGGCATGGGAATCTCACACCTGCATGAGATACTTCTACTGAGTGTCAACACACTGACATACAGTTACACATGCTGGCTTATTTATTAAAAGAGTATTTTGATCTCATTCTGAAAACTTCAATATACTGTATATCTTTGTTCCCAGGGTCTGAAAGGTGACCCAGGGCCAGTTGGTCCAGTTGGTCCCAAAGGAAACAAAGTGAGTGAGTCTGCCATACATACTGGCCTGGACAAAATTACAGTGCAATTGTTCTTTCTCTTAATGAAAATGGATACTTCGGGGAGTCTGCTTGACTTTCATGAGCTGTAATCCCGGTCTCAATAACAGGTTTGCCCATCTGTTTGAAGTGCTGCTATGATTGCTACTCCAAACATGGCCAGCTAAAGAATACCGTTATAGCTATCATAACTTAGCAAGAGCTGATTGATGGTCATATAGAGTAGTTTTTAGACGGGCTTAGAGAAAATGTTCCACTCACTATATTTGCACAGTATTTGTATATTCATAGGAATAGCTGTTTGTAATGGACGTGGACCCAAGAAAATCCCCTTATCTTGCTCTCTCTAAACTATATTTTATGGGACTGAGGCCAACGGCAAAAATGTGGATTGCATACTATTTCCTTCTTGTTCGGGGACTCTTCACATGGACATTAAATATATAGTTGATATGATATTTAACAGCTATGTTGGTATGTCCTGCGCATTAGGCTATGGCTGGTTTCGTAGGGATTAAAGACAAGCTGCAGAGGAATTTGATGCAAAACCTTGTTCTTATCTGCAGCCCTCTTTATAGTCTTTTCACTGACATCAGTGACATGAATGAGATTAACTCGTGTTGCAATGCAGAAAATATTGGTCTTTTTAAAGTTTTTTTCTTTTCTTTTCATCCCACAGTGGGATTATTTTCCATGTAGGAGATGAAATGTTTTTCCTGTAATTAGTTGCCATATCTCCCGCTCTTTTATTTTTCCTCTCGTATTGGGGCCTCTTTTTTTTTTCTTTTTTTTCTTTCTTTTTTTTTTGGTTGTTGTTGTTGTTGTCTTTTGGAAGAACTCACCACATAATTGTAGGTGCAACATTCTGTCTGCCAGCCTTGAAGTTATAATGAGGTCTGTGTGTTTCTGTGAAGACAACAGAGAATCACAGGATATTTTATCCTATTTTCCGGACGGGAGGGTGGCTGTGGGGGTGGAGAGAGCGTTTGTTTGTATTGAAACTGACAGAGGGAGGCATATTTGGAAGCATAAAGTAATGAGTCCCCTGCATATCCCATAGCAGGCATATTTAAGCCGTGACATTCATTTAGACAACAAAATGGATATGAACTACAAGCCCCGCTTTTCTCTTTCAGCCACATCAGATAAAAATGCGCTGCCAGTTGTAAAGTCCACTGCTTCTCATCTGAGTGCTTTATGAAGTACTGCTGGGTTTGTTGTGAAAGGGGGAGAGAACTGCAAAAAGTATAGGACCATGATATACGAGTTTTATCTCAAAAGACAAAAAAAAAAAAGGAGAGACACTAAAAAGCATGTGAGATCATTGCTTACATTGGGTTATACTGGCATCAAAAGACATCTACGTCTTGCCTTTTATGACTTTTTGTGACAGTCTGTATGCCACAGTCACCAAACAATGTTATCATACCTGCCCATTGTTAATACTGCAGGGCTTTTACATGATTTAGTACGGCTGTGTTTATTTTAAGGTCTGTCGCATTTAATAGCAGCAGCCCACCTGCCAGTGGTCTGACAGTGTGGAAGTCATCAGGCAGGCTTCATTTACAAGACATACTGTAAATACCAGTTAATAGCTTCTCCAGCACATAGTGCATATGTTGAAATATTGCAGCTATGCATAGTACATCTTATTTTACCTGACCTTCAGTTTTATCACAAACATGATGGCTGGCCTTTAGGGCTAGATGTTTAAAAGTCAAAGATATATTGTATTGATTTAGCCTTGGCCGAGGTGTTATTAACTGAACTTTTAGGAGTTTTTACTAATTATTATCTTCCTTTACAGGGTGATGTGGGTCCACCTGGAGCTCAGGGACTGCCTGTAAGTTCACACTTTCATTTCCATCTCATTATGCTGTCTGAACATGTAAGGACACTCAAGAAGAGCTAGAAATGTTCTCATGCGGGTGTGACCTGAAATGACTGGACCGAGCTTTGCAAATATCACAGCCTTTTGCCTGGCCAGGCGCTTCAGACAGTGTTAAAACATCTAGCCCACAGAGATGGAAAGTGAGGCACTGAGGTGAGCAGTCTCTGTGTCACATTACCGTAACCTGGGAATGGGTCAAACAAGGAGCAGATAGACAGGGCTCAGTGGGCATCCTCACTTGGGCCAGGAAGGATAGGCATGAGCAGTCAGGCAGAGAAGAATGGGGCTCACAGCCTCGAGGTGGGGGTGGAGATGACAGCCAGTCACCAGCTGTATCCCACATGGGTGAGACATGCACTTATTGGGTTGGTGGCTACCCCTGCTGACTCCCCGCATTCACAGACACACAGGAAGAGCTACACCACACTTTATGTGATTCGATCTCATAATTGGTCCGGCTGTGCTTGTGTTGTTTCACTAGTCTTGTAAAATCGGAAGAACGTCTGAGAGCATCGCCCACAGATGGCATCATTCCAGTGCACACACAAATTGATGGTACATATGTCAGCAGACAGCAGATATATGAAATTGCAGATGCTTTCTTAGTCACCTATCAGCACATACAGTGAATGTGTGGGCACAGATGCAAACGCACATGCTGTCAGTGCAGTATAGCCAGGGAGATGACTAATAGTGAAGATTAAAGGTATACTTTTGGTGGTTTGCTAATTATGTACACATCATTTGGGGATCAGTCTGCCAGTTTTAATCAGCTCTGGATTCTTCCAAAAACTGTGTTCCACTGCATCTGCTTTGCCCCTTTTATGTCACCAAAGTCCCTACGATACCCACAGAACACTGCTGCCATCATTAAATATTCTGTAATGCTAATTTTCCATGTATCAAGAAAGGCCAAATAATAATCTCTTCCTGAGAGGCAAACTTTTTTTTTTTTTTTTTTTTTTTTTTTTTAATTAAAATTAACAAAAC
>JAPZDX010000003.1:10959034-10975489 GCA_029783625.1 Naso annulatus | reverse complement strand
ATTAGTTAAGCTTTAGTTAAGCATTAATAAATGCTACATTCATCATTAGTTAAGCATTAATAAATATCAAATTATCATTTATAAAGCATTGTTCCTACATGAAAAGTCCTTAGGGTAAGGGTTATGGTAACCGTAACCCTTAGGAGTTTTCATGTAGAAACAATGCTTCATAAATGATGAATTCAGTATTTATTAATGCTTAACTAATGCCCAAAAGTCTGTAGTTATTATAAAGTGTTACCATTTACTTTACATATTACTTTGTATCAAAAGTAGTCACATTACTCGTTACTTTGCTATATCACTTTCACAAATCCAACAAACTTCCTAAAAAAGTGACGCACATTCTATTAAGCCAGCTCCCGAAACTCAATCCACTTTAGTGGAATAACAGCTTGTTGTAATTGCTACTAATTTAAAGACATGGTTAAGCGTAGCGACACTATGAGTAGCTTATCAAGACTGAAACATTAGCGACAGCTCAATTAAAAACACCTCTTGTAGATTAATACAACTCGGCACATGCACGTTTACCTCATTGTCAAATAGTATCTGAGGACAAAAAACATCCTTTACTAGTGACACAGTAATGCAACATTACTTGGATAAAGAACAGTAATATAATTACTATTTTGGCGATTGTAATCCCTTACTTTACTAGTTACTGGGAAAAGTAACAAAATTACAGTAATCTGTTACCAAGCATGTGTTATTTCCCAACTCTTTCCCTTGTGCGTTAATATATTTGACATTATAGAGAAAGAAATTAGTTGAAGGTGTAAATAAATTTACCATTCCTGGCAAGAACGTGCCTACATGACATGTTTGGCACAGCTTTTGTACATGTTTGAAAGGTATGTAATAATATTTACAAACTAATTAAATTATATCCAATACGTTCACATTCCCAGGAGCTCAATTTGACATATTCTGTTAAACACACACACATATCACCTGTTTTAATCTGTTGAGACACTGTATGTGTGATCATGTGGATGGTCTGTGTCTTTAAGTCTGTGTTTAAGCACAGGAGCGTGATGTAGATATGTAGTTACAGTTTTGGCTCGGCCTGTTGAAGCTCAATGACAGAGAAACACGAAGAGAAGAATTTACAGGTCATCGGGGCTCACAGCTGAGATTTTATGGCACGATTTACACCCTATGCCATTTTACAGGCGAGGGGGAGGATTCCTTAACCCTTTGTTGAGCAAAATGGAAAAGGTTATTCTTCTCTCCCTCTGTTCAAATTCGTGTTGAGGAAATCCAGAGAGCCACGCTTCTGACACCTGTATTACACCGGGAGGTAACATGTTTGCCCAGTGCACAAGGCAATTAATCTTGTCAATGTCAAGTGCATTGGGAGGGAGGATGAAACAAAGATTTGACCTGATTGGCTATGAAAAAGGTCTCACATTTGGGCCCAGTTGGGAAAGCGGAGTGTTACAAGGGGAAGCGTTTGGCGCATGCAAGGACAGATGCACAGAGCTTTGATTTATCTGTCTGACTCTTGTCTTTCCCTGAGAGTCCCCAGTATGACTATATCCATGGGTGTCCAGAATAAACACACATTAATTGGCCAATTAATTACAGGGACGAACACAGGGGCCAATACTTTGAGAGGGCCACTTTGATCGCTCAGTGTTCGCTGGCTTTTATAGTTACTGAGTGTGTGTGTGTGTGTGTGTGTGTGTGCGTGTAAAGCTGATGTTCAACAAGGGGTAATGTAGGTCAACACATCCTCTGAGCATTAGATAGGCTTGATATAGTTGGCCAGAGCATGGCCCTCATTCACACATGTAACCTCACGACTTCCTCAGGAGACAGAGCCGCACCACGCGGCGGGGACACGGCGAGCACGTTTCTGCTGCTCCAGTGTCACAATTCATCAGGACCCGGCATCCGTTTTTGCCTGTGTGCAATACCTCTGCAACATTTTCGAATGTTGTTTCAGTGTCTGCCAGGTCATTGCAACACTAATGGAGTGTCACGTGTCAGATGGGGTCAGCTGAACTGAATTCGCTCGACTCGTTTAGTTATGTCAGCGGACAGGAGGTGATTGGCCTTGGTGACTGTTCCAGCTATCGTGGTCCACCCCGCTGTCTTCAGTCATCCAAACAATGGGGTTCCTCTGGCTCCAAACAGTCTGGTAATACACAAAGACACTCTGCTGGGCATTTTAGGTCAGTTTAAGAAGGAGACAGAGTTTGAGAAATGCGGAGAATGTAAATACCTTCCAAAGGGCATTTTCGATCAAAGATGCTTGGATTGAAGCATGCCCCCCGAGGAAGCTCTATCTATGTCTGCCATTTCCTCGGCCAAGGGGAGGGAGGAGGACACAGAGAGCTCAGAGTGCAGGGGGAAGGAGGCTGGACGGGGGAGGTTTTGTAGCCCTGAATGCTGCCGAACACAGAGGCGCAGTAGTGGGAGGCTGCATCACTTACAGCGCACAGTTACAGCCCGCCATCCATATTCTGATTCTTCACACTCTCATCCTGCCCGCGACCAATTTAGATACATTCATCTGTGTCCACTTTAATGGCATGCCAGGGAGCAGCGCATTTACAGTGGCCTGATATTATGCAGATGGTGGTGTGTGGGACCTTAGTGTAATCTGTTATGCGTGGTGAGTGATATGAAGCATAAGACTCGCAGAGGGCTACAGTACCCGGAGTCAGCACCCTGTGGATCTTTGCACAGTGTATTCACTCTGACCTCAAATATTTGGTTTGTAAAATGAACCAGAGTTTATTGAAAGTAGATTTTCAGCCTCTCCTATTCACTTGTTGGAGAATGCATTAATGAAACACTCTGTATCTGTAAACACAGGAAGGGAGCAATCTGCTGTGGGTGAACAATAGGGCCAAAAGTCCAGATGAGACTGTGAAATTTCCCGAAGAGCCAAGACTAATAACAGCATCCATTAGGAGATGAGAACATCAAGAGGCGATGCCGCCCAGTGCAATAGGCGCCCAGCTTGCATGGAAACACAGCACAGACGTTCAGCTGATAGGTGGGAATGGAGCCCATGGTTTAATATAGATTTATCGTCTTCACCACATAAAAATGCAAATTCAGATAATATCATCAGCCCTCTTTTCTCTCCTTAGGAGTTGTTAAAGTCAATGAGCTCTTAAAACTCATCGCTGAAGACGAGGTAGAGACGTGGCTGTTGTAAAAGAGCTGCTCTGAGGCTCCCTTGGGACGGCCGTGGCTTAGTTTCCATACACATCCACTGTCTGCATTTCCTGTGTTCTCCTTCGCCTCTACTGTTTTCATGCTGTGTGGTAGTGAAATTCTGATGTTTGCTAAAATAGCCCCGTAGTGGTTATTTTATGCAATGATATGCCGCACTCTGTGACTGGGCACCCTTGTGATGCCACCTGTGTCCCTTTTTGTATTGTGTGGCTGCCGAAAAGAGGCATAAAGCTGTATGAAAATTATTATCACTCTCGCTCACTCTCATGCAGCTTCTTGCACTCATCTATTACCTTCTCTCATCGTTGTAAGCCCTCTACAGAAAAATCTCCTTTACGGTATTCAGAGCCTAATTGCCAGACTGCCTAATTAGGGATGTTACCCAACACACATCATACATTCATGCATTGAGGACATCTATCCACTCTCATAGAGAGCTTACAGTCGCTTCATTGGCTCTGTCCCCCGCCATGTGCAAAATTTGCGATGAAGCTAGTTTGCCATCTAGTGGCACATGTACAAATGGCCATTTAGTCACATGGGATCTATGATTGAGTCTCTGTGAGGAAAGCCTTCATGGAAAGCTTTAGCCAAGAGACTATAGGTGCAATCTTGGCCAGCTGAGCTGTGTCTTAAGTCGGCTGCAGTGTCAGCCATCTCTTTATACGTCCCTGAATATTTAGATGGCTGGGAGTTAAAGAGAGCATTGTGTGCCAGTCAGAATGGTGAAAAAATGCTAAGCTGCATTTGAGCCCCTGCCAGGCAGCTGTCGGCTTTGCCGTTCTCTTCCTGCCCCGGCCGCTCCTCTTAACCCTCAGTAAACAACTGGAACAAATCCTATTTTATTGAGGCTTTTACCAAGTGCAAGGGATCTTTGCAAGCTCCAGTGCCCAGGCATTTTCTGAGCTTGTGCAGTGTCCTAAGATGGCATCCGGCGAGGGCAGTCAGAAGTAGGGAATTTGCACTCTGTCTCTAATTGGATCCTTAATCAGAGCAGGTGAGGCTGCGGTCTCTGCAGTGTGTTGTGACATTTTGAGCAAGCAGCATAATCGATATTTACCTCAGACACTTTGATAGCTGATTCAACAGTAAAAACGGGTTTGGTGAGAAATGTGTCAACTGCAACATATTGAGCTGCATAGCTGGCGGGAATTCTCTGAATATTTGTCCCCTTTTCCAGCTTTTCCAGCTAATAGTTTGAAGCTGACGCCCAGAGGCAACTGGACTGACGCGGAAAAAAAAAAATATGTAGAAGAAGCTGAGAATATGCCTATTAGACAGCTACAGTTACAAAATCACCCTTAGATTATATACAACCTGTCTCAAGATTTTCCATCACTTTTCTGCTCTATTGAAAGAAAATCAACCTTCCTTTTTGAAGACCTGTGACACTGATGATTACCTATTCATTCCCAACATATTACTTATTAGATACATGCATACTGTCGTTGAACTAAAGATGGTGAAAGGTTTAAGAGTTTGCTGCAGAAATCTTGTTTTTTTTTTTTAGAGATCACTTGTGCAAACTCTTTACTATTTTTTTCTAGTCTTGCTGATTTTTATAGTTCATGGTGCAACATTTTAAATGAGAAAATATCTGCAAGAAGAAAGGATTACATTTCAGAATTAATTACAGAATAAATTAGCTTTTTGTTGACAGAGTGAATAATTGCTTGTTTCTTGTCTGAATATGGATGCGATGAATTTACCTAGAGGACTGTTGGTTTGACCACAGAACTGAGGGGACCAAATATTTTTGCTTGTGATGTCCTTTTTTTTCCCATCTTTTACAGGCCAGGTGCAGACGGGCATTTTCACTTGAGAATAAATATCGTGACGGGGCTGTGCTGTGGCAAATTCTCTCTTACTTTCATCTGTGCGTGCGGAATGTGCACATTTGTCCATCTGTGTTTGTCTCTTTTTTGACTTCCAGATGTTGTGTATTTTAGTGCAAATTATCCTTTTAACGCCGGAGGGATGGAAGGATGATTAATTTTATCTTTGGCCCCTCACTGTGCCGCTAAAGTGCACCTTGCACACAGACATTTGCAGAAAAACTCCATCTACTCTTTGCTCTGTGCACAGTTAAGCAATATGAGGATATTATGAGGGTTTATCATCTTCCCTGTTTTGTACACGTTGTTTGCAAAGCAAATACAGCTGCTGCTCACAAGCTACAAAGTCAGTTCCAGTTAAACGCAGCCGAACAGTTAGACAAAAGGCTCAGGTGGCCTGAGTGCACGTCCCCAGAGGGAGACAGGACTCAGCTCAGGCAGAAAGAGTGGGAGTGGCATGTGAGTTTTTCAGTCAAGAAAAGGTCATCTCTCCCATGAGCTACATAACATTGTCGCAGACCAACTTGGCTTGGTAATGTCAGATAGTTTCCCCCGCAGGATATTAAACTTCTGTGTCACACATGAGACAGACAGAGGAAAGAAAAGCGGTACACCAAAGATTTCTCGTGATAAGTTGGTCAAAAGCCATCAAGTACACTGTGCACAATGTGTGATGAGGAGGAGCAGATTTCTCCTAAGCTTCAAGGCCAAAACCCCCATAAAGCACTCATATTGTGGCACCTACAAAATTTGGACATCATAATAGAACCTGATAGGATTTATAATTTAGTAGGGAATTAATATAAATAGGAAAAAGAGACAAGAGACCTCTGGGAGCTTTAGGCACCTTTATCTTTCTTATATAGAGAGACAAATTAGCAAAAATCAAAGATGAGATATGGTATTTGAAGTACGATAAAACTTCAAATGTTAAAATGATTTAAATCTGATTTACCTCCACGTTGCTGTCGCTGCGTATAAAAGGAAAAAAAGGCCTATCATGTCGTCCCTGTGTGCTGTGCGTCAGGTTGGAGTTGGGTCCTGTAGAGTTGGTTTCAAAAGGCTCCTCCAGCTTATCTACTGACCCCTCTTGACAGGTCATTTGTCAGGTGGATTATGTGGGGTTTTTTTTTATGCTGTATCTGCTTTATTGCTAAAAATGCATCATGTTCTGGCCCCTCTGTTGTACACCACTGTGTTATCCTGACACAGGGAGCCGGACATGGAGCGTCTAAGGGAACATGTTGACATTTGGGATAAGGATTATGGAGTCATCTTAAACGAGGGTCTCTGCTGCGCGTCCCTGTCGCGTTGACTTTACTCTGAGATTGGGGCTTGTGTTGCAGGACTGAGCTGGGCCTCATGTCTGTGCTTTCCTTTTACACCCTTGCAACTCGGAGCGGAGCTGACGCCAGTCGAGGCTTGGATCTGTGTGGATTAAGTGGCAAGTTCAAAATAAGCTGTCAGTCTACTGAGGCCTCCTCCTTCCCCCCAGCTCAAATGTGCACTCTCTCTTGCTTTAGTAGCACTATTATTGAATTAGTGGTGAATGTTGAGTGCTTTTCACACCTCTGCAGTAGTGGAGAGTAACTACTTTACTTGAATCTTTCCTTGTTGTGCCACTTCATACTTCTCCTTGACAACATTTTAAATGAAAATATTGTATTTTTCACTCCACTACACTGCATGTTTTGGTTACTACAACAACTGCTGGTCATGTGGTGTGCTGAGGTGACTGCACAGAGCTCAAAGGATAATAAAAGACAACACCCGCCCCAACCACAGCCTGCTCACCCTGCTGACACAGAAGTATCTGCTGCCGTGCCACCAGACTTCAAGGCAGCTTTTCTTCTTAAGCTGTTAGACATTTAAACTTATTATTTGCACTCAAATGTAAAACATAGTTTTTATTTTTGTAAACTTAATCAATTATTTATATGTTTGCATAATTTACTACAAAATACAAGCAAAATTTTGCTCTACAACCTTGTGTGTTGGTTGGACAAAACATGCACTGTGTAGGTTTACCTCTGGGCTCTGGGCAATAGTGAAAGTATTTCTAACTCTTTTTAGTATAATTTTTACAAACCCAACAATCAGTCACTTAATGTAGAAATAATCAGCTTATTATTCCATAATAAAATAATCATTTGTTGCAGTCTGACTCAAGGAAATTTGTTTCAATTCAACCAAGTACTGTAATGCCTGCTTTTACATCAATGCTTATTAATCTAGTTATATAAATGTATAACAGTCACAGGTACATTTTTCTACATTGAGTACTTTTCCTTTCAATACTTTGAGTGGATTTTCCTGATTTCACTTAAATACATGAACTTTTTACTAAAGTATAGGATCTGAATGTTTCCTCTGCCATTGCACTTGTTTGCCGGTTTTTAGAAAGGAACAGATAAATAGCAAAGTTACTATTGAATACATGTTTTGTGCCGGTCCTTCTTTCATTTACCTGAGAGGCTAGTTCATCTTTTGCTGCGACTCCGTCTGCTTCCCTCTCCTCAACAATACCTTCATCTTTCCTTCCTTCCCTCCCTCCCATTCCCTATTTCCTTCCTTCCTCTATCTCTGCCCCCCCTCCTTCTAATCTACCGCAATGACCTGAAGGAGGGCTTCACACTGCAGCGCTCAAATAATAATCAAGCACTAGGATGTTGTCAAATTTATAGGACACTGAGCGTTGCATAGCAACAGAGATTGCCGGGGTGATCCAACAGGAGCTGGAAGTTGGGTGAGGGAGAAACGGGGCAAATGACAGGAGACAGGAGAAGGAAGGAGAGATGACAAGAAAAACAGGAGACAGGGAGGGATGAGCTGAGAGTAATAGAGGTATGATATTATACACAAAGGGGGAGATGAAGGAGAGATGAAGAAACAGAAAGGGAAATGAGAACGCTAAGGTTGGCTTAGCTGATGGAAAGATTTATAGATACTGCTGGCTGCTCTTGTTGATCCATTGAAGTTATCGTCATGCTGAAATATTTTACTATGGCAAACAGAGGTGGTGTTGAGTCAAAGTGACTTCAATGAGCAGAGAAAAAAATATTCATTTCCAACTGCAGGCTGCTTCTTTGCTCTTGCTAGAGTCCTCATACTTTAAGGAAAACATTTCTCATATTTTTCACTGTCTCTTTCTTTCTTTCTTTCTTTCTTTCGATGTAGAAATCATCAGTTTTAGGTTCCTGATTATCCTTGTTGCCTAGAGACGGCTTTAGACTGCACATCACCTCTGACACTCCTCTGGAGTTGTTTCTACCTTTGTCACCAGAAAATCAGTAAAACAGTAAGACAAAACTACCATAAAAGTTGGAATAAATGCCACAAATCATGATTTGGTATTCGAGGAAATGAGCTATTTTGAGGAACATTTTCCACAAGTAGAAAACAATAATCTTCATCAGCTGAATACTTGTGCTGTAAAAAATGAGGCCAAAATATTGGGGACAACTTTTATACGTATGTATGAAATCTTGTGAGAAACTAATATGTGCACACAAGATAGTTTCTGATTTCTGAGCTGATATCTGGTGAGAACTACATTTCAGTGTTTGTGTGTGAAATGACAGTACAGGAGTTGGTTGTACTATACTTAAACCTGGGACTTCATTATAATGTAGGGCGCAGACATTGGGAGTGCAGGCACACACACACACACACACACCAACGCACACAGACACACTGAAATCATCATTGGCATATTTATTGAAACCAGGAAAAAAAATAACCTAAATTCTAAATGTCAGAATATCCCTTTGGTTGCTCTTTTACAGAGGCCTCGGAGGTCAAAATGTGATATTTCGATTTGATCAGATTATTGAAATGGCATTGACACAGAATTCACCTTAAAGCCCCGTGTTAATATTTTAAATCTTCACACACTTGCACCAACTGTTGTTCTCATATTCGGATGCTAATGGAAGCCATGGTGGTTGCTTGCATCTTGATTATCTCAGTGGTCCAGAGCGAGTACATCCCGTCAGAGGCAGTAATCACTGTGTCACTGCAGGTGTTTCAGTTTGGAGAGTCAACTGAGTGCAAACGGTGATGACAGCTGTGCTCCAGACTAATTATTTCTTGTCACTGTGCACAGATTTGTTGGGGATAACGTGCTAAGTGTCAGTCTAACCCCAAGGTCATTTTAATGTAGACTTTCTAATGGATTGCTTAATTGTGAAAGTGACTGTTTGAGCTGTGGCGCTTCTAAATTTTGAATAAATCTAGTATATATTTGTGTGTAATCTGAAGTTAATGATGACTTGTTATTTTATATTTGTCAATTTTTTAGAATTATTTTAAGTTTTCAGATTAGAAATTTGGATTAAAATATTAACTCAGATGTAGGCTCGGGACATATAGAGCCCTGCAGTATGAGAGTTATAAGCTCATCATGGTGTTATTCAAGTCAAAACAAATTCACAAACAAAATTATTTCAGAGATTTTCGGTATCATAAAGTGCTTATGGCTCATTATGGTGTGTGTGGTGCTCTGCTCTGAATTTAGGGGGTTAGTTTAGATTTTCATGGCCTTTTTAGACGGCTTGTTCAGCTCAGATGGCCGCTTTGACACAGCTGTGAAGTGACGCAGGGCTGGTCCCCCTGGAACATTTTCTTCCGATAAAGTGATCCGCCTTTTCCCTAAATCAGAATTTCAGTCACTTTATGACAAATTCTGCAATTTTCACGTTTAATAGTTGATTTCCATTTTTATTGCCCAGTTCCACGATTTCATTCGTGTTTTCTGCAAATTCACAGGGCCCCAGACATAACTGTGACTTCCTGACAGAAAAATGTTTGTTTCTTGAAAATTCAGTGTTCCTTTGTAAATTAAAAGTAAAAGTAGAAAAATAAATAAATAATCATATTTTTTTTGAAGTTTCAGGTAGGCACAAGGTCTCCAGTAGGTTTTTAATCTTGGAGTTAATGCAAAGACTTGGTAAATAAAGTTTTAAGGTAAAAGTTTCCTATGTTGCTGTTCTAAAAAGTAATGAGATTACTCAATGAGAGTCATCAAGAATATTTATCACTAACGCACAGGACTGCACTGTACCCGCTGTCTTCTGGTTTACTGTGCAAGTAAGCTTCAGGCCTGTGGTTAATAATGTGTAGTTAACCCAGATTGCCATTTAGTTGCTGTGACTTAATTTGTTGAAAGCTGAGGATCTAGTGTACTGTACCGCTCTTTATTTTGATGATAATATGCAAATATATGGACATAAAATCCACACGCAATTTGGTGTTAAAAGAGATTTAAGGGCGAATGTGGGGAGATAATTTTAAAATCTGCATAATTCATGACCTGCTTGGAATAATAGCATATGAAATATTCATTAGCTAAATTACTTATCTATGTAATCTGCTTTTGTTGTGGAGTTAAAGGGAGAAAGGGCGGCAGCAGGGGCTAAGGCTACAACAAACAGCCTGGTCTGGCAATGATTCAGTGTCAGCCTTTTCATTATCAATAAAAGAGGAAAAATAACAGCCACCCGGACCAAAATGCTGCCTTTGTTTGTGAGAAAAAGACCATTTGCTGTGCACAAAAGTGATGTGTTTCGGTTCTACATATAGCACCCACTGAATCCATGAGCACTCACTGAATACTTTGGATGCCACTCTGAGTGTTCTGTTCATGCCACAAAGTTAACCAACCCCAATTACATTTCAAAGAGGTTATTCCCACATGCAGTATACTAATGTCAGCCATTTGAAGCAGATAATTTTTATGGTTTAAAAAGGTGCTTTTTCCTGCACATCAACGCCCTTCCACATATTTCAGCTCCTCTTCACGTAGCACTCCGTGTGCACATTAAAGCAGCCTCAGAGCTGCATTAACACAGATGATGAAAAGATGCTGGCCAAGGCTGTGTTGGTAACATCAAACAGCAGTGCGCTATTCCCATGAGTTGGCACATACTGGTTCCACTGTGTCATTATTAAGGTTAATATTTACTGTAGTACCCCTTGGCATCTCCTGTTTCCATAATCCTGTAATCTGTGGACTACAAACAGAGAAACACACACACAGCGCATAGGCACGAGCACACCTGCAAACAGATGATTAAAAGCAATAGTTCTCCGTGAAGTTCCTCCCTTTGTCTTTGTGGCAGGCAAACGCACATGTCAAATTCGACCCAGTTAATCAAAGTCTGTGTACAAGGAGTGTCAGAGGGAAGAATCGGGGGCGCTGCTTTGTAATTTTCTACTTTTCTTTCGGCAGCCACTGATCCTTCCCTCTTCCCTCTCCACAGATATATGCCACCACTAACTCGGTGGAGGGAAGAAGTGTTTTTGTGTGTCACCCCTACTGACACATACAGTAGGAGAGAAATACATTGTTTCAATATAACAATCACATCAGATGATGAAACTCCTATTTGAAAGAGGTAATCATATTTAGCCCTTATGCAGATATCTGTATTGTCTCAGCTTCCGCCGTTGATTACACTGCTGTACAGTGAACTGATATTGGCCAGAGTATTAGCGTCTACTAATTGAGTTGATTTTACATCCATCTTGTGTGTGTGTGTGTGTGTGTGTGAGAGCCAGCTACTTCCAGGCACTCGTCGTAACACACAGCCAGTGATGCACTGCCAGTTTATGGGGTAGCTGTAGGGATATCCACAGAGCTTTATCCTCTTTTCTCACAGGGACGTAAGCCCTCTTGATGTAAATTATACCAACTTTTGTTTGCTTCAGATGGCATTACATCTCATTAAGATGTCAGCTTTTCAAGCACCGAGGCCCCTTGCAATTCACAAAAATGTCAAAGAAATGAAAAAAATAAAAAATAAATCAAAATCGTCGCTTCCCTCTGACCTCGTTTTGCGGAGCTGGACAGCGCTGGCTGGCTTACCCTGTTTGCTGCTCTCTCTGTTCCTCGGGTTGATTAATGCACCGAGGGATTCACACAGCTGGAAAGGAGGCAGTAAACCAGAGGAGGGACAAAGAGTAGTGGGCCACACGGGGTGCGGCAATTAAGCTGTTTTCCTGTTGTTAATTAAAAGCAAATTAGAGTAGGCGACAGGAGTTGTTGTCTAGCCTTAATTGCTGGCAGCATGTATGCTCAGCTACACCTGTTGTTGCATCTTCAATCACTCATCTTTTTTTTTTTCTTCTTTGTGATTGCGTTTGCCTTTCTTAGGGACGGATAGGAAAGACCGGGGAGCCCGGACCCAGGGGCCCGCCTGTGAGTAATATACAGACACTCACACGAACATTTACAGAAACATTTCCCATTGATTTAAAATAAAAAGATGGACTTCGTTTTAAAAAAGAAAAACTGCTGAACTACTATAAAAACGTGACTTAGCATATTGTATATTTTTGACTTTGATGCATCCATTGACTGTAATTCCACAGTGTAGCAGTATGGGCTGCAGCAGAAATACCACACAAACTAACCTGTCTCACAGCCTGGGTTATCCAACGCCTAGTAAATTCTGCGCCGCAATGATTGGAAGAGTCGACATTGAAGGATTAATTAGTATGTCGCCTCACAGCTCGAAGGTCCTGGGTCGATACCCAGCTGAGGCATTTCTGCTTGGAGTTTGCATGTTTTGCCACAGCTTGTGTGTATTTCCTACATGTGCTCTGGTTTCCCCAACATCAAAACACATCTGGTGAGTTTCCTGTCTCTGCCCTTGACCACAGCAATGGCATAGAGCTGGATGGAGTTGGTCCTTGGGTGCTGTAAGGTCAATGCCCACCTTAGAGAACCATTTTCACAGGATAAACTTAGTGTGATTGTATCTCCTTCTTCTGTCTCTTCTCTTTTCCTCTCTTCTTGTGTTTGTTCTTCCGTGTCTGGATTGACTGCAATTGAAACACAATAACAAACCTCGAAAACTCGGCTTTGACAGTACAATACAGCAACACCTAATTTTTTAGCGTTCTTCCATCCAGAATCAATTCCAATTTAACTTTATTTGACCAAGAATGTCCCTGAGATTATCAGAGTCTCTTTCAATTGAAAACTGGCTAAAACTGGACGCACTACAAAAGTTACAAAGATATTAAAAAAAAGTCGTAATTCTAAAAAGCATATTAGAACAAACAGTCGCAGAAGACGTGAAATGCAGCTTCAAAAGAGCAATCACACCTGCTGTATTGATCTCTTTAAATTCTTCTTTCGTTCCCCCATACTGCAGCATGCAGGCTATATTATTAGCACAAAACCACAAGGAGTATATTAAGGTAGCACTTGAGAATGCTTGTATTGATGAGTAGGACAAGTCGGCCTGTAAGGCTCGTTGGCTCCTTGAATTATGGCCTTTTCCTCGGGCGTTCAAACTAATCCAAGACACCGTTTGTGTGTTTGTGTAGTGACCCACACACTAAAGGGCACAAACACCACGATACGTTAAAGGAGACAGCTTGTCAGACTCGTAACTGCTCTGATGTCAGGACGAACACGACTGTTGAGGCATCACACAGCTCTGATGCTCTGGGTGTCCAATTATTTTCATGCCCTCTTGCCCTGATTACACTCTTGATCAGGACACAGAGTTTGTCTTATTTTATTTCATGCAGAAATCAAAAAAGATTCTGTTCTGCTTTTATCACCGTTATGCTCAGTAGCTTCAATTATCTTTAGTATAATCGAGTTACTCACTGTTAAACGTCTCCCGCGTGACTCAAAGATTCCCCTACCTCCCTAATAACTCATAAAGTTGTAGGACACAAGGTTGTAGAACAAAAGAAAGACAGACTGGAAAAGGTGTGACATTTCTAAATGGCAAATATCCTGATGATACCCGAAGCATGTGCCAGCTTTGCCTCCGTCTCCTGGTACTGGCATTTATGAGTCACCTGTTTTGGTAAATCTCAGGGGCAAAATCATTCAAAACACACACACCAGGGCTTCACTCCCTCTTGTCCACTGGCAGCAGGACGGTGCTTGCAGCAGAGCGGGCAGTGGTTGTTTTTCACAGTCAAATTAGCATTAGCAACAGGAATCTGTGAAAGGCACACAACAAAGACACGCTCAAAGATAATGGGGGCCAGCCACATCTTTACAAATGCTACTATAGCATTGACGCAAATGCTTTAAAAATATTATATGACAAGCCTTTGCTGTAAATAAGGATAATTTTCAATTAACTTCCCAGTACAAATAAGGGTTTGGAAAAACTTAGGATGGTTAAAGAGTCGTGATGAAAATAAACGTAAACATCATATGAGAGTGTTCATATAACCGTCTTTTGTGGAAAAAATCCTTTCGTCCCCTCTTTGTGTAAAAAGACCACTTCATTTCTCGTAATTGAAGGGTCCTCTGGGGACCTTTGAAGGGGCAAGTTTCAGGGTATCACTCAAAACATTATTCATCAGACACAAAGTACTGCCGTGTGGCATTTAGGAAGATTTTAGCTGTCGTCCCTTTTGATAAACCAGCCCTTACCTTCACTTCCAGCAAGTGTGATTTGTCAAGATGACTGAGCAGTGTTCATTGTAGCAGTCCTCCATATAGGCGAGGAGTTTATTCACCTGCTCTCTGTTGTCTGCATAAAGATGGAGCGTGCGTACCTAGTTGTCCTAAAGAGGTTAGTCAGACACAAGTGTGCGCAGACTTCCTGTCATTGACTGACGTTTTTTGTATTTGTAGTCAGAGGCTGATCTCTCTTGTGGGAAATGGCACCTTTCTGTCAATTGTAGTCTATCTGCTGTGCAAGTTAAATAGCCGTTCCTACATTGCGCCTCCCACAGTGTGACACAGCGTGACTCAGTGCTCACACTCCAAACAGACAGATGGCCATTACATACAGTGCTTTTGCAAAAAGGGGCTGCAATCATTTTCATGAAGCCCAGGGGTGCTGTAGCTCAGAGGCACACGAGATATATGGTGAAAAAAAAAAATCTCTCTGACACAGACCTCTATCAGGCCTCCCACTGTCTCTTTGCTCCCTTCTCCCTTCACCAACCCAACCGTGCCCCCTCGACACCATACCTACTCCCACCAAGCCTCCAGTGTCCCGCTTGTGATCACGCTGAGAGTGAAAGCTTTTGTTACGAGGACAACCTCCTGACCGCAGCTGTTCATTTGATGTATAGGTACATTGTTTGCTGGGGTGTCAGCTCAGGCCACAGAATTCCTCCTGCTCTCTCTGCCCAGAGGAAGGAGAAGTGTCAGCTGGCCTAACCTTGAAAAAGAAAGTTGTTAGCATGAGGACACACTTTATATACCTCAAAATGAATGGCGATGCAGTAGGTATACAATAGGCGGAGGCACAATGGGTAGTGGTTTTTCATTTGCATGAAAAATATATATGTATGCATGTATTACCACGTGTTAGGAATCAAATGGCAAATTGAGGTTATCTTAACTTAGTTTTAATGTAATTACTGTAATTGGCTGCTGAGTTGCTGCTCCATTATCTGACTTGAATCAGTCTTATTCCATGAAATGAAGTTGTAAAGCTTAAACCTTCCCTCGCCAGAAAGGACAACCGCTCTGAGATTGTGCAATCAGCATAATTTTTGCAATCGCTATTTCCTTTCATGGGGTCTCTTGCCGCAAATGTACAGTATGAAGAGTTTGAACGAAGCTAATTCCTCATAACGTTATGAAAGAGCGTTTAAGTCTAGAAGTTTTTTTAAAAAGTAAAAACCTGTAGGCTCACTTTAACTTACAGCATTAGGCTGAATTCAGAATGATGAAAGGTGGTGTAACACCTGCAGGAGACCAGTGCCAGTCATTTGAGATTAGATTAAAGCTTACAATATGATTATAGAATATGAGTGAAGCGTTGGTTTTGAGAGCATTGACTCGCGCTGTCATGATGAGATGTGGTGGTGCTGAGAAATTCTTTAATGCTTACATTAAAAGTGCATGCCAGGCTCGCCCTTGCCATGAATCAGTCATGCCTTTACATTACGGATACATCCTGGCTTTGTCATTCCAAATTCATGCTCTCCATGCATGATGAGAGAGCTTGCTTGTCTCAGGGAATCGCTTTACATTTGAATCTGCTGAAGTGAAATGAGTACAGCCATGCCTTTAAAAAAATGTTCACAATCCAACACGATGTTAGTGCAGCTAAACTGTCACAATGCAAAGTTTCCATAAGCAGCAATAACGAAGTGGCACCAGCATATTCTCCATATTTGTCACTCTCCCCCCAACTTGTGCTTTTTTAAAGGGATAGTTCATCCAAAATTTAAAAATGCACTCATTATCTACTCACCCTCATCCCTATGGAAGTTTTTTACCACAACAAAACACTGCTGGAGTTTCGCAGGAAAAAGGCATTGCTGTCATGTCCCAAACAATTGTAGTGAATAGTGACTAGGATGCAAATGCAAAAAAATTATACATAATGAAACCATCAAATTCCTTCACACAGCTCGTCCAAAGTAATCCAAGTGTCCTGAAGCCTTGACATGCCAGATTGTTTTAAGAAATGTCACTGATGTCATG
>JAPZDX010000003.1:10914445-10927418 GCA_029783625.1 Naso annulatus | reverse complement strand
AAAAGAGAAATGCAGAGGAGGCAAATGAAACCAAAAGTAAGAGTGTCTATCTCCACAGTATTCAAGCACAGGCTTTTAATCCGTTGTGAAACAATCAAAAAATAACGTTGTTTCTGTCACTCTAACTTTCCGCCGCCCCATCCTCGCCAGTGCTTCTCTCCCTGTACCTCGTTCTCAGGTCGGGCGGAGGGGAACGGCGTAGCAGCGACTGTGACAGACATCATCACACTTTGCTGTAAGAAAGTTTGACTCCCAAAATTTACGCACCCAAAGAAAAATCTACCTGCACTTGGCCTGTGGCAAGTTTTAATTTCAGACCCTGGTAGAGGGATTTCACAGGATATTTTGACTGTCGAGATTTGAATATGCAACAGATTTTCCCAGTCAAAGACTTACTATCTAACTGAGGTAGAATACCTTACATTATAACAAACTTGATTCCAAACATCAGTGCACAGAACAGTAAATACTCATATATTAGTTATTAACAAACAGACCGCCTGCTGCTGGACCAACTACATAATTACACAGTTTTAAATCAGTAAGTATTTTTTCCGACTTTAAAAAACATTTTGCCATTTGCAAGTATCTGAGAATATATACACCAATACTGATAGATATGCTATAGACCAACTCAATCATCAGCTGATATTATATGCAAACGGATATATCGTTCAGGGTCTGCTTTTTTGTTTACAGTAGTTAAAAAAATGCTGCAATGCTTTGCTAAAAATGTAACAGCCAGTGTTTGGAAGAGCAGACTGGATTATGCGATTGTTATCATTTGTAATCTTGCTTGAACGACGTACAGCTCAATGTAAGCATGATTTACAGACTTAAACTGCAAGGAAAGCGAAGCAATAAAAAATACTAACATGCAGTATCCACATGTCATTTCAGGCTATTTTTGTGATTTGTATGGCATTCACCAGGCTGATCTGTCCTTTTCTCTCTTTTAAGGGTCCCAAAGGAGACAAAGGACCCTCAGTAAGTGGAGGCTTTTCATGATAAATTCAATGAAATATGTGTCTGTTTTCTGTGCTGCTCAAAAAAATATAGAAGTCAGAGGTGCTCGTTGCTTTCCATTATTGTCTGTGTGGTTCTCTACAACATAAGTCAATACACCCTGAAGCCTGAGCACTTAACCACTCTCAGCAGAACTCCAGCACAGCAACAAAAAAAAGATCACATCTCCTGCAAACTGTTGTACCACATTGTCTTGCCACTGGGAACCTATGAACTCTTTCTGCACTTCAAATGTCCCCCCCACCATGTACTGACGCTTGAAAAAAATCCAAACAGACGTGGAAACAATTCCACGCTTCTGCCATCAACTTGAATTCTTTATTCTCACGGGGCCAATTGCATTTTTTATTGTTTTGTTGCACGGTGATTTTTCACCAGGATGCTAATTTGACATTTTAATAAATTGTAGGAGCGGCTCCAGTGCTGTGGTGGAATTGCCACAATACGTCTCACAGCTGATCCTCTGGCTGGCCCACTCTCCACTTTAGCCGCACTCGCTTATTCATGACAATCTACATGTGTGACAATTACCTGCGCAATCTGTCTATGTCAGTTCCAGTTGCCCCTCTATTCTTTGTAATGGCGTTTCTCAGTGGCAGCTTGAGCAAGATGAGGTAGATAGAGGCCATCACTTGTTCCAGCGCTGGGAATGGGGCTCTATTTTTAGTGCAGAAAGCAAGTCTGATTGTGACTGTCAAATGGGCCTCTTTTTCTATCCCATCTGTAGCCTACAAGGTGTGACAGCATGTGTCATAGATCATATAATAAAGTACTCTCAGGTTGATATATTGTCCTCAAAGGATTATCTTTTTATTGACACATGAAGGGTTGTACTAATACCTGACCGAGAATATCAAGAAGAGAGATAGAAATGTGTGAAATCTTGGCTCCTGCAGAATTTAATTTACCTGCCTTCGCTTTGATCTATATTCGCTTGCTTATGCGTAATGTTCACTGACAGCCACATAATGATACCTTTCACCTCTTGGTAGCTCATCACCAAACTCACCCTCCTATTGAGAACTGCAAGACAAAAATAGCATCATTCTTTGTTGCAAAAAAGGTGAACTAACAACCCTCGGTTTCCAACAGTAGTGACACAGCAGGAGGTTTGTTTTCTCTCACAGGGGGAGCCAGGGGCCATGGGATTACCCGGGCTTGAAGGCCTTCCCGGTGCCAAGGTAAGCAACAGTATCAGCACAGAGAGACACCTGAGCTTCCACAACATCACATGATTACAAAGTAAGGGAAAAATGGGAAATCGCTACTTCATTCTCATTATAAAACATTTCAAGTGTATTTCAAAAATGAAATATATTGTAAATGTGAAAAAAAAACACTTTCAAATGTGGAAGTCAATCGTATTTAATGTTCCTGTGGAGGTTTGAGTCAACTGAAGGAAAACTAATTATGTTTAGGAGAATCCAGTCACTTGAAACATTATATAATTTTGAGGTTTAAATATCTGTGAAGTAAAAGCACAGCAATTTGGAGCCAAAGTCTTAATGTAATGTGAGTTAACTGTAATTAAACATGATGCATGATTTCATGCACTATGAACTGCTGCTGTTGCACGCCGTCTCCTTAATGGACCAAAGTAGCCCTGCATGCAACTTTACACAACTTCTTCCCAAGTCTACATTTTTATGGAAAGGGTGCCACTGCTCTGTGTGCTTGTGTGCTTGTGTGTGTGTGTGTGTGTGTGTGTGTGTGTGTGTGTGTGTGCCTGTGTGAGCTTGTTTGTAGACATGTGTTACTCATGTTATGAGGACAACATACAAGTAAATCTGTTTATACAGTCACATTTTTGGGGAGTAACCAAAAAAATGAGTTCCTATAACATAAACCTCAAAGGTGTGACACCTATGTGAGGTCATTGTTTATTATAGGTACGTCTTTTAGATTATTCTTCGTACAAACTTGTAGTATTTTAAGTGGGGTTTTTTTTATTGCATTTGTCCAAACAGTGAGGAGGCCAGAAACAATCATTTCATGCAGGTTTATGTAGTCTCTGCTATCAATCTCATGTGTCTGCTTGAATGTGTACTGCATCTACCTGACATATCTGCAATGTTTCCTTTAGGGTGATATTGGTTTGACTGGTCCTCCTGGAATACTAGGGCCTCCGGTAAGTCAGATTTTTAAATTTATTTTTCCATTTTTTTTCAATTAATTTACACCAACAATTTCTCCTCTTTGATCAGTCACCTGTGTTGTTGAAGTCCGCTGCTGGCAGCAGGTCGATGGTATTTCATAAAGCACACAGAATAGCAGCAATCAAAACAAAAGCCTCATAACGGCTACTTCGATTAACAGCCGGAATGTAAACCTGTGGTGTGTTTGGTGGATTTTTTCCATGCAGCTATAGTAAGCTAGCCGGTATATTGTAAATGGGGGGCTGCAGAAGTTCTGCAGATATGACGCCATTGAGAACCTGTCAAACGCCGTCTGTTCTCTTCCTGTGTTTGTGATTGACAGGGGAAGCCCGGCGCTCGTGGAGAGCCAGGGATCCCAGGAGAGCCGGTGAGCCGCAGACTCTAACTCTCTTTGAGCTGTCAATCCACGTGTCATTCCTTTGTCACTGCTGACTGACACATCGGCTGTCTCTGTTCTCTGACAGGGTGAGAGGGGGCCACTCGGAGAGACAGGATTCCCAGGGCCCGAGGGACCCCAAGGTGTTGCTGTAAGGATGCTACATGAATTCTGTTGCTCTTCCTTTTATAATCACCTAGTAGATGTCTCCAAAGCAGTTTTCAATAATGTCCAGTCTGGAGGGCTTTGATTAACACACAGCTCCTTTGCGTCAGCAGGATTATCCGTGATTGTTTTACTATTACATGGGGAAAATCATAACATGATTCAAGGACAATATGGGCAAAATATGTACGAGTATGTTGGCCATCACTTGTCCTGCAGATGATTACATTCCTCTATGTAATTACCGTCAGAGATGGTTTCTGTAATTTTCGCTGTAAGCGCACAATGGAGCAGTGTTCGCAGAGCAATCAGGATCATTATCCCGTGGTTGAGATATCTCATTAACTGTGGAGATTACTAGGAGTGCAACAGTGCTGATCCAATCGAAGGCGGGAGCTGATACAAAATGTCTTTGTTTGTGTTGCACTCCTTGAGCAGGGGAGACCTGGAAAAGATGGAACTCCCGGATACAAGGTGAGTCGTGGGAACACGCCGCAAATCCCCTTATAGAAAGTGCTTTACATCAGCCGAGCTGCAGAAAGATGGCACAGCAGATTTTTATCCCCCCACCACCCACCCTCAAGCCACAGCATCCGGAGTGCATTAAACCTATTTGCATATTTGAGATTTTAACGATAAAAACTAAATGAAATCCTGCAGATTTAAGGCTTTGTTGACTTTTAGTCTTTTTACCCTAATTATACAGTTAATGCTTTCAGGCAATGATAAAATGTTTGTAATAGAGGCCAGTAGACACTTAGATTAAATATTAATTTTCCTGCCTGATGAACTCGGCTAAAATGGAAACAAATGCTGTGGCAAAGTCTGCTTTTAGGTGACTAATCAAATATATTATACACTATTTACTACATAATCATACAAAATGGGTTCACAACATGCAGAACAGATCTGCTATGAATACCCCTTCTTACCAATTATATGGTCTGATACCAAACTGGTTTCACTGCGAGTGTTACTGTTTTGCTCTTTGATTTGCAAATTTTTTGTCACCTAACACTTTAATGACATCCCCAGCAATTTATTGTTTTCTCATGAATATTAGTTAATATTCCTCCACCAAAATCTCAGCAATACAAAGACCTTCTTCAGTCTTGTCCTCATGTCTTTTTGCCAAGAGTGCCTGACTTTTTGGTGGTTCAACAGTGCCATCTAGCAGGTGGCTTTGCTCCTGTACTGAGATGCTGCTTTGAGGTTTAACGTAATGCTCAGGGAAGCACATTTCAGTGGGCAAGATGATAGATTTAAGCCTCCCATCAGGCATTGAGGAATACAGAGTGCTACAGATTAAAGCAGGCAGGGGAGAACAGCATCACAAAGAGATGCCGTTTTAAAACCACATCATGCCAGATTGTCTTTTGCATGGCTCCTGTAATCCAGCACGAAATTGTTACAAAGATGCTCCCAGAGGTATTGCTGTGAGCACAGTAAAGGGAAGCAATGGAGAGTGACAGGGAGGGATAGGAAGACACAAGATGTTGTGACATGCAGTCGGCGACAGGTATTTTCTCCCTCAGCTGCTCCATACAGTAGAGACAGCTGGTGGGAAAGCATCTCAGATGAAAGCCAGAGTGATGCAGAGAGGCCGTGACTTTGCAGAAGGTGAAACGCTATACAGGGAGATATTATACAAGCAATACACCTGAGCTGAGCGAGAAGCAATCAATGCACGGCCTTCGGAAAAGTCAAGAAATTCAGATGAAGCTTGCTTGTAGTTTTTCGGTCTTCAGGCAGCAGAACGGAAAGTTTAAAAAACAAAACAAACAAACAAACAAACAAAAAAAAAAACAGATATAAGTTGGTCTTAAATAACAGAATTTTCTGCGTCATTTGCATGGATTAGAATAATAGGGTGTTGTGCGTGCCCTTGCATGGTCCTGAACGTCAGTACTTTGTGTGCAGTGGGTGAAAAGCCTCAGGGTCAGCATCATTTCTTTTTCCAGTAATTTAGAAGAAATCTTCTTCTATGATGACAAAAAACCTTCAAATATATATTTTTCATGTTTTTCTAAGGGAGCTACAGGTAGACCGGGTGACAGAGGATCCAAAGGAGAGCGTGTAAGTAGCATCATTCCTGTCTTCCGAAGAACAAGCTGCTTCTATGACTCACGCTATGATGCACAAAAAATGCTTTGATTAATAGTAATGAAAGTCTTCACTTCAGCACTAATATGACTAATCCCCACAAGCACATAAACACCAGATAAAGGCATTTAACGCTCTGTGCAGTTTCCCATTGTATCTGTGAGGCAAAATTAAAGAGCTCTGTCACACTTTTGCTGTAATCTTTTGCAAATAGATGCAAAATGAGGCTTTTAGCTTTACAGTTGCCACAGCACCTCGAGACAGGTGACTGACTGGACACATTAGGATTAATAGGTCAGTGCATTGCATGTTAATGGGTATAGAAGCGATTCAGGGTATGACTGTGGTGCGACTTGTGCTATCCAAGAAATGTTGCTGCAATTGTTTTGCAGTAGAGCTTCTATCTAAACAGTCTGTGTCAATAAAGTTGAGACAAATGTGGGCCTCTTCACTGCAGGGTGATCCAGGGATTCCTGGAGAGAGAGGCGTTCAAGGCGAGAGGGGTCGCGTAGGAGATCCTGGCTCTATTGGCCAAATCGGACCAATCGGACCAAAAGGCGACCCCGGCCCTCCGGGACAGCTGGGGAGTGCAAACCTTTTGGTAAGCTGTAAATTCGCAGATACCTCCGAGCAAACAGAGACTTTCCTCCCAGATGATTAAAACCTTAATCATCCAACTTCCTTCCTGAGCTTGTGAAACTAGCTCAGTTCCTGTTCCCCATATGGAAAACGGTGCAGCATACAGATTTCTGCATGAAACATCAAACAAGACTTTGCAAGGGAGGTTGCTGTTCTCTCTCTGCTCAACGCTTCCCACTCCTCATCGAGGCGCCACAGAAGGTCAGAGAGGGAGGGAGATGGAGACAGAGAGAAAGACAGAGATATGTGGGCGTGCCTAGAGCTGTGCAGAGCGCTGAAAACACCTCCGTGTGTCACAGACATTTTACACACAGTACTGTACGCAGTCACAACAGTTATATAACGCTCACAGCAGGGTTGAAAAACTGTTTTGAATGTGATGATCCAAGGTCCAAGGCTGCTCCCGTTTGCCATAGTCTCTGGAGCAGCCGCGGAAAGCTTGAACAACGTTTGAAAGAAAGGTTGGCATCACTGTTAACATGAACTGTCTTCTTTTAACCATGTTATTTTGGGTTTCTGAATCCTTTGAGTGGCAGATCATAAACTGCTAGATATTTGGATTGATAACACATACATTTGGAGGCACACCAAGCTGGTACACCTCTTCTCTTAAGCCCAGAATGCATATAATCTATAATTGGACATAAAGTAACTAGAAGAGCTCTCTTTATAGAGTTATATCATCTTCTTTAATATTACCTGTCTGAATCCATTTTATTTCTAACTGGGTTTTAGGCACAGATGTTATATTATAATGCAAAGTGGGATTTCACTGAGCAGTTAGGAAAAAGCTAAAAATGTGACTTTTAGCAGTAATCTCTCCTCCCAGCTCTTATTTTCAACACAGATGGTTTCCACAAACTGTGTTGAGATGCATCTCAGGCATCCATTTGATTCTCACGCCGTGATAATACCTTCTGCTGCCAGTTCTCCATGAATGAAAGATGACTTACTGTTGTGTCTTTTTGTTCGCAATGTTTCAGTGAACTTTCCGTTCTGTTCCTCCACACACTCAGGGTGATCCCGGCTTCATGGAGGAGCTCAAAATGTTTATCAGAAATGAAGTTCTGCGAGTCTTTGAAGGTACAAGTTGTTCCAAATTTATTTTAACATGTTTTCTCGACTCCTTTATGCTCGTGTGAATTTTTTATTTTATTTTTCTCACCCTGCAGAGAGGCTGTCGAGCGCTGCCACGGTGCAGAAGACACCAGCAGGTATCCTGGCTCCACAATTCCAAGGGCCTCCAGGACCTCCTGGCAAGGACGGATTACCAGGCCCTCCAGGAGAGCCTGGACCTCCTGGACCTCAAGGTAAGAGCACAGGCTGCCATGCTGAAATTTTGGATGTTAAAACCACCTTATAAAAATAGAACTAGAAATAACACTCCTATAGATAACACCTTTGTTTGCTCAAAACTATTAGAAAAACTTAACCCTTTGTGGCCTGAAGTAGTTGTAATTTACATATGTTGTCATGCTATTTATGTGCTTCTTATTGGTGTTAAATACACCCATTATGCAATATGCTTTACTACACGTGTAGTTAAAGAAGGCTGCAGAGTGGGATGCAACAGCCCTTATTTAAAGATGCTTGTAAAGATTTCTGATGAAACAGTTTAAGATTGGCTGGACTGGGGTGGGGCAACAATGTAGGTTGCATTTTATAGGGATTCATGGGTATTTTTCTCTCGCTTAGACCCATATATCAATGCAGACTGAGGGTCGGGAAGCAGAGGAAAGGCCAGGAGTGTGGTGCACAGCGGCTCTCTGGGAAATATGAAGACAAACGGAAGAATTGGCTGTGAATAAGAGAAAGTTTTATCAATGTGGACAGGAAAAGAGCCCCATTATTGATACCTCACTCCGGGAAAGAAAGCCTCTAAAGTACAGAAGGAGCATAGTCAGGGAAGTGGGTTGGACATTCTTTATCAAGCTGATACAACTTCCTGACTGCTCATACAACACTAATGGTTTGCTGGTCAGGCTCTATACCTCAGACTTGCTTAGATTTGTATTGTGTCCGCAGCAGAACTACGGTCTCGTTACTTTTAAGGAGGAGGAGGAGTGTGTTGCGTTTTGGTGCAGATCAAAGCACCGCTGCATTGGCCTTTCTCTTTGAGCTTTGTATCTACCTCACATTATCCAAGACCATTTACACTTTAACCCACTGCTATCATATAAAATGCTGCTTTCATTCATGAATAATGTAGCTAAAGCAGGCAACTCCTCGCCTATAAATATTTGTGCCGTGTTAATGCCGCTCGCATTACACATGTCTTGGACTTTGTGTAGCTTGTTGTATTTTTTTATGCTTCAAACGAGTGTTTTATAGGTGATTCTTAATGCAGCTTTGCAATAAATATTTATTGAAAATAAAAAGGAAAGTTATTTCCCTTGATAAATCAAAAATTCAACAACTTCTTAATTTTTTTTTTCTTTGTTGACTCGTGCCTCCACTCAGCTGGGGAGAGAGTTTAGGGTAATATTTCCTCATTATTTCTCGTCATCCTCTGCTGGAGACTGTGCTCCTCTGGAATATCCAATTTGACTCCTTCTCCAATATGCCAAAATGAATTGTTTATGGAGAAAAATAACCCCTGTGTTGAGTTTGCAGTCTTTTTTTTTTCCTCATGGTTTGATTACACATGGGTGAAATTCTCAAGCTGTTAGAGAATACCCAGAAGGACGCATGCCGAAGAGCATCATTTCTTCTCCCTTTTTTTCCTCCTCTGTTGTAATTGAGTGCTCATTTATCATTCTATTCATCCTTAACTTTTGAGATGGTAATGAAATTACACACTGATGTAAGTGATGATGTTTAAGTGCACATTTCACAAAGGCTCCATTTTGTTGTTTTGAAATTAATTTCTGATTTTGTATCCCAGTGCATTCTGTGTATTTATTCATACTGAGTGAAACAAAGTGTCTTTTATTTTATCAGGCTGTAAACTGTGTTTGAGAGCTGCTGTGCTTTGTGCTGTACATTATGGAAATATCAGTAAATATCTCACTGCAATTGGTCTTTGATGGAGCACCTGTTCAAAGAAAGGTGTTTTATTTTTCTTTTGTAAGGCGTAGCATAAATGAATAAATGCTGCTGTTAATGCTGTTTACAACAGTGTACAACAGGTGCAGGGCAGCAATCCTATCAATCAAGCATGAAAAACCACTCTGTGGCAATGTTATTTTTTATTAACGTATTTTGTCCATTAGTGCCCCCAGTTACAATTTGTTTTCAAACAAGTACAGACACACTATGGCATTTTTCGATTTATCAGAGTGCACCAATCCAGCGTGCCAACCAAGCTTATTGCCCTGTGTGCTATTCAGTATTTTTTTTGCTTAAGGTACAGTGCTCTTTTCTCCATGGAACGTCTCCTCCCTGAATGAATGCCCCAGGCTCTGTGAGTGTTGAAAGAAGTCTCATTATTGCGCCAATGTGTGGATAGCCCCTCTCTCTTTTGAGACTCCGTTTCAGAGCATTCATAAGCCTTTTTTCTGAGATTTTCCCTGACATGTAAGCGTTGGAGCGTTTCCCCTTTGGGCCAGGCGGCACAATGCTTGATACTCCTGTCAATGTTTCTGATGCACTCCATGCAACCACTGGCCCTGAGACTCCATTACTTTAAGTGCCTCATGGGGAAATATTTTTTTGCGGCGCGTCAAATTCTTTCTTGGTATGCTGCTGTTTCAAACTGTAAAGTACTGTACTGACTCTGCATGGAGTGAGAAAGCCTTTGTGTGCATGTTGTTGTAAGCAGTGCACTTGCTGGTATGACTGCAAGATTAGTGCAAGTGATTGTGTTTTGCTCATCCGCCTATTTTTTTTTTTTTTTTTTTTTGACAGACTTTAGCATGTGTTCATCACTGCTTTTTTTTTACATTTCAGGAGTAGTCATGTAGCAGCCAATCACCATTACAGAAAGGACTGGGCATTACTATAACATAACGTAATCTTTTGTAGTTTTCTACAGTATAAGCTGAGTTTTTATGCACCAACATTACTTCATTTCATGATCATATCTGTGTTCTTACACTGAGTTACATTTTAAAGTTTAGTTGTCACGAATAGACATGATCCTTTTCTGCATCTGTTGCATCGATTTGTGTTCTACTGAATGAGTCCACCTGTTAAGCTGAAAGCTATACAAGGTCACAACACCTCCTCCTTTGAACACTAACGTACAGATGGCTGTTTGATGATTACTGTTTCAACAGGATGTCAGTAGAGTCTTTTATTATTTAAGGGTATGGGACTAAACCTGTGAATCCAGAGTTGCCCGTCTCTACTTTTCTCAAAACAAGTAAAGGACTCTGATGTTGCCTTGGTACGGATGATGTTCATATCATCAAAAAGCTAATCTATATGGTTCTTTTGGACAGTTATAGAGTTTGCAAAAGTTTATGCTCATGTTGTGGCATTTGTGCTTATCAGACTAACTGAACTCCATCCTCTGTGAACATGATAACACACAGCTGTGCTACATCTCTGCAGTATTTGTTCTCAGCCAGAGTGTTGTGTCTGCCCTCAGGATACAGGGGTCAGAAAGGAGAACGAGGCCAGCTTGGCCTGGGGTTACCAGGAGATCCAGGACCCATGGGGCCACCAGGTAAGAACAGCACAATGCACTAAGTGGCATGTTTAGGCAATGATAAACACTTAAATGCTTCTCTTATATCAGGAACAGTGTGTTAAAAAAAGAGGTAATTGATGGAGATTAAACCCACAGAGACTTTGTCCTGAATTCTATGAAGCATTTCATTCAGCTTATTGTTTTGGATTTATCAGAATCAACATACACTTCACTGATCCTGAGGGGAAATTATTCAATATCACAGTTGCTCTGAAATTCTAAGAAAAGCAGAAACAGAGAATAAGAAAATAAAGATTGTAAAATATTTACATTATACTACGATAATAGCAAATATTATTTATCACATTGTAGTCGTCAAAGTACCTTATAGTAATTATGGGCTGGAACGTCACTGTTCTGCTTCATCATCATCATCATCCAGTCACAGCAGTCAAGCATTTCTGGTGTTACAGTTGTGATAGACTCATAATAGGCTACCTGGAAAAAGACAGCAGACAAAGTCAGTGAATTGTTTGAAACTGGAATTCGAAGCCTTGATTTTTTTGGTATAATTTTTTTTTTATTTTTTTTTTTTTTTTTTTTAACCACCATGTAACCACACAATAACCATCAGCCACAGGCCGCTAAAGCAGCAAGAAGTGTCTGAGCCTTTACACAACCCTGATTCCAATAAAGTTAGTATGCTGTGTTGAGCAAAGTTCACCATTTTGTGAAACAAAGGCTCAGAAACATTTTGTTAAACTGTCGGTAAGCACGGTTTATTTGCACAGGATTGCACAATATTTTTATTCACAATTTACACTTTAATTAAATCAGGGTTGTATATAACGGCACTTCTGCAGTCAAACCACTTCTGTCACATTTTTTACGGAATGACCAGGGACTGCTTTGCCTCCTCCACCTCTGCAAGTGTTGATCAAGTTTTTTCAACTTTCCACTAAAAAGGACAGAAGTCCAGCATATCTCACTGTGATATCAGAGAACTTCTATTCTGAAACCTTGAATTTTATTTCAAAGTTTATTTATTATCCGGACATGTAGGAGACGAATGCAGCTCACAGATGACATTATGTTTTCTAAAGCTCAGTTGCTGTTGTGACGTAAATGGGACCCCAGTAGAGGAGAAAATGCTGCGTGACACCTGTTCTGTAATGAAAAACCCAGCTTGGTTTTGTGCAAAAGTTTTTGCACTAAACTGGAAATGTCAGCCTGTTCTCTGCTCCTGTGAACTAAAAAATAGCTCCTTATACCCAGATGGAGGGATAAGAAGTGGGGTTACCTCACTGACTTCCAGTCTGTGACAGTAGCAGATTATCACTGAACCTGAAGTCACTCATTCTAGCCATGTACGTGCATAATGCATGTATGGGGCAAAGGGAACCTGGCTGCAGCTCCTTTGGAGAGAACAAATCATGGCTGTTGAAATACATCATCTCTGGGGGCACACAGATGTAGCTGGCACAAAAGGTGGAGTGAGACTTTTGCTGGATTCTCATCTTGGAAAGAGTTATGGAGGTTCTGGGCCACCGTGATGCAACGTCCCCAGCTAGAGCAGTGCTGAAATCTCAAACTGATGATCCATGAAGATTTTTGTCACCAACACACACAGCCAGGCTTTCTGTACATTAACTTGATTACTTCAAAATAAGCAGTCAGCCTCAGAAAAATGGTGAGCCCATGCTACAAACTTAACAGAGCGGAAATCTATCAGTTCATTCACAGTGATTTGCTTAAAGAGGCCACATTCTGCTCATTTTGGGGGGTTCATATTTTATTCTTGGTTACTACTAGAGCAGATTTAAATGCTTTGATGCTCAAAAAACTCATTTGTATTCTAATACAGCTGACGGCAGCAGCCCTGTTTTTTCCGGGATTTTTGCCTCTGTCTGAGACGCTCTGTTTTAGCTCCTGCCC
>JAPZDX010000003.1:10886873-10904925 GCA_029783625.1 Naso annulatus | reverse complement strand
CACTTGATCCGATCTTAACTGATGGGTCACAATGTAAAGTACAGTGTTTATAATGTACAGATCCTGTTTATTTGAGCAGTTAGATGCCTGGTTTTCACTCAGACTGCCTGAGTTGGGAACAGCGTTTGACCAGTTCATGTCTGTTTTTTTGTTTGTTTTATTCCTTATGCTGCCATACACTCGAATTTATTTCACAGCATTGCTTCAACTACACATCAACCATGTACTTACACTTTAAAATAATATTGCAAAGACATATAAAACCTATTGGTAATGAAACCTTTTAAACAGCGGTGTTATTGTCAAAGTTCATACTTGACCTTGAGAGGAGCTTTTGCCAAAAACATTCTCACCTCCAGATCCATTAAGCTGCTGTTCTGGAGCTTTCGATCATGTCGCATGACCTTAATCAGCAAATGTGAAGATGAAAAAGACATTTCTGAGTCAGGTGGACAAACTCCACCTGCTGATGGAGATCACACAATATGATTGAAAGGTGTAGAACAGCTGCTAAACAGATCTTGAGATGAGACTTTATTAATAGTGATTTTTCGTTTTTCTTTTATTTGAGGAGAACATTTCTGAAAAAGCAATTAGGAACACTGATTTTGCATTTCCTGATGTTTCTCACAAAATATCTTCACATAAGATACCAGCGTACAGAATAAATTACACAGTGTGTTGTTTTCTTTATTTGTAACATTAATGAGGGTCTCCCTCATCCCCAAATATATTTCCATAAATGCACTGTTCTCATTCTGTACAATGAGACGAAATCTCACATTACTCACATCACACTGTTTTGTAGCAAATACAGTTAACCACAATTCAGTTTTTACAGATTTACAACATAAATGAAGTCAGTGTGACTTGATGACATTTTCTTCCCCTCTCCTTTTTATAAAAAAACAGAAAACAAAAAAAACCACAAACATGTCAAAATGTTTATCAAAAAAGTTGTTTTGACAGGTTTATCTTTGGTACAATAGCACATAAAGAACAAAATAATTGAAAGAGGCACTTAAACCAAAACAAAGTCCTGATTCTGATTTGTACTGGGTGATGATTTGAAATGCAGTGGGAAAAATGGAGGGAGCTTTTATTTCAGAGAACCATGTTAATGGAGAAAAGAAGGAGGAAAATAAAAGAAGAGGTACAAAGAGAGCGAGGAAAGCAAACACATCGAGTCGTTTCATGTAGTCTCAGAAATGTGAGCACATCCTCCTGAAATGTCCAAATATCTCTAAGGTAGAAAAAGCTAGATTTTTTTGCACGTGGGGAAGCTTGCTCCTTGTGATGGACGTGGCTGGAACAAAGCATGCTCACGAGGTTGGAGGTTAATGGACTGAAAGCACCACACAAACCGCAGCCCCCTGGATGACCATGTGGAAAATTTCATGTGCTCAGGGGAGCTAATCCAACAGTCTTTCTGTCTCTGCCAGAGTGGCTCTTAGTTCCCTGCAGGCCCCTTCACGTCCAGAGACTGATGGGCAGCTCCCGCCTGCAGGTTGCAGGCTGACGGGTCACAGTAACCATTAGGACCGGATGCGCCTGGAGGCCCAGGTACACCGGGCTGTCCGGGAAGGCCGGGAGGTCCCCTCTGCCCATCTCGACCATCCTGACCGTAGCCAGGTTTGCCTGGCTCACCTGTTATCACAAGGCTTATATTAGGGATTGCTAGTTGCTACATTTAAATGACAGGTTCACATTCACGATGTCCACTGTGACCCCAACGTGAGATGAGAAGAAATGGTTTGAATGTACAACGCTATGAATGGGAGTTTTGTTTTAAGATGGACTTGAAAAAATGTTAGCTACCATTCAGGATAAAAGAGCAGATTTAAACAAACAATATGTATCCTCTGCTGCTAAAGGTTTCTCAATCAGAAAGATAACAAAAGAAAGGTGACGTAAAGTAGTGCGGGATCATGGGAGTTGTCTTCATTTTTAAACAAGCAAATAGCAAAGGAGTGGCTAGCCCGATTTCTAGTTTAATGACAACCTTCCTTACTTTCTGAAATCTTCTGTCCTTTTCCTTCAGTTATAGGCACGTAGCCAAAGTAGAAGGGATACGAAACCATTGACAGATAACATAATGAAACGTACCCTCACTGTTAAAAAAGTATATATTTATCGGGGCTTGAACGTTGTTGAAAACATTTTTAAAAAATGATACATGTTTTGCTTCTAAAAGGCAAAATTGACTCACCAGGAAGTCCGGGAGGTCCTGGCTGACCTTTAGGTCCTCGTGCAGTGGGTCCTCTGGAGCCTCGGTCTCCCATCTCACCTGTAACACGTATTATGTAATGATAACCATATTCTGTGCCACAAACCAGTGTGTCATCACTTAATTTGATGCACAACCCTCTAACATCACCCTCAGCAGCAACACCCGCCAACAAAGTCATTACCTTTGGGTCCTTTCCTCCCCATAGGCCCTGACGGCCCTTTGAGGCCTGGGAGGCCTCTTGCTCCAGCCTGCCCAGGAAAGCCATTGCTTCCAGGAATCCCAGGAGGCCCTGGAGGTCCAGGTTTTCCAGGTAAACCAGCTATGCCAGACTCTGGCCTCCTTAAGCTAGCAGCTAACTGGGCCAGCTGTTCTGTTGGAGCAAAACATAAAGAGGATGATGAACCTGATGGCACCAAGACACTTAATGTTTCCAAACAGTTGTAGTTGACAGCTATCAAAGGAGCTTTTGAAGTCATAACACTTTGTAATAAGTCCTGCTGCAGCATAAAAAGGCCCATTTCTAAAAGCCCAAAGCAACTTTCATCAAGGAAATGGTCGAGCAGCTCTTGTAGTTCTTGAGTTCAGAGTGAAGCAGAGCGAGGTGAAACAGTAGTCACGATATCCCTTGAGCTTCTGCTGTTTTTCAGCCTTTTTCCATAGAACCACAGTAAATTGAGCAGAAACAAGATAATACTCTTTATTTCAAGCAATCAGCGAAAAGAAAATTTATGTTCATGGTATAAAGGATCTAATATTAATCTCCTGTGGCTCCTTGCTGCTTGGTGTTTTTGCACTTAAGATTCCAGTTTTATGGCTCCTGATGAAAATTCATGCAGCCGCTGCTTGACTGCTCTTTTTTAAGATTTCCTTTCCAGGCAGTCTCTTTGCTTGGAGCAGAGGAGTGCAGGTCTGCTGGAGGTGAAATTAATTTTTCAGCACATCGGGTATAAAAAAATCATGAGTGTTGGAGATGAGTTGCGAAGACGTAAGAGAAACAGAATGAAGATAGCAGAGGTTGTGACTTCAGTTAGATTTTTCAAAAGCTCAGAGAGAGATTCTTTCATCCATCAAATAAACAAAGACTGAAGCTTATTTCATGTTTGGGCTATGAGACCTTCCCCCTTTTTTTTTTTTAAACTTCAGAGTGTTCAGCAGCAGCCGCTCGGATCAATGAGACAACGCAGGGGCGGCTTCGTATGTGGTTGTGTAATGAGGCATTGTGGTAAAGATTAAAGCCATGAAATGAGGCACAAAGGAATGATAAATGGGGTCAAAGGCCCATCAATTCTTACCTTGCATGACTCGCATGCAGACTTGTTTGATGTGCTGATCACTCGGCTCTTTACCCTGGGAGGAAAAAGAGAATTTATTTTATTTCTTGACAATGTAGCAAACATTTACACCTCAATACTGATTCACTGGCCTTGTATTTTCTGACTTTCATTCAGCATAGTTAAATATTCTCTTTGGGTGGAGAAAATCTTACTTTTCTTGGCCTTGTTGAATCTGTGTAATAAACTCAAAGTGCACTATGGTGAAGCTAAAAACAAGCCTTTATTCTCTCCTCCCTAAAAAGTTTACATCTTGGAGGTACAAGGGTTTCCCTTCACAACGTCACAGGTGTTGTAATAAATTTAAACAACCAGTGTGGCATTTCTGCCACTGGAGGTCTCTCAATCAAAACAACGGAAACAAAAAACGTAGTTTATGACATTTTGGAAGAGCGTGGGATCATGGGATTTGTTTATTTCACTGTTAAACAGCCACCATAGCAGATGAAAATCTATTTGACCAACTCAAGCACAAATGATGAGGAGCTAATGCATTAACGCACCGTTACCTTGAATAAAATTACAGCTTCCTTTGAGTTTGAACACTGCTGAAAACATTTAGGATAAAGTCATTTCACAACTTAATAAAATATAAAAAAAAATTAAACGTTTTGATATTAAAATGTTACATTTTTTAAGTTTGACTTGATATATTCCTAACAAGTCTTGACAGGAGAACTGTTTGCTGTTTCTTTTTTTGCTGGCCTCCTCTTCAAGGATATCAAATTATGGTGAGTCCTTAGAGGCTGCAAACATTTTAAACTCTCAACAAAACAATGTTTTCACATTGTCCTCATGCAGCTTTGGGGTTTAGTGTTTTAGACCTTAACTGCGCAAGTTCAAATCATAAGAAAGAAAATCATAAATCGGAATGAAAATAAAAGTGTGGAGGGAGAAGTGGTCATCCCAGAGGGACTTATTAATAGCCTCTACCTTAGTTTATTTATTTTTTTATTTTTATTTTAATGAGTGCCCCTTTATCTTCTTAAGTGTTGACCTGAACTGGATTTTTTTTTTTTTTTTAAACTGAAAATAAGTATTAAATGGCAGCTTGGTTCATTACGATTGGTGCTGGGACTTAGTCTGAAAGTAGAAAATAAACTGATGTGTCATGTAAATGACACAGAGACGTTCTGTTATGTCAATTAGGAAAACGAAGGATTGGACAGTCAGAGGAGGTTCTGCAGTCAAAACATCCATCATGGCTTTTTGTTTCTGTCGACTGGCACTATCTGAGGTTACTGCTACCAGTAAAATCAGGATTTTGATGTGAGAATACAAGAAAATGAAAGTTGTGCAAAGTACTTGGTTTTAGGTTACGACATTAGCTGAAAGACCAACAGTTACCCTGTCTCTAGTATCACTGAAGCCAAGGGGGTGTGGGCTTGGTTAGTGCTGGGATGGGAGATCCCATGTGGCAACTAAGTTGGCGCTGGAAGCGGTCAGCAGGTGGCGATCTTCCCTCTGACCTAAAAGCCGGTCCCATTGCCTAAATAACGTGATGGGGACATTGTGACGTAGGAGATGCCATCCTTCGCATGAGACGTTGAACCGAGGTCCGTCTCACTGTGGTCACAAAAGATCCCATGGTACTTGGCGCCAAGAGTCGAGGGTTCCTCTGTGTTCTGGCTAAATTCCCAACATGGCTCATTCAGTCATCCCCTCTATGTAATTGGCTTATTCACTCATCTCACTCTTTACCTCAAGCTGGTGTGTGGTGAGTGTTTTCGAGCATAATGGCTGCCGTGCTACACACTGGTGGTGATTAGTGAGGTTCCCCCTTCACTGAGGAGAGCTTTGAATATCTAGAAAAGCACTATGTAAATTGAATCAATCATTATCGTAATTATTTTAATTATTAAATACAGCAATCAAAAGCAAAGAGTGGTTTTCCAGTTTTGTGGCTAGCAGCACAAACAAATTCTATAAAATAACCACTGAATCAGACTGTCAAAAATTCTGTGGACAAAATATTTACACTTTATTAAAAAAGTGGTGTGCTGATGGAGCAGATACAACTGAAGAAACTATCAGGCCTCAGAGTTTTGGTTAGACACACTTGGATTGTTTCTGTCAAACTGCTGCAAAGATATTGCAAGTATCCTTACAAACATTCACTGAACGTTCTCTAAAGTGTTTCTCCTGGACTTACTGCAGGACCCTGAGACCCTCTGGCACCCGGTGGACCCCTGTCCCCCTGCATGCCCCTTGGTCCAGGTGAGCCGGGTGGCCCCTCGATGCCAGGCTGACCTCTGCTTCCCTCAGGACCTCTTCTGCCAGGCTCGCCGGGGTTACCGACCTCAAGAGAAAGCGAGGTGCCAGACCACAGAAATATTACACAGCTGCAGCACTTTCTCATTGCTTTGACACTGCAGGAAAACGCAGAGATACCAGGCTGAAATTGCTTGAACTCACCTCTCCTTTAGGTCCAAGCTCTCCAGGATCACCCTATGACATCATTTATAAAACATAGAAGTGGAAACAAGGACAATCGTGCCCTGGTGAGACTGTGAATGAAGATGCTGAATGGTGCAAATATAAGTGTTAGTCTTACGGTAACAACTTACGACATCCCCTTTGTCTCCAGGGTTTCCCTCATCACCTTGTACTCCCTATAAAAACACAGCCTGTAAATAATTTATGCAAAGCAACCCACTTTTTAATTTAAATGCACCATTACCATTAGGAGAGAATGAATACTTAGCATCAGGATTTCATACCTGCTCTCCTTTGGGTCCTGGTTCTCCACGTTCTCCCTGGAATAAACAAATGTGGCTCAACAAACATTGCAGAGCTTTGTTGTGTAACTCAGAATATTACATGTCCACACTAGAGGGAGCTGATGAGCTCGTTGTTGTTGTTGGGCATTTATCTCTCCGTCGCTGTTTAAAACAATAATCCTCAGTCTGAAAGGCCCTCTGAGTGGGATTGTGGTGTTTTCTCACCCTCTCTCCTTTGATCCCGGGCAGACCAGAAGGACCAGGGAGACCAGGAAGGCCGGGGTCACCTTTTGGTCCCTATGACATAAACATGCACATCTGATGAGTAGAAGCAAGGTTATATAAAGGAAGTTTAGATTCACAATAGCCTTTTAAAGACATGACAACGCACCCTGCTTTTAGTTTTTAAGACAATTCATAAAGCATAACACTTATTAAAACTGCTGAAATGGTTAATATATCAGTAGTTATAGGAAAAATCTAAATATGCTGCATTGTTTACCACACATATTGTGCCTGTGATGAACTCTTACTGCGATTCAGCAGTGCTACTTATCCTCTCGGGCATGTTTGTGTGTGCTATTGCCCCTTTGATCACCAACCGGCTGTCTGAGGAATGCCAGGAGAACAGAGAGCTCATTCAGCCCACTGCTTACACGTCTCCCCTTACTGTGAAAATAGACCTCATATGAGATCCAGTCTCAGTCTATTCTCTGAGACATTCCAGAGAAACAACAGCAGTAAGGACTGTAACACTGAGGCCTCCTCACTCTCAGCTTCTCTCATTCAAAGTACCAAAAATTCAAGAGTATAGTGTATGTAGTGTATGTGTTCTCTAAAGGTTTTCCTTACATTACTATTGTTGTTATTCTTTGTAGTACTATTGTTGTTTGTTGTTAGATGATTGTTGTTAAAGGCTGCTATTTTTTTTTCAAAATAAAAGCATGGAAAGATTAAATATAATGTTTTTTAATACCAAAAATCTGTCAATACAAATCAAAATTATTTTAACTGTGCTTCAAAGCTTGTGTGGTTTTAACTTACCATTGCACCTGGCTTTCCTGCTGGGCCCACAGGACCTCGCTGGCCTACAGCTCCCTGACGGAAAGAGGAGGAAGTGATAGGAAAGTAAAAGAGTTGGTATTTGAATCAACATATGGACAACAGAAAGACAACAGAAATCCAAGCAGACAAAATACTCACAGGCTCCCCAATAGGTCCGACAGGTCCCACCTCTCCCTGTTCTCCGCGCTCACCCTGTGACAGGGAAATGACACGGTGACACATCAGATGCGACAAAAATCACAGGTGTGTTTCAACACATGTGCTATGCATGCTTACAGTTTTGCCAGCTGGTCCCATTGTTCCAGGAAGGCCTGGTTGACCAGAGTCCCCCTGTGCAGAAACAATCAAAGTGGCTGTCAGATTTTTGGAATCGAGGAATAATAAAAAAAAACATATAAATTATAGCTGATCAAGAAAACAACCTTAGGGCCGCTCAAGCCTTTTTGTCCAGGTGTGCCAGGCAAACCCTGAAAACCAGAGAACACATCTTGAAGAAATAAAACAATAACAAGGAGAACAAAGTAGAAATGTTTGCAGCAGCAAGTGTCATTCCTTAAAGAAAATAGACCTTACTGAAAGAAACACAAAAGATTTAGTGGACAAATAAATACATTTGTTTGAGCTTTCTACCCTAGTAAGCTTCAGGTACTCCAGATATTTTAGTAGCAGATACTTTTACACGTACTACCAAAAACTGTCCAACTCACAAGAAATATTTTTATTGCAACATTTATGATAAGTCATTTTAAAAAGTCATTGCAAGTAGTGTTGTAGTCAAGATCACACTAACCAAGACCAAGACTTGATCGAGACCAGAGTGTGCCAAGCCGGAGACGAGAACAAGACTTTCAGAGGCAGAGACCCAGTCAAGACAAGACCTTAAAAAAATTTCCTCTAATTTCAAAGTGGTGATAGAAGTTTCATGTTTTAACAGCTGCCTCAGCAAGCACTGCCTTGCAGAACCTTCGCTCGGCAGAGTGTTTTCTCTTGTATGTTGTTTTGCATATGAATGTTCTACGATAAGGTGGCCAAACTTAGACAAATCAGAAATCAAACTACAAATGACTTACGTTACTGGCTGCATTTGAGGAAGAAAGTTTTACATAAAATCACAGTCATTATGTTAAAAAAATCTGTTGTGGTGTGGAGTGGTCTTGATTAAAAATCCAGAGTCCGCTATGTCTGAGAATGAGACGAGATCAAGTTGAAATGCATTCGATTCCGAGATGAGACCGAGACCTTCAGAAAGTGGTCTCGAGACCAAGACCAATCTCGAGCACTGCAACACTAATTTCAAGTTTGACAGCTTGCAGGATTCTCTTTTGTTAGTTATGGATCTAATCACCCCTCTCCTCCGCACCGGCCTCTTTAAATAGATGTGCGAAGTGTTCTTCTATTTTTACTTTTACACCCACAAAATCTTTTTTTTTTATGTTGCCACAGACACTCTGATCATGTTTGCCAACAGATTCTCATCGGTGCTGTTCATTAGACTAATCACACAACAGAGAGACAGAAACACTTTGCCTACTTTGGTGTCTGAGTGAGAAAGTGATTACTGTCTCACACCGCATCCTATCATTAGATGGATTAAAAATTTTATGGTATTTGCTTGAAAGCAGGTCAGCTTTATTATACATCACATCATACAAGATGGCAAATGTTCCTCTGACTGTTCGGTACAGATGTGGAGATAATGAACTGCAGCATGCATGGTGCTTGTAACCACTCCTGCTGGGTTTACTCAGGTGCATCCAATCAGAGTCAGTCTTGACAGTTTGGGTTAAAGGTCATACTTACAGGAAGCCCCTGAAGTCCGACCTCTCCCGGAACGCCTGCCTTCCCAATGTCTCCCTGCAGGGAAGCAGACAGTGAAAAAAGAAGCTTACACTGCTATTATCTGCAAAACAGCCAATACATGTTTTAAAATAAAGTGCAACATGAAAAGCTCCCAGTTTTATAAACAAAGGAGAAGAAATGATGCTATACCTTTGCTCCCGGCATCCCAGGAATACCCTCTCGACCGTCCACTCCTGGTAAGCCCTGGTGATTAAAAGCACAGTCAGTTTTCTAGACAATATATCTGAACATTAGCCTAAAACTTTATTTGTCATCACTGATCAGACACTCACAGCTTCTCCCTTGGGACCTGGAACACCTGTGATTCCTCGAGGCCCTTGAGCACCCTGAACAACAAAGCAACAATACATTTAGTCCATTTGCTAAAGTTGTGCACACAAAATGTACATGCGCGTGTTATTGATGCATCCACTGACCGTTCCACCTTTAGGCCCAAGCTCGCCTATCACGCCTCTCTGGCCTTGATCCCCCTGAAATAATGCATTGAATCATTAGCTGCTCCTGGTTTACCACATTTGCACATATGAAAGCATCTGTACTGTTGGACAAACTCACAGATGCGCCTGCAACTCCCTGGGGACCTGGATCTCCATCAAGACCACGAGGTCCCTGCCAGGTAAAAATATTAGTATATGTATCATCATCTGTTTAAAGAATGAGCATTTGGTTAGACAGCTATTAATGGATTTTACCCTGAATTTGCAAGTAATTCATGAAGAGTTTGATGCAACTGAAAGGTAACGTGCTTGTAAAAATTGTGGAATTACTTACCATCTCTCCTTTGGGGCCCATCATTCCTGTGGCTCCTCGGACTCCCTGAGGACCCTGAAGTAACAAACACATCCAACAGGTGCTTTGGTGAGCAGAAAAATGATAGCCTGACACAATAAAGAGCAAACTGTAACTTGCAAGATTCCAATAGCATCTCATGAACACAGTGCCTAACCATTGGTCCTTGGGCTCCAACCTCCCCTGGGGCTCCTTGGTCTCCCTCCTCACCCTGAGTGCAAGAAAGAGAAAGAACATAAGCCGGAAAACAGCCTGATGTCAACCAGATGAAGAGCAAATTAAAGTGTATTATAAGAGGACAAACAGAGGTTGCTCATGTTAACTGTGTGTTAATCAGAAAATGAGGCAACCATCTTGAAAAGGGTTTATCATTCACTCTTTAATGGGATGCAAAGAGACGACTTAACTCCAAATTAGTGTTCTGCTGCTTTGCAAAATGAATATAAATACAAATAATTTATACGTTGACTCTGTTGGAGCTGAGGAGGCAAATCCATCGAGACAGATAGCGGTTCAGGTCTTTTCTGTTAAAATATTTCTGTTAAAAATGCTATTTCCTCTCTTCATTGTGAGTATTACGATTGGCTACGAATAAATGTAAAAAATATATATGTCTGATAATGAAAGATGAGAAGGAAAAACAGAAAAGATGAAGCAGATCAGTATTTCTTTACATTGTACCGGGAAACGAGATCATATTCTTAAGTCTGCCTGAGAGTCTGACACAAAAAAGAAATCAGAATTCATACTTTTTTAATGGAGACTATGTTTTTCTTCTCCAAATACATTAAAAATGAAAGCCAGACTGTTGAATCATTAAAAGAAATTGATTAAAAAGACTAAAAACAGCTTCACATCTTGTTTAGTGTCGTATTTATTTTATAATAATGTTATTATGTAAAATGAAGATTAATGACTGGAGCATATTGCCTTTACTCATTCCAACACAAAGTATAGCAACGTATATTTTTGTATCTAAGTGGGTCACACAGTCTCACCCTTTTCTAAAACTGAGTACCTGGGTGCAATCTCTAAAATACAAACTTATTTTATATTTTAATCATCTTCTTTGATATAAAGGCATTAAACACCTTCAACACCAGGACAACATCCCCTTCTTCCATTGTCAACTTTGGTTCATATTCGTGAATTTGTGGGTGGAAAACAGCCAAAAGGTCTCTCAAATGAAACTTCCAGTGAAGGAGAAAATGCTTGTCGGGGACGGAGCGCAGACTGACAGTAAATCATTTCCTGGCTGGGGGTGATAAAGGGAGATCGGCCCAGACTCATTTCCATTTATATAGTGCATAGACACATTACAGGGAGAGGGGAGCTGTGCTTGAACATCATCTCAAATAAATCATTCCCCTGTGCATTAAAAGGAGCTACAGGCTTGTATCACTTCCTCTTGAAATAGAGCGGCGCAAATATGCTCGTCTCAAAAGCGCCGGGAATTCCTTTTACACGTTTAAGTTGTGCATAATTTCTGTCTGAGGCGGGACGTCGAGGCATGGAGGGAATTTCACGTTTTAAAATACTACTTATGACGTTGTAAGCGAGTATAAATTCACTTTGTTGATGTTTGTAACGTTTCTTATGAGTAGAAGTACTCGGCTTTGGGTTTACAAACAAAGCATTTTCCCCCCAAAATTGACCATGTTTTACCTTGTGACCTTGTTTCCCAGGTTCTCCTGCTTCACCTTTAACACCTTTGTGGCCCTTGAGACAAACACAGAATAACCCGTTACACAAAATGTATTTTGGTTCAGCAAAATGATTTTATTGCGACACAGAACACTCTGCTGCTCACCTTCATGCCAGGAAGGCCGGGATGTCCAGCGGTACCAGGTGGGCAAGAGTTTGGACACTAAACAACGACAACAATGACAACAAAAAAATCAGAAAATATTTCTGACGTTTTATGTAAAGAAAAAAAAAATCTCACACATTATCTCCAGAAAACAGATTTACCAGTTCGGCATTGCCTTGCATTCCAGCTGCACCCTGAAATTTGAAGTAAATACGAGTCAACACTTTTACCGAAATCAATAAACTTCATAATGGCTCTAAATCACCAGAGGAAGGAAAGCAGTGCGCAATAGCGGCATCATAACCAAGGACAAATTAATTTCATGGCATTATGCCCCGTCCCTTGTGAAACATAAAAACAAACACAATCATTTGCAAATCTTGCGTGTTATCAAGTGATGCTGTGTTAACTTACTCTGATCCCTGTTGGTCCACGAGGTCCCTGTGGTCCCCTCACACCCATGGCCCCCTGCAGAAAGACATAAAACATGTCTACATGCAGAAAATAAAAGCACAGGATGATGTGTAGTGAATATTTCTTTCAATAAGAGGAGAAGTTCTGGCATGGACAGTTTTGCCTGTCTGTTTGTTTGTTTGTTTACTGTCAATAATGTACCCAGCTACAGTAGCATCTTAGGATTCAGAAGTATTACAATAGCACTGCACCAGAATAGAACTGCAATATAATTTTGATGCTTTTGACATTTCCCTAGTAATCTGTGTTCTCCTAAATAAAATATGGTTTTGTGAAGCGTCCTATGATAGAATGCACTTAATGTCAATACATAACAATGATGCAATAATATAGAAACTTTTTTCAACATGCAATTACACACTTAAATACTTGTGTGCACTATATATGTGTTTAAACATTTTGCACCTCTGCAACTTTTACAGTTATATTTTTATGTACTTTGTTATTTGTATTTACTTTTATTCAACTACCTCATATCTGTGCACTGTGTTACTTTTCTTTTCTCGTAACTTTTTGCTGCTGCCAACACTGGAATTTTCCCCATTGTGGGAAAAATAAAGCATTATCTTATCTTATCTTGTCTTATTTTATCTTATCTATCTTATCAACAACAACAGACTGTCAGTTGTTTCTACTTCTCATAAAAAAAAGTGTCTCAACCAAACTTACGTCTGTTTCATGCCTGCAAGTTCACTTGTTCTGCTGTATGTGCAAGTGTTCAAACAGGGGATTTTTAAGTTACTATTTTCACTTTGAAAGTCAATATTTTCATTACAAGCAAGAAGTTATGCTAATTTAAATGTACTAAGAAACACTGAGAGCTAAACCCAGATTGCAACAAATCTGTCAAACCGAAATCACCACTTTGATATCCATTGTAAGATGATGCTGACATCTATAGCCAAAAGGGCAAAAGTCTAAATCAATTTATAATAAATCAATTTATAATAAATCAATTTATAAGAAATCTAAACTGTATCTTATCTAAAAAGTAAAGCTACATTTGGGCTATGAAGCACTAATAAACAAATAGTCAGAGGCAATTTAGTCTGATGATTGGGCTGAATGTTTAATATTTTGTGTTGATTTTCTAACCATAAATCCAATTCTAAAAAATCTCTGATTGTGTAAAAGAAAAAAAAAAGTGTGTGTATTTTAAGTGATTTCATAATCTGTGTATATTGTGCTCTGAGTTTGTGTTGGTGTGTGTGTTTGTTGTATGTGTTCAAATGTGCTTGTAAGGCTTCAGGAGGCGTTCAGTTTATTTACACTGCTGTACACGGTGCTGTACAGTACACACACACTGTGTCATGTACAGTTGGTAATGATGAAAGGTAATTTAAATCTCAGGCTTCACTTACATATAGTATTTGTCATTTCAGCTTGGACTGACTTCTTTGTGTTAGCTCGTCTCATTACCACAGTGCTCATGTTGGTGGTGTTTAAAGCTGCAGTGTGTTTTCTAGCCTGCTGTTCTATTTTGAAACAGAGTAACAGTCCTTTGCTCTGTCTGTACTCACAAGTGGTCCAGCTTTCCCTACTTCACCAAGAAGTCCTCCAGGCCCGGGTGGTCCCTGTGCAAAGTCACATTGCAGGTATTGCATTTGAACACAATTTGAGATAAGGAGTGACAAAATTTGATATCAACTGTGGTAATGTATCATAGACAAATTTCTTACCAGTGGTCCATCTGGCCCAACACCCTAAAGAAAGGAGACACATGTATTATGACTCGGTTGTTGTGTATAATTTGGTGTGCACAAGACAAAAAGACAGTTATGGTTGATCTGATCTTTGAACTGACAGATTAGGAGTGGAAATGGTACTCACAGCTGCTCCACGAGGTCCAGGCTTTCCAGGTTCGCCCTAAAGAATAAATATAAGTACATTACGAACACAGATACATGGTGAAACAAAACTGAAATAGTTTGATCAGGTAAAACAGAGCTGTGTGAGCCTGCAGACAGTGTGAGTTAACATTCTTCCGGCTCATCACATGACTGCACCAGGCACACTTGACCCAGCAATGCTTAGCCTAATGAGGGCCGATGTTGGGGCTTCATTCCCCACGGAGATTACACAGGAGACTTGCGGGATTAAGACTCATTTGTCATGAGGAATCGGTTTATGCACTGCAGCTCTCGCTGCCACGCCAGATGACTGGACAGCAGCTTGGCACCATCTCACCGACAGTCTCGGAAGCAGGAAAAGCAAAGGCTCATTAGTCACTCACTTTCTGTCCAGGAGGACCATCAGGCCCGGGATCTCCAATCGGGCCGGTGAGACCCTGCAGAGAAGAGACATCATGCTTAACTAACACATCAAAACAAACCTTGGAGCCCTTCAGCGTCTCTGAGTTACACCTCGGATTTGAAAAAAATATGTGCAAGTTAAATGTACCTGCTACCTGCTAGCATCAGATCTCCATAGGTTACATCATCATAACACTATTATACCACAATGGGAGGAGTCCTATGCATTCATTAGGAGGGATTAACGTGACTATTAACCCCTCCTGGAATATAAACTTCACCACAGCTGTAGTCACACTGAGATTAAAGCTCCATTTCTGAGCATGTAATGACGTCCACGAGAGCATGTTCGTCTCTGCAGACACAGAAAAGGGCAGCGCCAGGGCAGAGGGCAAAAGTCTCAGACTGCAAACCAAGCAGAGAGCAACATTCCTCTGGCTCATTTCAAACAAACGCACTGAAAGAAATCATTCCACACTGCTCTGAGGATTCTCTACAGGAGATACCATCTGAAACCTGCCAACAAGGCTGCAATTGTTTAGAGAAACCAGGTAAATGTATTGAGTTATCACACAGGCTACTAATGTCTCATAGTACATATAACGTGTATATTTGTAATAGTCTACAACAACTCATCTGAATGAGTGTTGAAATAAATCCTCAGAGCCTACAGCCTCTCTCTGTCAGTCTATCATCAGCACCAGTATTACGATTGGATGTTTTTCTAACCCTTTTTTCAACTCTGAAGGGAGCAAAGTTAATTACACTCTGTGTCCCTGGTTCACCCTGTCACAAAGGAAATTTGGATCCGTTCATCCTGTTTAACAAATTCCTGACATTTTTGCACCCATTTAGCCAAGATCCCCTGCTAAATCTGAAATTTTATTGGTCATTCTTCAAGGCTAATAGGTGCAAAAATTAACTACATGTGGGAGAATCACGCTTTGTTGTTCCAGCCCCTCATAAAAAGCACGATTTGCATTATGACACCAAAACTGCATTAAACGCCATTATATCAAATGAAAAACATAGAGTTCTCACATCATTTCCAGGAATTCCAGGTAATCCTGAAGAGCCGGGTTTGCCTGCATCTCCATCAGGTCCCTAAAACAAAGACTCCGAATGAAAAGCCGTGCAATGGAAACTAATGCCATCATCATTGTAATTCCTTATTATTAAATGTTATAGTTACAGAAGGACCGTCCTCGCCATCCTCTCCCCTCTCCCCCTGGAAAAAAAAAGAGATACAATGCTTTCAGGTGAGCAGGTAGTGAGTGAACTGTTTGCAATGTTTTGGCAGATTGTATGAACACTGTTACAGGACAGAGAGCACTTACAGCAATGCCATCAACTCCTGGGACGCCTGCAGGTCCAGGAGGGCCAGCAGGTCCTTGGTTCCTCTAGGTAAAAAAAAACAAAAAAACATAATTACATGATCAGAAATTATCAGCTAAAACTTTCGAAAAGACCTTACCGCCTGTCAGTGTTTTTTATATCCACATGCTGCTACACAGACAGCACGAAAAAATGAGAACAGGTGCACCTACTTTTTGAATGTTGCTGGAAGATATTGATGCATACACTGAAATAGCTTCAAGCCTATGCAAGCTGTTTTCTGGATGCAAAATTCATCAGCTTTAGATACACTTTGCAAAAGGGAATTTTAAAAAGGAGAGTCCAGACATGAGATACTTTCCTGATTTTCCTCCAACTCAGATGTTCAGTCATTTTACTAGATTAAACACTCTCAGCATCTCGCCACAATTTGAAAGCAAAATTAATCTTGCGTTTCGAGCATAAGAACTAAGAGAACACTCACCTGTACCTCTGTCACCGCAGGCTAAAGAGACAAACAGACAGAGCGGAGAGAGAAAAACATTATTAGTCTTACTTGAGCGGAGCAGATAAGGACAAGCTGCAGAAGCAGAAGCAGAAGTGGCTCTCTAACGCCGGGGGCCCGAGCCATCGTGTCCTCGTGGACAGGAAAGGTAAAAGTTTTGAGTCCTTTCCCTGGGATTTGTTGGGTTCAGGGAACCCCCGACAAAACAACCCAACTAAATCCGCTTCAACTATCTAGACCGTCCGAGGTCCCATAGCCACCAGGAGCTCATGTATATTCATAGGATGCGCGGTTACAGGAAGGGATTGGAGAGGAGGGGGGACACAGCGGGGAGGGGCCACGGCGCAGACAAAGCCAATAGGCAGGGTCAGCGGGTTATTTAACCTAAGCCATGACTCAAATTTATTGTATTCAAGTTGTGACAAATTTAAGTTTGTTTTGGTCAACACTTTTGTGCTTTTACGCACAAAATTTGGAGGCTGCGAGATTTTATTTCCCTCTCCATTGGCAACCCGTAGAGTTAAATCAGTTTATAACTGATTGTCTGACATTTAAAACTACAGATTTTCTTTTAAATTTTCTTACCGATGTCCTGGCTGGGAGGTCATAACACGCCTCTGTCCGGGCTCGCGTCACGTCGCAGTGAATAAGCATCGACTGGAGTTCAAACTTGATAAACAAAGAAAGAAAAATAAAAGATTAGCACATTTACACAACAACTGATGCACAGTTTCACACCATTATGATGGGACAAGTTATAGGCCCATAGCTGATCTACAGGCCTGTATCCTCACTCATGATCCCAGGCTGTAACACTTCAAGCCACCATAAAAATAGTAGAGAACATGATATGTTTGCACAATAAATTAAATTAAATCTAGAACTCATCCGAAACAGTGGGCCTAGTGTGGGTGATTAATCACTTTCATTGTGGTTAAAGACTGTAAATAGTGTTAGGATGTCACTTCGTGCGTAATTTTGCTAAACGAAGTCGCCTAAATCTTTGGAAACCATACAACGCTTCGGCTGCGTGGTGCTGTTGTAGGCCTGCTGCTGGGAAGGTTCAGCCTGCGCACAGCTAAGGTCGTATATTCACCAGAACCTGCAACAAATTCCACATATTTGTCGCTAAAGCCTGAAAAATAGAGACAGCAGGCTCGAACTGCCGAGCATTGTCACAGACAAATGAAACAGGAGGGTGAGAAAACAGGGAGACTCAAACTTTTTGCGCGTCAGGGACACATAAACTCCTCTGTGTATGCATACCCTAATCAAACCAGAGTCTACGATCAGAAGTAACAGAAGTGCTACTGCTGAAATAACCATTTTAATACTGAAAATCACTTTTACTTGTGTTCTCCAAAGGGGGATATATTTTAATGTGAAAGGAGACACACACACCGTCGCTTTGATCACCACTTGGATGACCAGACAAATGACAATGAATCAATAAAAACACAAAAGAATTTAAAGAATGCTTATTATAAGTTAGTCAGTTCCTCTCTTGCTGATGAAGTGCTCGGATGTGGGCCTACAGGTGACATTTGTGGCTCTGAAAGTGGTTGGACTTTAGTGTGGTAAAATATCAGAAATTCATTGGTTTTGCTTGAGTTGCAAATAATGAACTCAGGGCTTTACCGGAACTGCCATCACAGGGTTGTCCTTGAGCTTTCCTATCAAC
>JAPZDX010000003.1:10874297-10885726 GCA_029783625.1 Naso annulatus | reverse complement strand
ACAAAGATAGCTGTACAAACGTCTGTGTGTGTGTGTGTGTGTGTGTGCGTGTGTGTGTGTGATAGAGAGAGAGAGAGAGAGATGGCTAAAAGCTCAGTGTTTGGAGAGCTGCACCACTGCCTTGAATAAATATTAGACTATCTGTGACTGTGTGTGGTTTCCTCTTTGACACTTAAGTTCTAGATTTCCTTGCTCTGACACATCTGGACGGGAAGTTAAAGGTCTTTATCAAGTTTGAATCTTTGAACAAATGGTTCGTGCACAACAGATCAATCCTTTCTGTAACATTGTATTTTGATACTTAAATAATGGTGTATGCATAAATGCAATTTATTCAAATATTCATAGTTACTATGTAGTTGAATCTGTATACTGTACATGCACACAGCCTGACTCCCTAACCCAGCAATGTTCTTGCTGCTACACAGCCCAGGATGCATGTCATAAAATATAGATAAGAGTAGCTGTGTGTTCAAGAGGGAAGACAAAATGATGCAAACGCCTCATGGAAAAGAAGCAACATCAAAGCTATGGTAAGAGCCTTATAGTACTGAATAAAAATGGTCTGCTGTATAAAACAGCTGCCAGAGTTTCACAGATCTTAGTGCACATGTAGTAAAGAAAAGTTGCACAATAATGTAACACACTGTATGCCACACCACACGCAAAACACAGAGACACTAGCAAAGACGAGCAGCAGTCACAAGTGTAATCTAACCGGCGGAGATATGATTGAACAGCGGGTTGAAAGATAAGCTACTGATAATTGGCATGCAAGTGGACATGAATCATCTTTGCACTACTGCACTTCAGTGGCACTTTGTAGCTTCGATGTTCAAGTGTTTTGTTTTTTTTCTATGAAATGCTCAAACCAACTGCACCTTGCAACTGCAGAAGACTACTTACTCTGAGAATGAAGTCCTGTGCAGAGATACTGTGGGATCACATAGCAGCAGCACAGCGAGTACAGAAGGATATTTCTAGAATGTAACCAGAAAAGCACTTAACATGCATTTCGAGCGAGAAATGTAATGTTTGCGTTACGGCTGTCATTGCAAAGTTAAAACTGCCAGGTAGTATTGGTTTCGACTTACTTGGAAAGGCACTGTTAGATAAACAATTTACCTTTTGACTCCACCCATGTCATATCTTGATCTGGAAATGAAAAAAACAAACAAACAAACAAACAAAAAAAACCTGCTGCAGGATGTTTCTGCAGTTTGGCTTCCAAAAAGAACAAGACGTTTGGTAGCTGCTTCCTCAGCAGGAGCAGAAACCTTCAGGTCACAGTGAGGGGTCTCTTATAGGCTCGACTGTTGTCATTTATTTGGGGGAGTGAGTCAACAGTCTCCACAGTGTCAACTTCACATTCCATCAGAGTTCTCCTGCACCCATCTTGGGTTTAATGTTCATGTTTTTTTCAAGCAAAGGATCACAGTGATGCACCCCATGCATTCTATTTACATGACCGTGTATCAAAAGTGATGCAAATTGAATCAGCTGTGAGAAGATGTTATCCCGGTGCTGGTGGTTTTATTTGCCCACGGTTCTGCATTCTCTGTGCACTCCATGGTTGCAGGGTAATCAAACAGCATTGTTTCCAGAGTGGCACAAAGTGAAAATCAAAGAGATGCTGACTAAGAAGCTATTCAAGCTGTGTTTGCTTTGTAACCACGAGAGGGGAAAAAAAATCCCTTATTCTTTTTAAAGGAGGCATTTCCTGAAGTCAAAGGATTAAGACTTGTTTTTTTCTTTTTCATTGTAATGATAGCATCCTGCCTTCATGGGAAGGTATTGTGCTTATTACCAGGAAGTTCAGCTTTCATAATGTTTTCACAGTGAATTTGCTGTAAGTATCCACATATGCAGGGGAATATGAACTGGAGTGGCTACTTGTTTGTCAATGTTCCTCCCTCACATTTCCTTCCCGTTTGCTGCTATTTTTTTTTTTAAACTTTAACTTCTTTCAAGTAGCCTATTGAACGGATTGGCCTCTAGAGGACTGCAGAAGCTCTGCACATTCTGTAAGAGACCAGCACTCAAGGCTTTTTTTTGCCAGCGCGTTGTGTTTAGCCTATTTACAGTAAGTCTGCCAACTCAGGCACACACACAGGAAACTCAAAGAGACTAAAAAGCAGTGTCAAACACATCCACCTACATAACCAACCCAGCCTACTCAATGTGAATTCAGACACAAATCACTTGTAGTAGCAGTTTTATTCATTAAGATGAAAACAGATTTTCAATACTTGCAACTTATTCACATATTTGCAATAATAATTATAATAATAATTAATAATAATAATAATAATAATAATCTATCCCTTTACAGGTTGCATTTTTGTAAGCTGCGTCAACTGCGCCTCTGGTATGTGCAGCAACGCGCAGTTACACGTTCGTCAGCGCGCCGCTGGAGAAGCGAAGCGCCTGCTGTCAGCTCCTCAGATTGAGCTCAGTTAGCTCGATGGCTAACAAACAGCACTACTCAGAGAGACACATGACCAGTCCACTCTGTGTATCGTTTTAAGGGCGTTTCTCTAGTAACGTTAGCCAGATTACGAAGTGAAATAGTCAGCACAATAGTGTTCTCTGTCAGGACCTGGCGGCAAAAGGACGGCGAGAGGACTGAATTCGGAGCTAACGTTGGTTAGCTAGCTAAAGTTAGCTTGCCGACGCAATGGTGAGTAGCGTTTGCTTGCCTGTGCGGCTAATGTTCGACCCGGTGACAACCGTTCGATGGGTGGCTAACGATATGCTAACTGTTACCTTTAGCTGAATGCCTGTCAAGTGAGACGTTTCTCATTGTTTAAGTCTGTCCTGCTATGCCGTTGTCGGATCGTTTCCGACCTTTTGTAGGCCTTTAGCAAATGTTGTTTTGATAGCGTCCCACCTGTAACCCTGAGGATACTCCTGCCGAGATTCTGCCCACCAGCTGGGACCTTCAACGTTACCTCCTCACTCTCTCCAGTAATAGCGTCAAAACCAAGTAACGTTAGCTTAGTTATAACTTAACCCGAATAACAGTTTCTCAATTTGTCTGCAACTGTCTTATAGGGTTTTAGCGGTTGACATAGAGATGTTTTCCTTTTTTGGAGAAGAAATCATCAACCGATGTCTTCTAAGGCCTCGTCATGTGTGCTATATTTTTAATGCTGCTATTGTTAGATGTTACAATTTAACTTTATCTGAGGTTGGTGACTTGAATTGTGTGTCAGCGCCAGTTTCATTTCCTTATGAGCAGCTGGAAAGGGGAATTTGCTTTGTCAGGACTTACTGTCCTCTTCCAAAATCTCAATGTTGTAACCTTATGCATTGTAAGGGGTATGAATAGAAGTTTTAGCTGATATTGTTATCGCTCCGCCGCAGCCAGCTTGAATTGACAGGTTAGTTTGTTTAGCAGTCGAAACATGTAATCGTTACAAAAAGGTCAAGGCCGTACTTCACTTCATATTGACGTTACATGAAATCTTCAGACAATGCTCTTGGCTTATGATTTAACCTGCTGTACCAGTTACTCCCACGGCACGTAAACTCAACACCAGTCCTTCACAGGATAACAACGCTGGAAAAGTAAATTTACTCTCTCGCTTTTTTTTTTTTTTTACCTCTTCGAAACAGAGTTGTCTCTGTGTAAACATGTTTACAATCACATCTCTGCATTCTAGACTGGGAAGTTGTCTGTTGCACGGGTTATACTTTAATAATGATTTTCCCTAATTGTAAAACTATTTGTGTCAATTTTTAAAAACAATGTTAAAGAAGCTATTTTAATGTCTTGGTATAGGGCATTAGCACATTAATTAAAACATAAATGCATCAGGGACAGCCAATTAAGTCACTACTTTTGCCCTTGATTGCCTTGTGTGTGTCCACTGTAGTTCGTTTTTAATTTTAATCTTTCAAATATTTTCTAAATTTCTTTCAGGAATTGAGACGTATTTAGATATTTGGATCGACAGAGCCTGGTTATATTTGCCCTGCATTAGGCATCTATGTCAACCAGGTCAAATTCATGGTGGCCATTTGTGTCCCGTATTGGTTTTCACTGGCATGGACATAATGACATGTTGTCTCTCAATGGATGACTTATTCATTTCATACATGACTAATTCAGGGAGCGTCTGTGTAATTGTTTTGCCAGTTTTATTATGCCCTGTTACTGCCAAAAACAACTTTACAGCCTATTCTTTCTAATCAGGTCTAAATAAATCCTGAACTAAAGTGTTTGCATGATGTGACGAAAATGGCTGTGTTTATTTCCAACACTCCCAATTGGTGATATTATGTTTCAGGTCCAATGTTATTCATAGTATTTTCCCTTATGTTGTCACACTGCTGTTATAATTATCTGGGCCGTTAAGCAATTAAGCCAAGAAGACAGGATGCCGCATATGTAAATTGTAGACCTCATGCCCTACTAATATTTCCCTATAAAGTCACCAAGATATAAATTGTCTTAAACTCGATTTTATGGCTCTATAATTACTGCTGCTGTAAACCAAGTGAAAAGAAAGTTTTGACTAATAGCTAATTAGATGTTTCTTTTACTGAAGGCCAACAGGTGTATCTCAGATGATTTAAGGCACGTCTGCCTTTAGAGACCGAGATGACTGAAGTCCAGGCCACAGTGGAGTTCTCTGTGGAGCTCCACAAGTTTTACAATGTGGACCTGTTCCAAAGAGGGTGAGTATTGTCTCTATTTCTAATATTCTGGTTCCTTTTTTGCGATTCATTCATCCTTAACCAAAGAAAATTTCTTTCCAAAGAATGCTTCACAAACAAAGTTTACCTTGCTAATTAAAACTAGGGCAGCTTTAAGGCTTTGAAGGGACTTGGACACGCTTTGGTATGGAGCTTATGGTAGAAAGGGGACCAGGATGTATTCTGTGAGTGTCCCAGCCAATCTGGGACAGTTGGCAATCTTGTTTGGACCTTCAGGGGGCTCAAAAATACTCTTTATACAGACACATAGAGTCACTGCTGAACAGCATTTGAGTTTTCAGTTTTATACATATATTTATGTAAGTTTACCTTGTCTTTGTTTCAGTGTGACAATGATACAGTAGTTGTTCTCATACTGGTATGACAGTAAATTGTGGATCTTATAATTCAAGACTCAGTGTTCAGATTAACTAGCCAGTCTTTTAAAGAAGTGCCGAGTAAAGAACATAGATGACTTTCAGAAAAAAAAATATTGGCACTGCAGTGAAGTGCACCACATATGCACAGGTATGTAAAAGCGTCACTCACTCAGCGTGACTCACTTTATTGAAATTTGAATCTTGATTGCCCAAGTGCTGCAAACACAGTAAACTGGTAAGCTGTCTGCGTTAAAATAAAATACAATAATTGTTCCTGCCTTGTATAACATTCTACATAATATTCCATCCAATTGAACATGAATACACAGACAGCTCACACACGTAACAGTATTGTGTAAATTATGCAGCACCTCTTTAATCGTTTTCCGTTTGTTTCTATTGTCGCTTTGTCATAGTAGGTTATGTGTCAGGCCTTTTTTTTTTTCAGTGCACATTCCTATGTAGCATATTACACTGAGTAAAGTGTGTAGCTGTCAGTTAGTGGCTTTTTATTCTTCAACAGGAAACAGGTCACAGCCAAGACTTCCGGTGCCCTGTGGTGCACTTTGCTCCCTTGTCATCCTGCCAGTCAGAAAGAATGCATCGCATCAAATATATATGATTTCCCATTTTCCGCCTCTTTACTTCCTTCAAACATCCAACATGATGTCTGTGTCCAGCAAGCACAGAAATGCCATGTCAGTGAAAAACTAAGGAGGAAAATTGACACACATATTTTAAACTGGACAGCTCTAGCAGCTGTTGGTCTTTAATATCTGGAAATAGGTTTTTTTTTTTTTGTTTTTTTTTACAGCAGCAGTGTAATAAAGCTTCACTCTGCTGAGAAAAAAAATTCCCAGTTCCTGGCTCATCAGTGCTCTAAGAGCTCAAGTTTACCACATGAGTGACTGTGAGAGAAAGTGGTCATTATTTATTAATGAAAGGTGTAGGGTCATTTTACAAGTAGAAGCACTTGTAGCTAACTTGTGCGGTTTGTTCCCCTTTCACCAGACCTCTAATGATGCTCCAGACAAAGCTGTTAGTGCTAGTTTTTAATTTCAGCTTTCACTTAAAAAAATGTGTCCACATTTTCAGATTTTACCAGATTCGCGCGAGTCTGAAGGTACCACCTCGGGTCCCACACAAAGTTGAGACCAGTCTACTTCATCCAGGAGGTAAATAATAATAATGTTTGAAGATGTGTACTATCTACGTTTTTTTTGGGGGGTTATATGTACACAAACAACACTTCTCTTTTTTAACTTCAAGAGAATGCAATGCAGGTACTTGTTGTGCTTTAAAAACCAGCTCTTTGCCCCTCATTTCTTCAGTCAAAACCATTAAAATAATATTATGGTAAGATGTGGTGTGCATAAAGTGACACTGCAGCTGAGCTGTTCTCATCAGGACGCTTGGTTGCTTTTCTGTTTCGGTGACTATAATTAAGTCTTACAGAGACTTTAGAAAGACCTGCATGTTTGCTTGAACTTCAGTTCAGATCTCAAATGCTAGCTTTGTTTAAAGGGAAACTGTGGTTGTTATGGCAGATTTGGTTTACTTTTTGTTGCGATGGCAGGCAGCTCACATGCCACTTCTCGTTCTTAGTCTTTGTCTCAGGCTTTGTGCCTGTGCCTCGCTGCCTTGCTTAGAGACTTGCAGTTCTCCTTTCACGGGAAGCTCTCACTTCATTTCATAAATAAACAGGATCATCGAGAGAGTCTTAAATGCCAGCAGTGCTTAAATGTTTTATTTCCATTTTTATGACTTGAATCTTGTGCCATAGATTAGATTAGGAAACAGCAACACTTTAATCTTTAATACAAACATTAAAGTATATACTTTTTCGGATAATTCTGGAAAGGGTGATAAGAGTATCATTACCTGTGGGATAGCTTATTTAGAATCTTATTTATGTTTGGATCTGAAAAATCCATTTTTATTGTGTAAGCCATGTATAAAAACACCTGACAAGCCTGTGGCCCTGTAACTGGCTACAGAACCAGATCAGACGTTTTCAAAGGTCGGCTACAATCACTTACAGTTAATGATGGTGACTTTTTTTTTAAGGCTCTGATCTGGCGTTTCCTGCTTCAGTCCAAGATGATGTCATCTGCAGCAAAACTTTCCAAATCCTGTACAAGAATGAAGAAGTTGTGGTCAATGACGTCCTCCTCTTTAAAGTGATGATGCTGCTGGATGAGAAGAAGGTAATTTTTAAGAAAGAGATGTGTTGCTTTTACTAAAGATTTGTTTTTTCCCCAGTTCCAGTCCTAAATCGCTGTAATTGTGTATTTGTCAATGCAGAGCCTCAGCCTTATATTTTTTGTATAAGGTAACTGCTTTATATTGGATATTGGAAAAATCTGTTTAATGTGAAACAATTTGTCAGTTCAAATGCTTTCATCAACCCAGCACATTAGATGCATGATGCACCTGCAAGATCTAACTGATATGCAGACATGCGATTTTTTTTTTTCTATAATGAATTCAAAGCAGCCAGCTGTTACGATGAATATCCTTATTGAAATTTCTTTCACTTGCCGCTCTGTAGTTTACTTGCTTGAAAAATGAATGTGGAGGCTCAACTGTTCAAACAGGGCGAATTGGAGTGTTTCTGACAGCTGGGGCGCCTTCAGGGCAACGCTTTGCAACAACCAAAGGCTTCAAAATGAATCAGGCTTATTAGAGCTGATACCGTCAAATACAAACACCTCGATTGGTTTAATACAGATCTTGTAGATAGACTTGTGACATCACTTGCTTTACACAGGCTTCAAAAACTGACTGTCTCTGTTTTTCAATATCATCAGGTGGAGGAGTCCCTCAATGACATGGATTTCCAGCTCTTCTTGGATTTATATTTCACAGACGGTGATTACACGTAGGTGTTGCAACATTTTTACTGCGTGTAGTGATTGTGAATTTGATATTTGTATTTCTTATGCTAACGGGGCACTCATCGGGTCGTCTCTAACTTAGTTTTTTCAATTTCCACAGGCCAGATGATCCAAGCTCTCTACAGAATATCAGTGGCCGCGCACTTCGTTTGCACTTTAGCCTTCAGCGAGGCATCCACCAACATGTCAACGTTATGTTTGACTACTTCCACCTGTCTGTCATCTCTGTAGCCATCCATGCCTCTCTTGTGGCTCTGCATCAGCCCCTTATCAGGTCAGACTGCCACTTTACGAAAAAAACAAAACAAACGAACAAAAAAAAAATGTGCATTCACAGAAGAGGGCCTTTTCTTGCACTGAATATTGTGAAACATTCATGCACAGGTGTTGGAGTTCTTTTAGAAGTCTCCCTCATGTGATGCATTATCATTGTTTGTAGTTAATTTTATTTACAACACAGGCCTTTTTACTTACTCCACTCAACAAGTTTAGCAATGCAGTTGAGGTAAACAAAACAGCTGTTGAAGTTAACCTTGAGAATCATGAACAACAACAGTGAATGATAAGTATAGGTAACATGATTGTGGTAAGTGTCTCACTAATTTCTTGTGGGAATTAAGAGTTTGATTTCATCCTGTGTTCTTATCTAGTTTGCCTCGACCAGTGAAAACCACATGGCTTAACCGCAATGCCCCAGCACAAAGCAAAGACTCAGTAATCCCACCTCTGGAGAATGTGGTGTTTGGGAACAGTTACGTCAAGCAAGTGTCACCCGATGTAAGTGTACTCCTTTTCATAGCAGGTGCAGTCTCTTTAGAGATCTCGTTTGTTTTTTGATGATGCTTTTTAACCTTTGAGCTTTTAAAGAAGTCTGAAAGATGCTGCAATCCGTTCATTTTTACAGGTTCTACAGGATGCTAATTTAGGCAGTAACAGAAAAAAATAAATGACTCATCAAATAATAACTACTCATTATATCCCTCTATATATGCCTTACATTTTCCTTTATGAATAAGAAATTAATCTGAAAGGGGAAAGAGTCTGGTATGTATTGTTAAAGCAAGGCTACCAGTAATGCAGGTTTTGGTTATTACATGGATATGACTGTGAATTTGACAGCTCTGCACCTCAGGACGGTGTGTTACATTCAGGGCATTTGAATCACGGGGAGCTGCATCTGGCTGTTGACAGAAAGGGCAGATGAAGAGAAACTATCGGTGTCTACAACTGTCACATTTCTGTGGGAGTAATTGGCCTCTCCTGACAGAGAGAGGTGGCCAGCTGAAGCTGTGAATGTACCACAGGCATCCAGGCAGAACAGAGACACGTGCCCCTCATCACTCCTTGGATGCATCGCTAATAGGCAGTCTGGGAGTAACAACCCCATCGACCACTTATCATTTCACTACAGGGATCTGTATCTGCTAAAACAGTCCGCTATGAAGCATGCCATGTAGACACTGAAGCCAAAATAAATAAGGCTGCAGTGGTTCATTAAATACCAGAGCGATGAAGCCCTTAGTGTGCAGTGACATACATTTATTAGCTGTTTTTTTTCCCTTCAGTTAGCCTCTCTTGTCAAAATACTACAAAAAAATACTTTTCCACTGAATTCAGTTTGTGACCGCTGACTGTGCACGTTTAATGGAGAACACATTATTACAAAAATACTGAACTCAAATTGGCAAAAAAAATAAGACATATCTAGTTAGTGGCTTACCAAGTGTTTACAGTTGCTTATAATATTCAAAACGACGTAATTATTGAATGATGTAATGCCTCTTATCCATGGCCCTTGTGATCCTCAGGGAAGGACATTCCTGGTATCAGACCACTGTCTGCAGCATGCCTTCAATCTGCACCATAGCCTTTGCTCCAGTCTCCTACAAGCCTACCAAGGCCTCTTTGGCTACTTCACCTCTATTACAAAGGACCTGCCTTCCTCCCATCGTATGGAACTAGGTATACTGCGCAGTGTTTTCACATTAACTCATGTCAGGGAGTGAGGTTACAACAGCTTGCAAAGCAATTAAATCTTAAATCCCAGCATTATTAAAAAAATCCCCTGCTCACTGCCTTTTTTAAACTCACAAGCACTGAGAAAGAAACAAGTATTCTCTAAGTTATAGAACAGTTTCTTATTCTTTTTTTTTTTTTGCTTTTGGTGGATTTTCATTGTTTTGTCTGTTCAGCATTAATGTTTTTTGAATATTGCAAGTTTATTGTGTTCTCATTTCATTTCACCTGATCCCTACACATCAGCATATTCTACCCTTTAGACACTTCACAACTAGCAATCCACTTAATTAAAAACAGTACTTACCAACCTGTGGTTAACTAATCATTGCACTTACAAAAGCATACCTGCATTCATTAGACAGAGATGGAGACTTTCACTTGAGACTTGGACTGAAGTCGCACTTAAGTTGAACACACAGTGACTTGAGACTTGACTTCAAAACACTTCAGACTTGACTCAGACTGTAGGTTTGGGACTCATGAACAATCTTTTTTCTTTTAATTTTTAGCAGTAACAAGGTCTGACAAGCTAAATCTCATTCCGTTCTTAACACATACGTTATTACCCATGTGCGATCTGTACTATTACCTCTACTACAGTACTCATTACCACCATAAGTGACTTGAGACTTGACTTGAGACTTGAGGTCAAAGACGTGAGACTTGACTTGGACTCGAGCTCAAAGACTTGTGACCATCTCTGTCATTAGACAAGTCTTTAACTAGAAGAGTAGAGCCAAACTGTGACAGCTCCCAAACACAACTCATCATTGTAACTACGGCTCACCAAAACTAATCTACACAAGTGGACAGATATTAACCAATCCCAGAGGACCAAATCATAAAACAGTTAAATATGCCTATATGTGCAATCTTACTAGCCAAGCCCAGCATGCAAGTCCTATATGAGAGAGTACTCAGAAGACCCTATCCCCGAAGTCAAAGGCACGTCTACATAGGTATGTCCCCCGACCCTTACAGTACCTCAAATCAGCCTGCCTTTCTCTTTCTTTTCCTTTCCACTCCAGTTTCCTTCTCGTAGAAAACATCACGCCCTCTGCATCCTACTTTTCAGAGACAATGCACATGCTGCTGTCATATCTTTTCACTCCTGTATAAATACTCACTTAATCTTTCTTTCCGTCTTTATAATGAGGCCTTGATTGGAAAGTCATGTGAAATACATTGGTTCTGTTTAAGTCTTCTCTGTTCATGCCATATGAAAAGTGCTCTCTGAAACCACTTCCTTATTACACATGCATCGCAGGTTCTTCTTAAAACTGTATTTATAAAGAAGCAGATGAATTACAAAAGTGAATCTTGGTTATGTCATCCCTCTGCCTCCTCAGAACAACTGGACTTAGAGGCCCGTCTAGCTGAGTTATGTGATCAAGTGAAGGTAAGTTGAGTATTGCTATTTTCTGTCTGTGAT
>JAPZDX010000003.1:10833115-10859025 GCA_029783625.1 Naso annulatus | reverse complement strand
CTCCGAGGAATGCAGGTTTATCAGGTGCGTGCATGTGTGAGTGTGTTATTAATGCACTGGATGTATGTCGGCGCATTCGTACACAAGCAAGAGTGAGACTGCATTTGCTCAAGGATTCAGTCTTTGTATCTGTAGTGCTATAAAAGCCCTGAGCAGACGTGTGAGGAATGTGTGGGATTGCCACCAGCAGCAGTGCATGAGGAGATAGGAGCTGTCTGCCATGCACGTCGGTTGTTTGATCTGTCCATCAGAGGCCATCTGGGGGGGATTAGGGCTCCAGGCCTGGCTGATTAAAGAACCAACAGACCGTGAGATGCCTCGAGAAGCCCTTGGCCTCTACGTCGAATCCAGATGGCTCCTGCAACCCAAAAGACAATTGATTATTGATCCCTAATTTTAAAATATAACTGATTTAATAGTACAGATTACACATCAAGAAGTCTGTGTTGACCTCTGCTAACACAAAAGCTTAGAATCAAGTGAGCTATTTATCTAAATTAAGTGTGTGTGTGTGTTTGATATTCTTAGGAGGTGAACAACATACGGCAGCTGCTGTACGACTTCCCCTGGTCAAATGTGGGACGTCTCACCTTCCTGGTATGCGCACTCATTTCCATTCTCAATGAAGATAAGGTGGAATTATTATTCTTATTTATGGGACATTAGCTTTGTACACTACATATAATACGTTGTCCTATTCAGGGTAAGAGATTTGAGATCCAGCCAGATGGTTTGCCATCAGCCAGGAAGTTGGTTTACTACACTGGGTCGTCGTTCCGCTCTCGCCACCTCCTCCTGCACCTGAGCAGCAGCCATCGCATCTACCTCATCCTCCAGCCTGCCCTCAAGCACCTACGCCAGCTGGAGGAGAGCGACGGTACGGGAGACAGAAGACGATTAGTGATAATTACAGTTTGGCTCAAGGCCATTTGCATTCTGCAGAACACTTCAGCACAAGTTAAACGCTTAACTTAAGAAAAAGTTTCTTTTTCACTTGAAAAATCAAATGTGTTCCTGTTCAATAATCACAGCTGTTGGAGGTTGGCTGTGAAAATATTTGATCTTCTGCATTTCTGTGGTACATTTGGAAACAGTGCAAATTGATGGGACAAACTAAAATGCATCATACAAGGATAGAGGCATAATTCTTGCTCAGCAGTTAAAAAGATGTACTTTAGTGAAGTGTTCAAGTACCAAATATATTAGTCTAAATGACTGAATTAGCTGTGAGAATAACGAATTTTTCATCGGTCATATTATTTCCAGTATTTCAAGAGGAAGCCCAGACAACTGCTAATTAAACATCAGCTGCTAGCAGCTGCTAGTATTTTCTGCATATTTAAAGTATATTCTATCAGTTTCTTAGCAAAGACACGGCTGACTTCAGTTTCTTTAAATGATTTCTGCTCTTTTCCTCATTGCAGAGAAAAAGCGTTACAGAGAGTCATACATCAGTGACGACTTGGACTTGGACCCCCCGGGCAGTGAGAGCAGCCCCGGCCTGTCCCGACACTCCACCAGCAGCTCTGGAATCGAAGCTGACGCGCGTCATCACAGTATGTCCACAGAAATGCCCTCCATGGAGGAAGAAGGTCAACGACGAGCGGAAATTTGTTTCAGCTCAGCTGCCAGCAGTGGAAGCTCCTGCACGTCTGGGTTTGATGCGGGGAGTAAGGCTCGAATGGAAGATGAGGGGTGGCAAGAGGAAGGTGAGAAGATTTTTAGACTGAAACTTTTTTTAAAGTTGGACTTGTTTTTAACCCCTCTGCATATTTTCTGCTGTAAACTGGTGCTTCATGAATGATATGCTGTAGTTGATGGACATAAAAGCAGCTGTAGGACATGCTGATCTTTTTTTTACCCTTTGAAATGTTCAGTTCCATAAAGGTGGGCTCAGTGCTTCCTCAGGCTTTACACAACACAAAATGTTCCTCAATAACACTTACATGTTATTATTCCTCAATTTTTATGCCTTAGCTTCTTCATGTTTGCATGCAAGTTATACCATTGAGCTTTTAATGCATATATAGCCACAGCAGATGAGGTAGATTTCTTTTAAAGATTTTTAACAGTCAAATTTCTTTAAAAAAAATTTTAGAGATCAAGACCGATGTTGGAGGTCCAAAGGAGGTTCTGGTGGATGATCCTGATGAGATGTTCCAGCTAGCTGATCTTCTTGAAGGAGTGTCAGTGGATTGTGCAGAACTCTCCTCCGAGACTCTCTCACCAGGTGTGAACAGCTGGATCGTGATATACAACATATTGTTTAAACAAAATGTCACCCGTTGTATTCTTACACGTCGCTCTTTTTGGCTCTGCAGAAATCAACACGTCTCTCTCAGACAGTGATGAAGACCTCAGGAAATTACATAACGTGAATATGTTAAAACAGGTTTTTTTTTAAATCTACCCTCTTCTGCCTTCTGCGTTTGCCTCCTTTGGATTTCCCTGTTGTGTTTCCTTACTTTTCATCTTTACTTCCTGTCTATATTTTAGATGCTGAAATCTAGGGCACAGGTTTGCGGGGATCGGCACAGTCACAGTCTCGATGATGTACGTCTGCTCCCTCCTCTGGCACCCTTTGGGATGACACTGCCACCTGACTCCTCTCACAGCTACACCTTTGGGCTCCCAGATGCGTCAACCGACACAAAGACCCCTGCTGATCACAGTCATCACCCCCTTTTGCACTGCCAAGCCAAACCTGCCTTCTATGGCCGCAGGTCTTCCAACTGCCTCTCATTGGACATGTTAGGTGACGAACAGTTCATGGAATATATTCTTTGAGCCTAAAAAATGCCGATGTCCACAAATATGCCTGTTTTATTCTTTCATTTACAGTGCTACTTTACTCGTAGGTTGCTTAAACATGAATGTCTCAGTGTTTTCTGAGTGATGATGATTACAATGAGCAATGTGCGTGCTTCAGGCAAGAGAGACATAAATGAAAATGATGGGAGTCCTCATTCCTCTTTAAAAAGCTGTGGATTAGACCACAGAGATCTGATTCTGCAACATTTCATTACGTGAACAGAGCATATTTATTAATGTTGTATATTTTGTACATAGTATATGCACTATTTTTATTACATTTCAACTTCTCTAAGCAAAATTTTTCTAATCAGTTTTGTCTTTTTTTTTTAAAGTTCATGCTCTTAAAAACATTTTCTGAAATATCCGAATATCGATGAAATTTGATAGTAACAGATATTTTGAAATTTTATGGCCATGCAGTCATGTGACACATTTGACATTCATACCATGCATTCATACTTTCCCTGCCATTAGCCTGTTGGCAAATGTAAAAACTTCAATTTCTTTTTTTTATTCAGGAAAATTTCTGGAAGTCATGGTTCGATATTTGTGATCCTGTATTCCTTTTTTTTAATCATACCATATATTCTATTTTTGTATAGTGTGCTCTGTCATACTTTCCTTATTAGTGTGCCACCGCAATGTAGCAGCCCGTGTGGAAAATTGAACCTCGTTAAAGCTGGTAATGCATTCATCCAAAGCTTCTGAATTCCATATTCTCCTCCCACTGTGGTAATTACGGCAGAAAAGTATAATTTGTAAGGCACTACTTCTGTAACCAGTTATTGTATAACGAATCTGCAGTGTTTTTGTATTATGTAACCCATAACGTAAACAAAGAGCCTTGCTGTTTTTCTCACATATTATTTTCCCTGTTTTTAAAATCATAATTGGTATGCAAAAGAACTGGCGACCGCTCTTTGGAAATCTGACTTTTACCCAAATGCCAATAATGTATGAACAACTGTAAGTTTTACTTCACAATTCTTTTTTTTATTAAAAGCAATATTTTTATGATTGTGAAAATAAATTCTTATGCAACTTAATGAAACCGCTTGTTTACTTTTTTTGACAGTTGAAGCAGTAAAAAATAAATTTTCTGTTCAAGTTTTACAGCCACTATCAATCCATCTGGTACGGTCGCGCCCACATCTCGCGATAGTTTAGGATGACGTATGCGGAAGTTTACATTCCGGCTGTAAAACGTGCTGCTCATGGCCGGTTGCGGTGTTATCTTGAGCTCGCTTGTCCCCGGCGCTTTAACAGCTTTCTACAATGAATTCTGTTTTACTGAACGCGGTTTTGTCCAGCTCTCCGGACTACGGCCTCTTGTTTGAATCTCTGTCCTGGTCCAGTGACTCATGGCCGGGAACGGAGCGGGTGGAGGCGCTGACAGCTTTCATTGAAGGACTGGGACCACTTCTAAGCGACCCGGACACGACTTCGTTTTCAGCTGCAAATAAAAGATCTATTAAAGATAAAATCGACTCTGTGATTTGGACACAGTGTCTGCCTCTTCTCTCCAGAATATCAGCTGAAGCCGGGGAGGGAATGCGATGCAGGGAGAGTACCGCTGCTCTCTGCCGACTTTTGAGTGTCTGCGTCCCGCTGTGTGATGAGGCTGGACCGGGGCGGGTGGCTCTGTCGGTCCTGCCGTCGCTGCAGCTGTCGGAGGAGGAGGTTCCCGGTCCGGTTCGACTAAGCGTGGAGGTTGCCAGTGAAGTCATGGCTGCTCTCATACCGTCTCTATCAGCGGATGATCAGCTCACACTCACCATCCTGACATCTGCCTTATCTTGCATCAAAACACTCCCCGATGCTCTGGTCTCCAAAATCACAGTCCGGCTTCTCTTGACTCTCCTGGGCTGCTGCAGCGGTGTGAGGTTAGGAAGCAGCCTCAGCCTGATCCTGAGCGATCTGTGCAGCTGGCACTCCACTGACCGCACACCTGTGGTTACAGAGCGGGCACTGCTGTGCCTGACCGCCCTGTCAGACCACCTGCTGAAACCTCACGGGCCTTCCTCTTTATCCTCCTCCTCCTCCTGTGAGCCTCGTCTCTCCCTCCAGTTTTGGAGGTTGGTTCAGGATGGACTTACGCACAGAGACAGCGTGTCACGGAAGAGGGCGTTGTACCTGCTGAAGAAGTGCGTGGCCCTGTCTGAGGAGGAGGGGGTGGACTGTCCAATCTCTCCCTCAGGGGAAGGTTAGAATGCTCAGATTTACTTACACTGAACCAACTTTATTTTCACTGGTGTCACATGGTCTGTTTTCTTCCTGTTGCGGAAACTGTTGCAGGTGAGATCTTGTTCAGATGGGCACCAAACAAGAGCGGGTTGCTCAGAGAGTTCTGGGAGGATTACGCTCTGGTGATGGAGACCCTGGAAGAAAACCAGGTAGAAAAATCCCCCATGACTGTCAGTCAACTGCCAGTTCAGATGTAAGCATTTGTATTGGTGCTTGTCTCTTTTTTTCTCTGCAGGTTCACGTCGTCCGGCCTGTTCTGAACAGAATAGACATGCTGATCCAAACGACAGTGAATGACAGTCAAGGTAACACTAGGACTTGGTCAGACAAGGAGTTACTTTACTTTTGTGTCTGAGTTTTCTTACGTCAGACATTTCTGACTTTGATTTTGATATAGGTTGACTTTTAAAACTTAGTGACAGTAGAAAGAAGTCCTACTTCAGTCCTCCACAAATAAAAAAACGGCTGAACTAATTACTTTTCATCAACCACTGACTACACTATATAAACAATAAAGCTTGTTTCGTTACAAATCTGCAGCCATTTTCACAGATTTTAATTCAGTTTAAAAACTGGTTAAATGTACATAAAGCAAGCAAAAGTTTTTTTTCCCCCATTTTAAGCTTTTCTAAGTTAAACATGCAAGTAGTGTAATTAAATAATAACATAAAAAAATGTAATATGGAGTGCAGACCCGGTTGTTTGTGCCGGTTCTCTTTGTCATTCTGTGTGTGTGTGTGTGTGTTTCAGCTTCAGATCAAGGCCTCTTCCACCCCTCCTGGCTGCTCTGTGTGTACCAGCGTATGTTCCACAGTGAGAATAAATCCCTTATGAGAGAGGGAGTGTGTCATCTGCTCGAGCTGCAGGTTTTGCAGCAGCCGGAGTTTGCTCTGGCCTTTTCTCAGGTGCAGGCGCACACACAGTTTATTCACGTTATTTGGGCAGATTTGTGGAGAACTTCTGCATTAAAATTTGCTTGTTGCTCCTCAGTTCATCATTGGCCCTTTTATGGATGTTCTGTCTGAAACTTCGCTCTTCTACAGGTGAGAATTTGAGAATTTAAACTTAGTGTGTCAAGCAAATTAATTAAACAGTTCAAAATTACTGTTATTTAACTTTTTTTTTTTCTTTTTCTTGCATGGCTCCTCATTAACACACTTTCTGTCCTCGTGTAGGTCAGTTGGACAGAGTGTAGGAGATTGTCCTGAACTTGGGACTAAACTCCAAGTCTTCATGGCCTCTTTCTTCAGCAGCCTGCCGTCAGATCATAGAGGTGCAGAAGCCACAGAGAATACCTGGAGACACAGCTATGACTCACTTCCATGTAAAAAAAAAAAAAAAAGTCTGTCCATTTCTAACTGTCGTGCTTGCTCTGTAGGCATTATCTTGCTGCAGATGGTTCAGCAGCTGTGCTCTAAGCACTGGTGTGCCGTACCCCTCCTCTTCCTCTCCCAGGCTCTATCCAAACTCCCCCCAAGTCCCCTGCTGGGGATCAAGGGGCTCACTGCTCTCAGGTACCTCATTATGCTCACAGTTAGGCCTGACGTAGGAGGCTGTACTGATATGAAAGCTAATTTTAATTTTGTGGTGTTTCACAGGGAGGTGCTGCGCTGCACCATGATCACTCATCAAGTCCTGCTGAGAGGCGCTGCTCAGTGCTTCCTGCTGAATAGCGCCCTCTGTCTCACAGATGTGGTAAGACAAATAGTGCACATACTGCTAAAATAACACCTGACACTTTACGCAATAAGACAACTGTGGTATAAATTGATTTAGCTTTTTTCCTGACTGTTAGAAGTACCCGATAGATTATTTTTTAAAGCGAATATGCAGTTAAGTTGCTTTTGACTAGTAGTGTTGAGGGTCAAGTTATGACCACTGAGGTCGTTGCTGCAGTAGCACAGTATAGATTTGTGCTTGAACAAATAATTGATTAGACAGTTTTGATTATCAGTAAAAAACTGAAGTCAAAGTCACAATGAGAAATTTAAAAAGCTGGTTTCACTTTATCAAATGGAAGAATTTGCTTCTTTTCACAGCTTATGCCACACAAAGGAAAAGTGCTTTGACACATGAACCTCAATGGGAAATCACTGAATGACACTGATGTGATAATTGCTGAATAACATCATAATAAAGATAAACACCAGTTAAGCAACTCACTGTAGGGCTTGCAGTGTTTTTATTTTGTCCAACCCCTGTGCTCTCAAAGCTTAAAAGCTAATGAAATACTTAAAATATCTCATTTCAGGGCGCAGTCACCCTAGATGATGTTTTTAGCTTCCTGATGGATTTTCGAGCAGACGAGTCGCTGTGTAGAGGCACGCAGATCTGGAATCAGGTACGCTGCGTTACAAGAAACGCTCAACCTAACATGTTCTGGTTAAAAAAGCACATTCAGGAAGTTGTATGATTGAATAATTGCTACTGTTTGTGTTTGTGATATTGCTGCAGACATGTGCCTGGCTATTGGACAATGAAGGCAGTTTCAAGCCCAGCATTCTTGATGGAGATTGTGTAGGTGCTGCAGCAAAGAAAGAAACTGTTAGAGGCTTTGTTCAAAGCGAGATATACACCTATCTCCGAGTCCCAGCTAGCACAGGTGAGTCTGAAGTGAGACGGTCAAAAAAATATTCAAACACAACATTGTAGGTGATGTGTTTTGAAGTTGGTCTGAGTTAGTCTCTCTGCTCCTCAGGTCTTGCTGAGAGGTTACCTGACCCGAGAGAGGCCGATAAGTTGGCCAGGGCCATTCTGCTGTGTGTGGACATGGAGAGGAATCAACATGGGGCAGATATCAGTAACACTCTGGAGTCATTGCTGTCTCCGCTGCTGGACACCCTGAGTAGAGTCAGCACCAATCTCTACTTGCCTCTGCGTAAGAGCGACAAGAGCCTGCAGCTCGTGCTCCAACTGTTCCAGCTTGGGAGAATACCAACCAGTCAGCATGCTGGAGAGGAGCAGCGTATGTATGTATAACACTGATTCATTGATAAGAGTTGTCAAGTGCAACCTCATGTGTTTGCAGCAGGTAAAGAAGGTGGATTCGTGCATTCATGCAATGAACAATCAGGCAAATCGTGTCACTTTTCTCCTTGCATCTTTGATTGATATCATTGACATCATGTAGTGGATTTAATCTTAAATCCGTTCTTACTCTGTCATGTTGTAGACTGAATATGAGCTTGCAGAACTGAGCCAAAATACCTTTAAAACAGAAATTCTGTTCATCAGATTATCTTATTTTGAAACCAAACACATCTCAGCCCCCTAGTGAAATGAGGTAAAACTTACAGTACTCTCTGACATGGCTCTTATATTAAGTGACTCAGGAGTGTGTGACATTCAGCTCCTCTCACTCTGCGCTTCACAGTGGATAACGTGATGGTGACCTTGAAGATGCTCATTTTTAAACTTGCCGATCCAATCCAGGAGTTTATCCAGAGGAAGCTGTTTGGGGAGCTGCAGGAGGTAAACACCAAGTCTAGCAAGTCTGCAATTAGCATAGATGCCCCTAGTGGCTAGCTCTGATGTGTGCATATGCTGTATTTCTTTTTTTTTTTTTTTTTAAATAGCTGTTTGATGTTGAGCGGGCAGAGCTGTATCTGTGCGTCCTGAGACAGCTGGTGGTCTTGAGCGGTTCTGCGCCACGACAACACAACAGAATGCAACAGACATATTTCCCAAAACTCGTCAAGCACAGCCTCAAAGTCCTGCAAGAACCAAGCCAGCAGGTACAAAGCAAGATATCCTCAGGCCCAGTCACCTGGCAGGAGCTGCATAATTCAGTTGGATTTTTTGAATATTCAGCAGTGATTAGTTTTTTGCTGTTTCCAGATCCCCTCTGTGGCAAACCAGGTGGCTAAAGCAGTTGCTATGGCCACCCTGGCTATGGTATGTGGCCTTGCGGAGCAGAAAGCGATTGACATGCAATCAGAGACCATTTCTGTTCTAAAATCACTGAATGACTATTTTTATAGTCCAGTTTCTTCTTCCTCCCAAATTCCATCCTTACTGGGAAACTTCAATAAATGCCTGCAAAGACCACAAACAGACAGTTCAAGGTCAGTGACATTCTGTTTAATGTACTCAGAAAGCCTTAAATGTCTAATAAATAAAAGAAACTGCCATGATTTAGGAGGCTTGGAAAAAAAAAACCCCTGAATATTCAGAATGAAGGCCTGACCTAAAAAAGGTCAAATAATATTTTTCTTCAGTGATGCAGGATTGCAGGGCCCTCTGCTGCAAGAGTGGGGACGCATCGCTGCCAATTTTATGCGCGACCAGTGGATTTGTCTGAGCTTTCTGATTAAGACTTTTGGGATTCCCGAGTCTGCGGACATTTCCAGAGCATCCAAGACCATCAAGGCTGCTCTGAGCTGCAGTGTGGAGGCCTTGGCTCTGCTTCCCAGTGACCTGGTGCTGCCTGTGCTCACCTTTATGGAGACAGTGCTCCCACAAGTGAGTCTCAACCAGTTCAGGTCAGATTTTATGAATTGAAAGGAGATGTTTAGGTATAGCAAGTCCTTTGCAGTTATACTATAAAGAATATTACAGAAACTAATGTATTATTTGATGAAGTGTCTGGTTTGCTGTTTTGATGCCAGCTGGTGCTCTCTGAGGAGGCTCTCTGTGTGGACGCCGTGACGCTGAGCTGGGAGCTTGTGCAGGGGCTGAGCACGAACGCCCATGACTTCTGGCTCGCTCTTAAGGGCTTCATCTCCATGGCCTTCCACCATAAACTGCTGCAGCTGACAGACTCTCAGGCTCCGACACTCGTCACCACCTTGAAGCAGGTGATTGAAATCGGGCTGGTTGACTGACTTAAAGGAGAACTGTTTTACTATTGCATTACTATTGCATGTGTCGGTTTTGTATTGCTGTTTCCAGATTGCCGCTGAGCTGATGGAGCTGTCTCAGTCAAAGAGCGGAGTGTTCGGTGTGCTGTTTCAACACTGCTGTCAGACGTGGCTGCCCACAGAGCGAGGCAGCGGCGACACGGCCGACACCATGTTTTCTAGTGTTTTCAGCCACATAAACATACTCACTGAAGCTTGTGTCTATGGACCCGTGTTCAGGAGGGATCAACGGTAACTCTCAACAACTTTTCTCAAATTTATTAAATAAAAAAAAATTGTTTGAAGGATAAAATCCTTGAGATGAACCATCTTATTTTCAAGGAAGTCCTCAAATTGCAGAGCTCCTTCAATTGTTCTTCGTGGCTGTTTTGATCGTTTCATCTTGTCCTTTCAAAGGCTCGTCCAGGATGTCCAGACATATGTGGAGCAACTCGGTGATGAGTGTGCTGCCAATGTCGTGGTTACAAGGTGAGCTGCAGTTCATTTTGCTGTGACATCTCTCTCCTTCATGAATGTAAATTTAAAACAGTGCCACTAGAGGTCTCTGTTGCTGTGCAGATGTTTCACGGCTGAGCCACCGTGTTTGTTCTCCAGTGATAACAGGGACGATCAGTTGCCCCGAACATGGGCACTGACTTTCCTCAGCCGCCTGGATTCCTCCAGTCTGCAGCATCAGAGGCTGATAGAGGAGCTAGTTATGGATTTGTTAAAAAAGGTAGGTTGTAGATTAGTTTAGACTGTGTGATACAGTTTTCCTACGTGTAACAACAAGAAAAAACCCAAAGCATTTTAAAAAGTAGAATGACATCCAGAATCATTAAATCTGATAACTGGGGCTGATCATAAATTCAACTCTGCAAACAAAACAAAACAAAATCTAAAAATTGTAAACATTTTTTTGTAATTATTCTGTTCTATTTGCTTAAAATGCTAAATTTGAACATCAGTATGATCATATTATCTTGACCGAATTCTGAAACTAAAAGTTAAAACACAAATCCTGAGATCAGTTTTAAATATTTGTGTCTCGTGTATCTTAAATTTTGTTTTGGTCTAATAGTTTACAGCTGATCATGACATTTCATTGAGCATTCATGACAGCTGACCATAAGGTTGAAAGAGCAACTGTAAAGACAAGCCGGGCTCTGATTTGCAAATTATATGTTATTTGTACTTTGTGCATGTTTGTCAATAACTACTTGCTTTTGCTTTTAGATTCTGAATTGCATTTGGCATGAAGGGCTTTTTTTCATGAAGATACCAAGCTGAGCATCAGTTACAGCCAATTTAGCAACACTTAACACCATTTTCCATTATCTCATTATCTCCCCCTACCCGTCCCTCCAGGATAATGACATATCAAAGTCAAAAGTGCGTTACTATAGCAACTCGCTGCAGCATCGTATCAAAAACAGAGTGTGGCAAACACTGCTGCTGTTGCTGCCCAAACTCAGAGAGGTAAGAAAATTACACTCGCACATACAATCACACAGGAAATAACTACTCAGTGTAAAAGTGGTTGTGCATGTGTGTGTGTGTGTGTGTGCAGGAGTTTGTCTCCACTATGCTGAACCGTGTGTTTGAAGCTGGATTCTGCAGTAACCAGGCCTCCGTCAAGTACCTGATCGAGTGGATGATGATTCTGATCCTCGTCCGTTATCCACAACACATGGACAGATTTTGGGCCTGCTTCAGCATGGTGAGGTCCCACTCTGGACACCGAATCTATGACGAGATGCTGTATTATGAGTGAAACGGACCAATTAATAACCACTGCCTGCGTCTTTCTGTACAGGATCATGAAAAGACCAAGACAAGCAGCTGCACCTTCCTGTCAGTCCTGGTACATTTCAGTGTCGTCGTTCCTAATCTTCAGGATGAGGTAAAGCCTTTGATGTTTTTTCTCCATTCAAACACCATCCTCCTTGCATCACCTCTCAGATCTCTTTCTTTTCATGTTTTAAGGCCGTTCAGTTGCGTAAAGCGCTGGACGTCATCCTGCAGTGGTGTTTCAACCATAACTTCAGTGTGCGTCTGTATGCCTTACTGGCCCTGAAGAGGGTGTGGAGCTTGGCTGAAGTCCGAGCGGAGAAAGGCGCCGCTGATTTTGGAGGGCTCTCCGCTGTGATTAAGGCCTGTCTGAACCAGGCTGAGGCCATGCAGAGCACTGGGTGAGAGCAGAACAGCTTCAAAAATTGCAGAAAGTTTGTTGTTGTGTATTAAAATGTTTATTTATTTGTGTGTGTGCTGTTTCGCTGTTTAGAAATGCCAACAAGAACTGGATAAGGATTCAGGAGCACTTCTTCTTCGGTGCCTTTCATCCTATCAGGGATTACAGTGTTGAGGTTTGCCAGAATGTTTCTGCTGTACAGATGAAGCTTTATTAAATACAATAACGCTGTTTAATAACATGCTTCATTGTTGTTCTTTCCTAGACCATATTTTATACTTTCCCCAGTCTGTCAGAGTTGGCTGATGATGAGTGGATTCCACCCTGGAAGTTTGAGAAGCTGTCATGTTTCTCTGAGAGCACATCACTACCTTTGAGGAATCCCGCTCCCGACCTGAGCCAGGTCCAGCCAGGAGACTGGATCCAGCAAGACAAGGGTACAGTAGTCACCTGAGCCCAGACCAGAGACTCTTTGACTCTCTTGGTCTGGCATTGTCTACACTTTGAGAGATTCTAAGAGGAAAAGAAATAGATGTTCCCAAACCCTTCCTCATTGGTTGTTGCCTTTTCAAAATTAGTCCATGCAGATGGTCATGACGCTGCCAGGGGGCGTTTCGTCTACTGTGGACTGTGTGTGGAAAGAAATCTGGCTAAGGAGACAACTGAAATCCAAAAACTGTCTCCACAAGCTGTTAAATAATCACATAGATGTTGTTATGTCGTGTTGGATTGAGAATCTGATTCCACTAGCATTGTAGAAAGAGACAAACGTTTTTTGCCTCAAATCACATCTCATATCACCGTGAGTAGACAGCGGGACCTACAGCGGTACTTCCTGCCTCTCGCTTTTGCTCACACTCTTGCCTATGCTGTCTCCCCTGTGGTAGGAGCTGGCACGAAGGACCATCAGTATAAAAAGACGTATAGCAGCAAATTTTTCGCCATGTAAATTCAGCATTTTTTGAACTCATATCACCAGCATCACACCACATACAACCACATTACTGTTTTTTGTCCTGTAACATGGCTTTGTCAGGTGATATGTCAGCTATTTCTCAACAGACAGCTTAGTCCTGCCTGTGGCTCCCCACCCCCGGCACTCATTGGAAAATCGCCTTTTCAGCTGGGAGATCCACAGTTTCAAAGCACAATGTTAGACCAAGGGAATCAAGTCCATACAGTGGAATAGGCGGAGTTTTTGGTCTTGGCCCAGGCTAGTGCAGTAGCATTTCTTATAAGTATGGCCCTACCGATACGTTAACGGCGATAATGGCCTATCGCAGATCAGTATCGGCATAGATGTTCTCTGATATGCGCTGGTAATAAAAATGTCTTTTAAGGCAGGATTAAAAATAGTCTGTTATTTCATAATTAATAAAGTGTTTACTGTTCAGTGTACTGTGTGGAAAAACATTTGTTTAAAATGAAAGATATCCTGCCTCCATGACATATCTATGTCACAAGTATTTGATAATCACATTCAGTCGATATTATTATAATATCAGCCGATATATCAGAGGTCAGAATGTTCTTACTGCCTAATATCACTATCAGCATCAGCCCCAAAAATCCCATATCGGTCCGGCTACTTGATACAATGCAGCATATTCTTACCTTAGCTCCAATATGAGTGGTCATGGTGTCGTATCTCCCAGGTGAGCAGAACAAGGAGGACCGCTGGGCCGAGGTGCAGAAGAAGATCACTCCCTGGAGGTTGGGGATCCAAGAGCAGGAGCCTGAACTTCAGCTGGTTCCACAACAGAGAGCCGCTCGACTGGGCAAACTGCACGGCGCCCTGCTGGTGGTAGCCTCGCTCATCGACAAGCCCACCAATTTAGGAGGTCGGGAGAAACACAACAAATTCTGTTTCTTCACTTCTTAGTCAGGCAATAACAGTGACATATCAGCGTGTTCCACCATGATTTACACAGCTTTTATTACAGGCTTATTTTGGTTTCACAAAGATGAACTGTGCGAAGAAGACAAACAAAGCCGCCACTAAAACCAATCACTTGAGCTTCCTTATCAGAGTTTACAGTGGACAGGCAATGTCCAGCTTTCACCACAAACACTTCTGTTTTATTGTCTGCACATGTGTGCTCCCACGCTTTTGTCTCAGACAACAAGCAGCTGAATAAATCAGAATTTGTTTGTAGAGAAAAATAGCCATTTGCAAAACCAATATTGAAATAGATGATGTAAGCATGAACATTAGCAGTTGTGTAAATGTTATGCCTTAAATAGTCCTCAGCAGTAGATGTTACAGGTGTAGCTTCCATGTCTGTTTGTGCCCAATGGTAATGAACTGGTCATCATTAATACTGAGTCATGATAGCTAAAGATGATGTAACAACAAGGTGATATCAGGGCAATTCCAAATCATATTTACATAAATGAGACATCTGAGGCTTTGTTCTCGTGTGATTGTTTGTTTGTTTGATGTTCCAGGTCTTTGCAGGACCTGTGAGATCTTCGGGGCCAGCGCTCTGGTTCTGGACAGCCTCCGCCATGTTAGCGATAAACACTTTCAGTCCCTGAGCGTCTCGTCTGAGCTGTGGCTTCCTCTGTTAGAGGTGAAGTGCATAAATTGATCCCATGTTTCACTCTGGTGATCAGTATATATACTCTGTCTATAGAAGTCCTTTCCCCGGCAGACTAATGACCTGAGAAGTGTGTGATTTATCACCCCGGATAGCTTCCGGTTAAAAAAAAAAAATCTCAGACAAGATCTACAAACGTCGAGAGCAAGCAGCAGAGCGCTTTAGTTCACTTGATGGCTTTCTGTTCTGCTATGGCCAAGAAAACTGACAGAGAGCCATTAACATCTCTTTTTTTCCAAGAAGATCGTTTTTCAATATAATGGATTCAGTAACTGACTCTGCTTATTTAAAGTTTAAAGTTTAAGTTTAAAAATATTTAGGCTTAAAAAAGGGGCCATCTGTTCACTCTTTAGTTTTATTTAAACGGTCTGATTGTTTGATATTCATTCCACTAAAGCTTCACCGAAACGCCTTCTTCTTTTCCTAATTTTTGCCATTTCTGCCTCGAGTTTATTAAGTGCTGTGGTGGTAAACAAAAACCTAAGCCTCAAAACGAATCCGAATCTTCAAATTCTAGCTCTCTGAAACCTTCTGCATACAGAGCAGAAAAGGTGAACAAATCTTCTTTTGATGGTGTTTAAGCCTGTAGCAGATTAGGAAGTATTACTGGCCACCATAATAATTTTGTGAGTGTGTGAAAAGTCACTTGCTGTCCCCCCTTTAAAATGTACATTAACTGTTTTGTCTCACCGTTGTTGTTTGAAATGAAATGGAATGTTCATTCAGCTAATTTCTTAAGTTCTAAGCTGTGTCTGTCCATCAGGTGAAGCCAGCAGAGCTCACTGACTTCCTGCAGCTGAAGAAGAGTGAAGGCTACTGCATCGTTGGAGTGGAGCAGACAGCCAACAGTCAGAGCCTCCAGGACTACCAGTTTCCCGAGAAGACCCTGCTCCTGCTGGGGTATGACAGCATTAAATACAGTCACGTTAAGTCCAAGCACAAAAGGGATATTTCTCCCATGAGTGTGTTAACACACACACAACCAGCTGTGGATAAATGCATGCAAGCTTCTCCTGTTCGACCCTTGTGACTCTCACAGAGATAAAGGTGGGAGCTGACGAGGCTAGTCAATGTTATCACACCAGTTTAGTGTGTCTCCCTCCGGGGCCTGCGCCTCGCCTCACTTCGCTTCTCCGTGGTGTACCTGTCAGGGCATGCTGGCCTGTAATTGGCTCTCCCCAAGGAGGAGCACGCACAGAAAATAAATTACCCAAACCAATACCGGTAGTGTGATGACAGCTGCAGAAAAATCTTCACCTTCGTCTGCTGTAGTTTGAGTCTGGATGCTGCCCCGTGGTTTTTTATCAGTTTGAGTCAATGAGACACAAAAAGTCATTTTGTTAAAGTATTTGCAGCTACCCGGAACTGTAATTATAAGCCTGTGCAGTTTGTAACAGTAGTCGGATGATTTGTTCTCCCCACTAACCTGCAGTCGTGCAGCTTGCCTGGCAGAGAGGGAGAGATTAATATTCACCACCACAGCCTTGTAGGTGTCCCGTTTTGTTTTTGTTCGTTCAGTCACAGAGGTGTGAGCAGCGATGTTAGCTTAAACATCCCATGTGTGAGCTGAATCTTGAGTGCTTTTACAGCTGCACTCTCCCCAGCGCGGCGCAGCACGGCCCGGCTCTAATCTCTCATCAAGTTGCTATTATCTCACCCAGTTGCACTCAGGATAAGTGTAGCTCATCAAATCACGCTTTCTGACTGTGCGGCCCCCCTCTGTTGGCTCATTAAACGCCAAACTCATTAGCTCTTTATGTTTCCGTCGCAGGGCCCATGTTGCTGGATCTGAGTATATACTCAGTTGATTACAGTTTGAATTGCTCTTGGCCTTGAGCTCACGAGTCATCTGTGTGTTCCTCATAATCACGAGGACCTGAAAAAATAAACTTTAAATAAACTTGGCCGCTCATGCTAAGGGTACTTAAATTAAATCTTCTGAATTGCATCATTGAGCCAAGTGAGGCAGAAATTAAAACACGCAGTTACTGAAAATGTTGATTATGGTGTAGTATATAATACGTACCAGAATTAGACTAAAGAAACCGATGTTATATATCAGAGATATAGCTGGCAAGATGCACTTTCCAATTTAATCCTGCAGTGCAATTTATTATCCTTACATGTAGAGTATATTTCAGTAACTATTTCTGGTAATTAATTTGCTAAAAACACAGGTGTGTATCCTCAATGTGCCCTGCTATTGAAAATATATGTGATTTACCTTCCGTTTAGGTCAAACTGGGTTTTTTTAATCCTAACAAATTCTCTTTCCATCCTGACAGGGACTAAAATTTTGACCTAAATGCTGATTTTTTTCCACAGTTAAAAAAACATAGTCAGATGAAAAGAAATAATTAAATATCTCAGAACTGCTCCATTTTTTATATCTTGCCGCTAGCACGCTGAAAAAATTGGTACCACTCCCATGTCCGGATATGTTGCTTAGCTTGATCCAGCAGCCACTTAGGTTAGCTTAGCATAATCACCGGACATGGAAATGTCAGCTCTGTCCAAAGAACACCTACCAGTGCCTCTAAAACTTTCTCATTAACATGATATATCTTGTTTATTTAATCCATCTAAACACCAAAATTTAAAAACAAAGATTTTCCTGTTCAAGATCCAGTGTGTGGGATTTAGTGGCCTCTAGTGGTGAACTTGCAGATTGCATACAACTGCCACTCAGCCTCCCCTTCCAAGCAGGCAGGCGAACCCACGATGGCTGCAAAAATCAAAATAAATGCAAAAGACCCTCTCTGGAGCCAGTGTTTGGTTTGTTCACTCTGGGCTACTGTAGGAACATGGCGGTGCAATATTCCAAACATTGTGGAAGATGATCTGCTGTAGATAGAAAGACTCATTCAAAGGTAAAACACAATGATTCTTATTTTCTGGTCATTATACGCTTATGAAACCACAATTATGAATATTATATTCCATTTCTGCCCATGGAACGACCTAAATCCTACACACTGGACCTTAAAGTCGATCTGATCAGCTTCTTGCTCCAGCTCTGTATTTATTGTACATGACAGTGGTATTTGTTCATCTAAAAAAATTTTGTTTGTTTACTTGATGCTAAATTGTCTTTTTTTTTTGTTTTTTTTTTTGGTATATTGTCTTTTTTCTTTTCCATTCCTATAGCAATGAACGAGAAGGCATACCTGCCAATTTGCTCCAGATGTTGGATGTGTGTGTGGAGATCCCTCAGCAAGGGGTCATCCGTTCTCTCAACGTGCATGTGAGCGCCGCCCTGCTGATTTGGGAATATACGCGGCAGCACCTCAGCTCAGGCTCATCTGAAGCCAGCTCGAGACGCAGCTGAGGAGGAAACCAGCAGTGCAGCCCTGTTGACACGACCTTTGACCTCCAGAGGCTGACCTTTGTCGCTCCTCTCTGACAGCCAGAGTGGAAAAACTCCTTGTGGGACTTTAAATGAAAATGTAAACTTCAGACGCTCACAGTTCATGTCAGGACATTCAGGATGTTCATTCTGTCTGCGTGTCTGATCAGGTTTCAGGCCAGCAGTCGTCTGTGCCTTAATGAGAGTCTTGAATGGAGATGGGCTCTGCATATTACATCTAAATATTCCACAGAGCGTGCTGTTATATAAATGGAGGCAATCTCTGTGATGGCAGAGCAGAAGTATACACGGAAATTTTCCCCTTTATGGAGGAAGTGTCTTGTTTAACCAAGCAATTAGATTTTGCCTCAGAGCAGCTGGACTGGACTGTAAAAAAAGTTGTCAGACATAAGAGCTGTTTTTGTTGAGAGGCCATCTGTTTTTATTGCAGTTTGTGATTTTAAATAGTATTTTTTAATATAAAATGAATGAATAAACGCAATTTTGACTTTGTATATGCACGTGTTTTATTTATCTATCTATTGTGCTTTGATATCGAATCGACACTGAACGCACCACAAGGGTTAAATAAAATATGCAAGGGGTGTTCATGCGTCCTTCCCACCTTCCCTTTAAAGAGTTGCCTCACCTGGAGACCGTCCCACCGCAGTGGGAGCAGATGGAGCGCATCCGATCAAGCTCATTTCTTTTTCCGCTAAGTCACACTTGTGCGTGTCTCATCATGTGAGCACCGCGGCTGGTGGAGTGGGACATGGGTGACCCCGGTGGCTCCTGGTCGTCTGTGCAGACAACAGCAGCGGTCAACGCGAGCTGGACGGAGGGCACCGAGCTCGCGGCGACCGGACAGACCCAGCTGCTCCTGGAGATCCTCATGGTGCTGATGTGTTTGGGCGCTGTGACAGGTAGGCTGCACAATCAGGCTACCTGTTGTCATTTTATTTATTTTAAAGCATTTTTCTATTGAGTTGGTCCATTCCAGTTATTTAAACACAACGCCTCTCTTGAATTAGTCGATAAGAAGCCTATATGACGCTTTGTTAAGCAAAGGCGCATAAAGTCTTTATTATATCATTTATCTTGTGACGAACTCATTTTTATGGTTGCATAAATGTCACATTCTTCATATGTTTTAAGGCATCTTTTATAAACGGTTGGCAGCTGCTCTTTAATGGTTAATAAATCATTTACTAGGCCTGTTGCTACAGAGCATCTCAGTCACAAAGCATTTATTAACGTCCTATTAAAACACAGGTTGACTCCAAACTTGATGAAAAGTAAAACATTTTTAATCAAGGGCTAACTAAATTTTAGAAACATGGTTTATTTGAAAGTTAGACTCATTTCACTTTTTTCACTCAACTAATGGCTTGTTCAAATTTTAGATCTGCTAATCTTTATTGGGCCTAATTGTTTGAAAAGACAGGCTGTAGATTATTAATAACGGGCACTTTGTGAAAAGATAGCTGTTGGGTTTTAAAAATGTCTTTTTCTTTGTATTTAACATCATTAAGATAGATAAATAGATAGATAGATCGATAGATAGATAGATAGATAGACCTCACATATTGCAAGAATTTGTTGTATATGTAAGGACTAAAAAAACATAAGAACTTGTGGAACCAATAAAAAAGTGCATCTATACTCGGTGGAGAAGGGGGCAATACTCTCCCCCACATGGCAACAATTCAAATCAGGAGTCAAAGAGGCCCTATGGTCACCCACAGTGCTGTTCGCCTTCTTCATCGTTTTTGCTGCTCTACACATGTAGATGTCTTCCATACATGGTAGCCTAATTCCTATTGCGTTTCAATATGACTTAATACTCTGATGCTTTTAATACTTTTCCTAAAATTGCAGCAGAGCATTTGGAGAACTTTGTTGTGGACATTTAAACCATAATAACCTTAATGCATTCCTTTGCACATTTTTTTTACTCTTTTTTTTTTCTTTCTTTTTCTTTTTCTTTTTTTTTTTTTTTAATTTTATGCCCTTTTGGCTGCCTTGGATGGATATGGCATGAATCCAGGCTATGATGCTATTTTTTTTATTTTTATTGTTTTAACCTCAGCTCCCATTAAAAGCCTATAATAAACTGTGTGTCAAATTTAAAACTGCAATTTTTGATCCCACAGCCATTAGAACATAAAATAATGCATTCCATTAAGTCAAGATCTCATTTTAGGGTCAGGGCTTCAAATCTGTCACTCTGCCTTTGCCCACCAGATGGTGCTATTTTTCAATCTGGGCATACAGAGGGGCTGTCCACTGTAGGAACTGGGTTTTTTTGTTTGTTTGTTTTCTTTGTTGTTGTTGTTGTTTTTTGTAGAACTGAGGCTTCAACAGTCCCCAAATGTGCAGCCTTATCCTGCCGAACATTCCCACATGAAAACAACTGTATCTCAGAAAGATCCAACCATCTAACCTACCCCCGCTTCAGGATGTTGCCTGGTCCAGTTACAGCACACACTCAGTCGAGCTCAGGGGTTACATATTTTTTCCTGGACTCTCATAGCACCTGAGAGTAAAATTGTTAACCTTGAATACATAATAGAGGTTTAATCTGCTCTTAAAGCAGCCAGGGAGGATATTTGAGTCCTGGGCTCCTGTCACATGTCAATTTATGCGTCATTGTGCAAAAGTTTCAGTCTGGTTTTAAAATCGCTTTTAAGTTTTTACTGACAATATGTTCTGAGACTTAAATGGACAATTTAATCAAAAACGCAAATAATACATTTTATGATGATTAGCCCACGCTGCTCTGGAGGTATCAGGGAGAAGTTTTAACTGTTGCTTTGTAATCTTTAATTGTGTTATGTTACTTAGCAGTATGATTGTTTTTAACGGTATTATTGTCAAGTAATTCTATCCATACAAGTAATGGTACAAAGCATGAAGCAAGTGCACAGCAGCAGTCTGGGTTTTCTTCATCAGTCTGTCTTTGCTACTTTATTTTCATAATCTCCAAATGCCCAGCAAACTCGATCACTGTGGCTCTGTTTTATTTTAGGTTGGGACGTAGAATGTAGGAGAAGCAACTAAATTTATTCAGTTAATTTCTTGTGTTAAGTAATACCCATTAGAGACATATAGTGACACATTTGTGCCAAAAACTATCATTAAAAAAGAGCTACTTCACACTCTCTGAAAACCAGATGGTTTATCCATAACTTGTCATCCAAAAAAAAAAAAACATTTGGTAGACAAAGACAAGCAGCTGTATCTTGACACAGAGTTCCTCTTTAACTCTCTTGTTAGCAGCATGAATTTTGCAGATCATTCACAGCTTCTCATGTCTTATAAAACACCTGTGCAACAGAATATAGCTATAAAAAAACTGTCTGTTGAGCTTAAATGTCTTGATTTGATCGAGTCTGTGCTCTGAACTATTTCTGTAAATGTAATAGAAGACTTAATTTACATAAATTAAAAAAAAAAAAAAAAAACAAGCTTGGTTCTCAAAAATGCACTCCCTCTACTTTAGCAGTCACCCCTTAAATGCTTTCAGTTTCAGACAGTCCTCAATTTTTTTGAATATCCTCATTAAATCAGATGAAACAGATGTTTCTGTGGTCTAGAATCCAACCTTAACCTCTGAGTCATTGTGTCTGTTGTTGTATTTCTGTGCAGGTAATATTCTTGTCATCGTCATCGTGGCTGCAAACAAGACTTTCCACTCGGTGACATCAATGCTGATCATGAACTTGGCCATCAGTGACCTCCTGGTGGGCGTCGGAGTGATGCCTTTTGTAGCCTTGTCAGTCATGAATCACGGATGGGTGGATTGCACGGTATGCCACCTCTATAGAGTACCTTAAAAAGCTTTTAAGTCATGTAACGTAACATCAGTGTTTTACGTCACCTAAGCATGACCTGTTGTGCTGTAACACCTGTTGTGATTGATCCAGTGAGTGTGCATGTCATGAGATTCTGTCCCTCTGTCTGACAGGACCTCTGTTCGTACGTGGGTTACACCTCCAATGTGTACTGTACAGCTTCTGTGTTGACATTAGCTGCTATTGCACTTGATCGGTACCACTCCATCATACACTGCCTGCGCTACAACTCCCGCTGCACCCTATGGAGGTGCAGCACTGTTGTAATGTGGATCTGGCTGCAGGCTCTGGCCACCAGTTTCCCCCCCCTGCTTGGCTGGAGCTCTGTCAGCTATGTGGTGCCCATGTACAGCTGCGCAGTCAACTGGGCCAGCAGTCCCAGCTACACTGCTTTCATTGCTGCCCTCTCCTACCTCATACCAGCAGTGGTCATACTCTTCTGCTACGTGAAAATTGTCAAAGTGGCCCGCAGCCACGCCAGGAGGATTCACACCCTGGAGGATTCTGTCCAGCGCAGCAGGAGTCCAAACGCTGCCTTTGCTCCCGGTGATTCATCTCAGCAGCACTATGGAAGCCTCCATGGCCCCTCGAGGCTGATCTATCATGTAAGTGGACAGTTTGTGTCTGAAGTGAGTAGACAAGAGGGCAGTTATATCAGCCCTGCTCTCCCTGATTCGACTCCAGAGCAGAATAACCCCACATCCAGACGTTTGTTCTCCTTCCTGGCTCAGAGCGCCTCCCAGCCCCTGCAGAACTCACAGCAGAACCAATGCCACCATGGAGTGATGCGTCTCTTCATGGTCATCTCAGCCTTCTTCCTCTGCTGGACGCCTTACATAGGTGTGGCCCTGTTTCAGGCCACAGAAACTGCAATCTCAGGCCAATCCAGCCTCATCCCATCCTCTGCTATTACCTTTTCATACTGGCTGGTGTTACTGAATTCTGACATCAATCCACTACTGTACGCTCTGCTTAGCAAGCGTTTCCAGAGCGCTCTACGGGGACTGAAGCAAAAAATAGGGGAACGTTTGGGGAGTGTGGTGGCCAGGGGAGGGAAGGTCAGAGCAGAGGACGGCAGGAGCAGCGACCCATGCACTCTGACCACCGCCAGTCGTGGTCCGCCCTCCAGCTCTGAGACTTCAACCTGTGACGACGCCAAGTATTCCTCCTCCATTTTTACTGTTAGCGCTGACTTCAAACATAATACAGAGGATCTATGCAGTGTGTGTCACCATGAAAATATTCCCCCTTCCCACTGCATGTGGCAAGATGCCGTCAGTGAGGATAAGAGGGTGGACTGCCTGCCAGTCCCCTCTACGCCACAAGACGGCAGCAGACTACCTTTCTCTGCTCTGACCAAAGAGTGTCAGGCCACTTTCTTCTACGGACAGATAACAGTGAGAGTCGAGCATGACGTGTGTTAATCTGATATCTGCAGACACTTTTGCAGAAGAACTCTAATCTGTGGCCCTCAGACTCGTACTGTAAGAATGATTTTCACTGTCAACTAATTTGTTGTTTGTTGTCGATCATTTTCTCAGTTAATTGTCTGATTATTTGGTTCCTAAAATGTAACTGTATAAACAAGCACTAAAAAAATATCCATCACAGTTTTGCAAAGCTCAAGCTGGCATATTCATTGTGCTGGTTTTTCATAACCAAACAGTCCTAAATCCCTGTTTCTTAATATCATAGAAGATCAACAAATATTCTCTTGTTGCCAGATGGAATTTTTGCAAATAGAAATGACTTAAATGATAATCTTCATATTTGATTAGCTTTTGTTTGAAATATGACATTAAAAGATGATCAAAGTAGTTGTTTTAACGACCTTTCAATCAACTATGATTTCATCTCTTGCTGAGATCACTGCATTTGTTTATGTTGTCTGTGGCCATTTCTCATGCTCACTAATTGCAAATCAAAGCCCTACAACACTGAGAAGAAAAAGAAAACCTCGACAAAAAATTTATTAAAAAGAAATCTTTTATATAGTACATGTGATTACACTTGAAGACATCCAACAATAGATCTATAAACCCATCATTTATTTACGCTCTACCTAATTCTTCCTCAAATGTGATAATCATATGTTGCATCTCAGTGTAAAAATCATCATTCCTTACAAAGGTTTACATTTATGTCTAGCAATAATTCCAGAGGAATACAATATTATTATTTATTGTCATAGAGAATGACAATGGGAAACAGTGCTATGTACTCTTTTGCAAAACAAAGAAAAGGCAGTGAAGTGGACTAGACAGCTGTGTCTGCTCATATAGTATGTGCATGCTCGTCCCGCAGAAGTCACACACTTACTCTCCCCGTAAGGTTAGTAAGCAACCAAATCCAAAAAAAAAAAAAAAAAGTATCATAAATCCTGTCCAGTGCGTCAAAAGTTTGTTCCAAGAAAACAAAAGAAAGCAACTCAGATGAGTACAAGAAGGATAGTATTAAAGAGTCTCTCTGCAGCAGTCTGTGGTGGCACTGTAAAAAACGGACAGCACGTAGCGAGCATGTGTGGTTGAGTGATGTTCATACATTCACAACAAGGCAAAGTTTCCACCAGACGCTTCACAAGGCGCGCGCCTCATTTGCTCTCAGGGTCATCTTGGCTGTTAACTTGCCCCAAAATTGTGATTCATGAAAAAAAAAAAAAAAAGCAGACACAGTAAGACTTTCTTTTTTGACAAAGAGCAGAAGTGGACAAATGTGGGTCATTCTTATGTGTTGACACACCTCTCAAACCACTGTGGGACAGTCTGTATAAACTGTTTGTTGTTTTCTCCCAGTAAATAAACAATTGAGCAGATAATTGCTGTAGATTAGTTTGTGTGCATGTGAGTCTATAAAGTCAATTGTGGTGGGAATTCAAAGGGAGGCTCGGTAAAAGCCATGGTTGATGTTCAGAGTTATTAAAGGGGTAGTTTCATAAAGTCTGTCTTATTGTGAGCAGTTAGTGCTTTTAGACCGTCCAAAGTTGGGGATACCTGAAGCAATGACTGTGAATGTAGGCTAAATAATAGTGTGAATAGCTAATGGGGAAAAAGTCCCATTTATAATTTTTGGAATGAATATCCATACATGTATTATCTTAATTGCTTGGTTAATTAAATGTCAGAGGTAAACTATGGACTCTAAATTGTACTGTACTGGGTTTAAGGAACTAATGGAGGCGGTAATTTTTGAAATTGTTCAAGTAATAAGCAAAGTGCTACAGCATACAGCTGCAAAAACGGGTTGCAATCTTATCCTTTTAGGCAATGGCACCCTATCAATATACAGTCGTAAAAAATGCTTGTTTTAGCCAGCAACAGGCTCAGGTTGCGTCTGACACGTTAGACCTCTTTATTAAAGAGTGAGATCCTTTTAGTTCAACAAGAAACAGCCATTAATATCTCTCTCCTCAAAATCACCAAACTCCATTGTGAGAAGCAGTAATTTAATCTCACAAATCCTCTTGAAACACACTTGCAAACTCAACAGAAATACAACAAAACTCATCAAAACTACTTTGGCTATGCTTTCCACTGTTTCAACAATAACCAAGTCTGGTTTGGCAACAATAAACCCTAAATTTACATAGTGGGATGTAAACATAATGTGGCTCAGCACGCTGGTTTCCCAGTTGTCTCTCTAATGCATAACCGCACTCTCATTTTTTTCCCAATATTTTCATATCTCACTTGGTGAATGAAGGGTCAGTTACCAAAGTTGCTAACTGCTGGGTTATTGAAAAGACTAACCAAAATTGTTTGGTGAGTCTTTTTTTGTTTCTATCGAGTTTAAATGAAGTGTGTTTTACAGTAATCTGCAAGGTAAAATGAGTGTTTCTGATGATGTATTCTGGAGACTTTGGGAGGAGTGACGTAACAACTGTTTCTGATTAAATAGAAAGCAAAGGTTGATGGATCATGGGATCCATCCATGATGTTGTCAGACACTTTATAAAAATCAGAGCCTGTCAGTGGCAGAAACAAGCTGTGTATCTTAAATCACATACTTCTTTACTACACACTTAAG
>JAPZDX010000003.1:10771385-10784265 GCA_029783625.1 Naso annulatus | reverse complement strand
TTTTTGCTTTTCTTATCTAGCTTATTTACTTCTGTTTAAAGTAGTGTTTTACTACATTTCCCAGGGTGCTTTTCCAAACCAGACAATATACTCAGGCTTGTCACACTCAGCTTTGGTTCATACTTGAAAGAAAACTTTTCTGTGTAAGAAAAAGTGACACTGTACCCTTTGCTCACAATGCAGCATGTTAGAGCTGCATTGCATTCTGGTCTATTGAGGCCATGTTTTGAAAAAAATGATGTTTTGTGTCATTGATTGTTAAATAATGGTGTAAAGCCAACCTGTATGCAAGCTGGCTTTATCAGAAATGAGGAGAGCAAGTGAAGCATGTATCTGAACAACTATTTTGATGCTTCTCCTTAGCTCCAGATGATCTGAGAGCAGTCATACTGGTCGTCGGTCACAGTCGGCTCATACCTTGCCCATCCCCTACAGCTGTCCCGTAACTGCCAGCAGTGAATGCGTACATAGGCTCTATACAACCTGGTCTACTGTTGCGTCTCTCCGTGTCCAAACCCTGAGCTCAAAATAGAATCCAACCTCATTTCATGCCTCATGAAGCTCTAATTTTGCACCAGAGGGGATGTTACATTTGTGATAGATGGCGGGAATAAATTAGGAAAAGAACAAAGTCTGTTTGTCTGACAAATGTTTCACTACTCAGAGGAAGGACACATTTACAAGCAAAGGAAAAACCTCATTTTTAGAGAGACTTTCAAATGCCTGAGCAAAATAACCCAACCTATTTTTCACAATGATTTAAGTAGTACCATTTTGGTAAAAGGTTTTTTTTTTTTTGTTCTGTATCTTGATGACTCCTCAGGCAGAGTGGAATGTGATGAAAGTCTCAATTAAAAAATGGGTTTAAATTTTTTATTTTTCCCTATATATGGAAATAGATCTCTTGTATCTTTGAGACGTGACCTGCAGCTGCAAGATCAAATTCAATTTCTGCTGCAGTATTAAAGTCAAAATTCTAATCAGTCTGCACATTTATTCATTCATCTTTTATTAATCACATAGCGGGGAGGTCTTATAGGATAACATTTTGTTTGACTTCAGCGGAGGTAATCTCCCATGGTGGACAGACATAAATGTGATATCAGACTTTGTGCAGCTCCCTGATGCTTTACATCAAAGCTTACCGGTGAAGATCTAAGGGGCTTTGCTTCACATTGTCAATCAACTGCTTCGTTGATTGAATCTGATAAAATACAAATTAATATCCTAAAGTTTTAGATATGTCACGCAGAGAGAAAAGAACTGAGGAATACCAAATTGTGAAGAGTAAATGAGCTCAATATATTCTCTGCAGTAACCCTTTTCCAGTAACCAGTGACCTTTACTTTGATGGAGACATCAATCCCTCCACCTATGGCCATTTCAAAGTGCAGTATGATTTTGTTTTACTCTCTGGAAGGTTATGTGTAATGCTTTGTTGATATTCACTGGAGAGAAAAATGATTACTGGCATTTAGGTCGTATCTATGTGTTCACCAATCTATTGTGGCAGATAGACAGACTGGGGAGACGTGCCACATAAGTCGGAGACAAGAATCAAACATGACACACTGCAGGTGCATAGTGTGCAGCCAACTTAAAACATACAAATCTGGGTCCAAACATGCAAAACAATGCCTGCATGCCGAGCTGTGGAGTCAGTGGACGATCCTGCATTATAACTTACACGTTTCTACCACATCAAAAGGAAAACTCTTCACTCTGCTTTGAGTTTGGATGTGCACCACTTAGTGAAAGTGGCTCACATGCAGGTTTGATCAGTGAGCAAGGTTTCCCCGTTGTGTTTGGCTGTGTTACACATGCAGGCAGTTATGCTCGGGGGGGTCTGTTACAGCATTCAGCATGTTTGTGATCCCAGCAGTCTCATATCCAGGATGTTCAGATGATCCATTAAGCCACACATGAAGCTGAGTCACACAGCCACCTTTCATCCTCAGCCCGAGCCGTGGCTTATTACCAGCTCCACCTTCCCTCTCTCTCCTTCTCTCTCTCTCTGCTTACTCCTGTGTGAAAGAGCACTTGTGCCAGTTGGGAAAATTTGGTGGTACATGAAACAAACACGCATCTCTGCGCACTCAAATGAGAAGCACTCGGCCTCCCACCTCTCCTGAAATTGGCTGCCTTCGGCATCAGCCCTCCCCTCTCCAGCCATTAGCAACTGCTTTCTAGTTGTCAGCGAGTCCTGAGTAGTCAGGTTGTATGCGCCGGCGGCTGTCGTGTGCTGATTCTGTTCGACGCATGGCATGCGATTGTGTGCAAAGTGTGAAGGGTGCGACTTCTGTCCCCGTGAAGCATGGCATGGTTCAGAAGAAACTAGGAATCATGTGGATCTGCAGACTGGCTTTTTCATTTGCTGTTTTGCTTTTGGTTTGGTTTGTCACAAACAGAAACAAACTGAACATTTACTGAAAAGCAAAATGCAGCATCCATTATTTGAGAAGTGACATTTCCCCGGATTGCCGTGCAGAAAACTGTCTGATGCAACAGTGCAACCCATTATGTAATATTTTACAACTGTAGTCCACAAAGTATTATTACAGAGGACAGACTACGCAATAAAATTCAAGTGGTGTCTTTTTATAAAGGAGAACACTTCTTTTGTCAACATGAAGGTTACAATTATAAGGGAATTGACCTGTTAGCTATAGAAGAAAATGAGCTGCTTGAATTACTTTGAAACAAAGTTGTTAACCTGCATAATGAGGTACACTTTGCAAAATAAACACACTCTAGATGGCAACATATCAAATTATTGTTTGCATTAGGATATGCAATATTTGCAGTATTAGTTGATCTATTTTGTATTTTAGCAGTAATTGTGGCCAAAAGCTCACCGGACGTTATTTAGAGGTAAACTTGATATTAAAACTCATCAATATTTATATCTTTTAGTAAAAGTTTGTGTGTAGAAATATGAAGTACTTGTGTACCAGAGGAAAAAAGTAGACATATTTAACTACAACTGCTTTGGCAGTCAGAGCTTGGGCCCCGCAGATGGGAGCAGAAAGTATTGTGTAGTATTCTGTGAGTGATTCCCCTATGTACGTTTTGCAGATCTGAACAGCAGCTGTCCTGTGGAGTCTGCAGTGTTCACATGTCATGTATAGGCCTATGAATTTTGAAGTAGCCCTGCAGCTGTTTAATATTGCAGTCTCTCATATGAAGTTTACAAAAAATTTCCACCAGCGACCAGCTAAAGAACATCGGCCATTAAAATTCTGCAGAATATATTCACATCAGAGCGGCTATGACAAACAAATGACACAACAGATTGACAGTTATTAAGACGGCGGTTCTTGCTGACACCACCACAACAAGATGAAGCTCCTGGAAGAAGCCACAGAGGAAGTGAAGCAAAACCTTAATCCATCATTCAGCCAGCAGCAGCAGCAGCAGCAGCAGCAGCAAGTTATGCAGCTCAGGCATTTAATGCAGTGCAAATGTACCGAGGTGATGGAGAGAAAGAAACTGAAAGCAGAGAATAAAAGCTGCATTGACAATTTTTTTCTTCAAAGAATCAACTGCTCCAAGCACTATGTGACTCGGAGCTCAATGAGCTCCAGTGATGCAAACATTAGCCCCACTGCCTGCTGCAACCAACAGCAACACTGATGCTTCAGCAACAATTCTCAGAGTGATGAAGGGTGCAAATTTAGATGAAGTGACACAAGTAATGAAGATGAGCAGCATCACGATGACCAACACCCCATGTTTTACTCTTAAGTTCTTGTGAAGACAAACTGTCTGCCTGTTTGCTTTTGCTTTAACATCAAATTCAAGATGAAGATGAAAGAACAGATAGAGAGGAGATCATTTGCTGGGGTTCAAGCTCCTGTAAATCTGTGTGCCTCTTCCTAGTAACACAATGTAACAGAGTGATTTCCATCATCCTGTGCATTCTCACAGCAACAATGAGAAACCTGCAAGTGCCTGCCCAAAAGAAGTTGTGAAATACATTTACTCAGGTGTTGTATTTAAGTATAATTTTGAGGTAATGGTGGTATTTTTTGGTAGTACTCTCTATAAAGCCTATCTCTATAATGCATTATAACACATTTTGAACATATGTAAAACATTATGAACACACTTATAATGTGTTATAGGTGGTTATGATTATGGTTAGCTTATAAATATGACTATGCACTATAGGCGCATTATAACGCATTATGAGTATGTTCATAATGCATTACAGATGCACCCTTTAAGTTAAGTGTTACGGTATTTTTTACTTCATTATATTTAAATTATACCCTTATTTACTAGTTACTTTACAAATTCAGATTAATAACCAAATATAATAAATAAATTAATGATGATGCATAATTGCGGATAAATCAAGGACTTTGTCGTCCCTTGCTCAAATTCACTAGTAGCCTAAATAGTAAATGTAATGTACATGTGTATTAATAATTCTAATAATATAAAATGCTTTCTGCATGATAACAACTGACACATTTTGTACTTTAGTCTGTTTTGATCCTGGTAATTTTGTATTTGTATCTTGTTTACTTAAGTAGCCTAATTTTATTCACAGAGGACTTTTTCCTGTAACACTATACTTCTTCACTGTAGTATTCCTACTATTACTAAAGTAAGAATGTAATTACTTCCACCACTCATAAATTGCACAGATTAATGCACATTATACTCTCACATGAACTCATTAAACCTGTGTTCCCATGCCTCTTATCTCCGTCCACCCACATGAAGTAGTTAGAGTAGTTACACCATCAAGCTGCAGCTGCATGAAACTCACTAGTATAGCTCGCACTCCAGGGCTGATATCCATAATAGCCGGTGATTCTCAGTATTCGCTCCTCTATGGACGCGCTGTTGATGTCCTCAACTGAGCGGGAGGACTTGAGGTCCTCTTTGATGGCCTCGTCCACCACCAGGTACTTAAGCTGTCTGAGCTGAGGGCTGATGTCCGAAAGCCTTCTGGGGCTCACGTCGGGCGACTTGCGCATCCCGCTGGGAAGAGAGAACAAGTGGTGAGAGCACTTGGCAAAGAAAAGGGGAAGCCTGTAAAACTAGTAAATGGCTGGATGAGACAAGAGTCCTTCTGGGCTAAACCAGAAAAGTCAGTGCTGCATGTTCCACAGAGAGGCGCGTTAAGGGCCCCTGTAGCGCCTCTCGTACAGTACAGAAATCATCATCCTCCACTGGCCCTGCATCCTGCACAACAACACTGTAAAAGACACTAAGCGAAAGTGACTGGTCTTGCAACTGTTGTGTAGGCTTGCATCCACTGTGCAACCCCTATTATTGGCTTATAGGAATCTGAACTAATGATCGACCATGAGTGATTTGTAGAGATGGAGGGTTAGCACTTGTGACAGCTCCGTGCTTTATGTTTAGGCAGTGAAGCACAAAACTGCGCACAGCCAACAACACAGTCTCTATGTTTTTATCATGCAGAGGAGGTGAAAACTGGTTACTTTGGGTCCAGAAGGTGAAATAATATGCTAAATATATCTTTTAATATCGCACCAATATTCCTCTGTAGTATGCTGTGCCTGACTGAGCAGCAGAGTGGTGACCTGCAGCCACTAACTGCTGTTATGAAACAAAAGCAAATGATGATTTACTGACCCACTCAGAGAAAACCGGTGCGTAAAATTCCCCCCTGTGCTGCCATATCCTCATCACAGACCGTGTAATGTTTTGTAATCTGACTCACACCATGTGATAGGCAATCACCCTCAGTTACATTAAAAGAAATTCACAGAGAATCACACTTGGACTCTACAGCTTTACTGAATATTTAGCACTTCTGCTCTACAAAGGCGATATACTTCAGCTTTTATCAATGCACCTGTGAAATCAAGCGCGCAACAGGTGTGGCCGTGCCGGGATTCGGCTCCACAGCGTTCGCAAAAGTTTAAATATCTTACATCATCGGCATCAAAGTAGTAGGAGGTCCAAGGTAGCACATGCAGTCCCGGTGGGGCCGTCCGACCCGGTCCCACACGGTGCCCTCTCCATCCCCGTACATCCTTAAGGCCGCTTAGCAAGGCAGGTTCTGGAGATCTAAATCCTCATCAGGGCTGACGGGGAGGGGAGTGCCATCGTCCTGTTCCTTCTCACCCGCACTGACATATGCCTGACCACTACAGCGCGCGCTGTTACAACGCTGAAAGGGTGCGCTCTGCTCTGAATGCTGCTGGGTTCTGGAGGCACTGCAACAGCGTCATCTACCGGATTCACCGGAAACATAGTTATACGTCTTAAGTACACGGGAGTGAAACGCACCGACTGTAACCTTTCATCCTGGCGTACCTGAGCCCCCAACCGGTTCTTTGGCATATATATTTTTATGCATTATCATACACAATATTGCGCATGAGACATTTGCTGTCCCTCTCAGGCCCTCCATGATCCCTGGTGGCCCCTGAGGCAATCTATACATACCTGCTCCTCTGCTGGCTCTGCTCTCTCCCTTAAACTGTAGCTGATATCTAAAAAAATATATATATATACTTTTTTTTCTGTGGTTTTTAGGTCAAATCAGTAACCTGAGCAGCTCTTGCACAATCAGCAGCAGTCACACTTTACAAAGAGGCTCTTTCTGGTCCTTTTCCCTCACACTGTCACATTCACTCTGCAGGCACAGCAGTGAGTCTCCTTGGCTCCAGAAGAAAAAAGCACACACACACACACACGCACACACACACACACATATCACCTCACTTTGAGGTGTGAAGTAGGTGTTTTATTTTAATCTGATGGTGCCAATTATTTGAGGCTCAGTACAGTATTGGGTGTTCTTGGTGGCATTTGAAGGACTAACAAGCAAAAAAGGGGATGAGAATGAGACGCACAACTGTCTTGATGATATAACCGTCTTTTAAATAATTTAACATTTTATTGCATTTAGGAACCTTTCTTGTCAACATGTCAGTCATAATACCTAGGAGAAACACATAAAAGTATTGTGTTTTTTTGTAATTCTATTGTTTGTGCTGATTTACAGTTAAATATCTGACCTGTGTGGGTGTGAAAGAATGGATTCAGTTCCTTTATTGTGCAGAATATCACAGAAATATTGACAGCATTAATCCAGGCTGTTTAGATGTTTTTCAGCACAGGTGTGAATCATCCCAGCTCTGTTATCAGACAACTTTTTGCAGCCTAAACTACAGATTTTTCAACAATTCACAGCCCACAGGGGTCTCCTCTGCTTTATTATTCACAGTCTACTTTACCAGCAGCATATCCAAATGATGGCAGGGCCTGTATTTTAAATGTCTGAGTGAACAAAGGTAGAAATAAAACAGTGGAAACTGTTGTTTCTGTTGAATACCAGAGACAATTACAAGGATTTGATTACGCTCAATCAGAGTTATGCCTCCCGTGATGGGGTTGTTATGTTCACTGGCAGTGATTACATCTACTTGGAAATTAAAATCAGGTTAATGTCTTGTCTCTTGTGTTCAGAAGTGTGAACTGTGCCACAGTAACAGTACAAGTAGTAAGTTAAACTAACCTATTAAAGCTCAAGATACAGTTCATGCTTATTTGTTGTTTTTCTGTCCCTAAAAGAACCTGAGAAGTACATGCAGTCCCAAAAGCGTGGAAGAGTGGAGCTCTACCTTGTGTGAACGGGATAGTGTCGCCCATAGGTCCCGGGTCTGTGGTCCACTCGCTGCATTGCGTCGGCATCCTGTGAGCTCCTGACTGCGGACAGCAGCACAAGTACACTAACAGTTTTTTGAAGACAGGTTTTTGCATCGATCAATGACCAGCCACAGCTCGCACGTCCTCACAGTATGTGTGTGTCTGTGTGTGTGTGAGTGTGTGTTAGGGTGCTGTGCTTACTCGAGCAAAAGAAAGTGGAGTCTAGTCATCAATAAGCGGGTCAACACCTCCAATCGACAGTCTTGGGGAGGAGAGGATCAGGTTCATCTTGCATAATGCACCTCTCAACTTCACAGCACAGTCAAAGCCAAATCAATTCTCACCGTTCGACCTTCTGCTTTGCCAAAACTAACAGAGAGGACACCTTTCCTGTGTGACACAACCTGTATTTATAAGAACAGCAGATATAAAAAAAGAGTGCTACATACCTTAACATCATTCACTGCCATCCAGTGCACCATCTTCCATTTAAGCAGTCCTCTAACAGCGATTTAATCGGTGCCCTAATCTGCAGGGCACTGCACTCCTTTCTAAATATGGACCAGAGATTGAGTGAAAGTCAGAGCTCAAGGCCAAGAAACACAAAATGAAACTAGTGGGAATGGTCCAAATTCTGCTTCACATGGAAGACACAAAAAACGGACAAATGCAAAAACTCACTGGCCATTTATTAAAGTTTTTGGTAACACTTTCAATGAAGTCTGTCTCTCTGATGCATTATAACACATTATGAACATATGTAACACATTATGAACACACTTATAATGCATTACATGTGGTTATTTATATAGTTGGGGTTAGTGTTAACCTCAACATTGCTTATAACTGTGATTGTACAGCACTAGAAGCATTATAAGTATGCTCATAATGCATTATAGATGGATGCTTTAAGTAAATTGTTACCAAGTCTTTTTTTAAATGATCAATTCATTTCAGTAAAACCAGGTCTAATGGAGCTTTTCACAATGGACAATTTGACCGATTGAAGAAAAGGCACTGACGTATCCTATGAGGTTAACAGCGACTCAGCTCCATTATGTGCTTCACTCAGTTCAGTGACGCACAATACATTGGTGGAAACTGACTCGCCTAAATATAATGCAGCTATAATTATTGTTAATAGCCACACTTGCGCTTTAATGTTACATTTGCTGTTGCGAAAAAGGTCCACAGATTTTTTTCCCATCAGATTTATTGGCTTTTTTAACATAGTGAAAGTAACAGTGATGTTTTCGGGCTCTGCTTTGGTGCATGCTGACCCACTTCACTGGTGATAGGCTACTTAAACACAGAAGCATCATAACGATCAGTTTTACCAGTGATTTCCCTGTTATGACGAGTCAAAATGTCTGCCAAGAGAAAAACAGCAAACAAACAGTTTGACAACTTATGTGATAAATTTAGTATTTCTCTTTTCATTAAGATTTGAATTACATCTCTTTTTTTAATGAATTATACCATTGCTATTATTAAATTGAAAGCCCAGTTTTAGTGTTCCAGTCTAAGTTTATATCATTTTTGCAAGCATTTCACTTTACGTATAAGTTTGGGATATTTTATGTCTATCGGTAATGTTATGTTTACATGACTAAAGCACATTCATTTAATTCTCGCGGTTTTAACATATCTACAGTAAAATGCATTCATTCTTCTATTATGTGGAAAAGTTGTATGTTTTTGTTGGTCATCTTAATTTTGAGAAAAATGGCATGGCTTTTTTTTCCTCTAGATTGGTAATGCATTAGTAATAACATCAATGATGATTCTGTTCTTTTTAAGTGTCTCTGCAGGCCACGACGGCGTGATAGCAAGTCAGCATGCATACAAAAACCAGCCTCAATTATGGCAGCTAAATGGAATTCAGCCATTGTTAATTTTAGTATAAACAAAGGTGCTTTTTTTACTGTTGAATGTCAAATTGCCTAATTACATGAGGTACATCTCTCAAAGGAGCAAGACTTAATTTGCCTGCACATAAGATGGCATGTACACCTCTGGACAATAGCGGGATTTCAAAGTAAAAGGGCTCCAGGTTACTTGTAGTGTACGCAGCCCTGATGAAAGACCACAATCAAGATTTCACCAGCCTTCATCAAAACCTTCCCTGCAGCTCCTCTCCCTTGAAAAACTTGCACACTGTTGTTCTTAGAGACAAAAGCCAGTATGTTACGAACCTTGATCTCATTCCTCAGTCATTTCCATTACTTCTCTTATCCTCCTGTGTGCACTTTCATACAATTTTTTTAAAAAATGATGTAAATCCTCTCGCTTCTCTTCATTAATATTTCATGCATTTCTCAGCCTGGTAACAGTGTGACAGGCCACTGCTGATTGGCCGGTGCAGGATGAGAAGTGAAACCCTGAGCCTGTAAAAAAGGTCACATTCAGTACTGTACATTTAAAGGTTTTGCAAACGTTTAATTTCTCAATATTTAGGGTTTGATTAGTGCCTGCTGCATTTATATGCGACAGCGTGAGGAGCAATTTACCGTTGTAATTCAGAGAGAGTAACATCTATTCCTCCGCTGCATAAAAAGACGTTATCTGTTAAAATGTTGTTGCAGCCAGGAAGAAACATAACCTTTATGGATCTGGCTCCCTGCTGCTCAGGGACCTCGGTGATTTCTTTGGGGTATATTTGTTATTCAGCTGCCATTATTGGTAAGGTTGACACACAGCTGGAGAGAGGCCAGTATCTCTGTGGACAACAAGGCCTGCTGATGCTATTATGTGTCATGAACCAGTTAGCTGCTGAGGCGAGCAGCTAAAACAGGGGAGAGCAGACTGGCATCTCTGTCTCGTCTGGCTGGCTGTAGCTGCCCTGATTTCCGTTCTCAGATATTCCCTTTTTAATTTTCGCTGACAAATGAAAACAAGACAAAAATCTATGATTTAAGAAATGGAAGTGTTTCAATGCTGTTGTGCTGCCAATAATGTCAAAAGATACCTGTGAAATATCAGAAAAGATGGCACTTTAAGGGTGCCTTCCAGCTCCATTTTATGTTTTTTTTATTATAAACAGAAAATGTTTTTACACATCATACTGTTCTCCACTTATTTTCCTCACACAAAGAAGTATTTGCATGATATTTTACTAAATTGAAAATCAGACCACGGTTTTCATGTAAATCCTCCTGCTCTTTGTGTTTCAGGGAACATGCACCTCTCCCGCTGTTAATGCCTGCTTTGCATTTTAGCTGCCCTTTTTGCCAAAAGGGATTTGGATTAATTGGTCACCCTGTGTTTGGCGACAGAAAGCTCTCCAAGTCCTGAAGGTTGTTTGACATGCACCACTAAACAAGTCATTCTTCTTCTGAATATTTATAACCAATTATTTTTGCCATGTTGTGGTGCGTGAAGACTTGCGAGGACAAGATCTCGCATAGCAGGTCATTTAAAGGTTACTCTTATGGTACTGGCAGTGATAGGTGGCTGAGTTGGCAGTTAAAAGTAGTCAGTGTTGTTTCCTACATGTGCTGTTCATGATTTGATGCAAACTTTGTTGTCAGAGGCATACGGCTATTGGACTTTTATCATTCAGTTAGCGGCCACAACAGTTTTTCAGCAGTCTTTCGTTGCTTAGCTGGAGATTTCCCCAAGATGTGATTAATCCAGACAGCTTTAATGGAATAACAGAGGAAAAGACAAAAAAACATTCATTGTGCTGTTACATTCCTAAGAGTTGCTCCATATGTTTCGGCATAGCTGATGATGTTTCAACTTGTGATGGCTCAGTCAGAAGTTTTAACCCTCTTCTTGTGTATTCATGTTCATACTTTTAAGCACCTGATATTCTTTCTGTGGAACACGAGAACCGAGTTTTGATGCTCTCCCTGAAGAGATGGAAGTTTCTTTGCAGAACTGTTGCAAGAGAGAGAATGCCTGTGGCTGCAGCATTCATCCGCCCCTCCTTCTCCTCTCTTCTCCCTTCTTCTGGTCCTGTCAGTTTGTCTCACCTCCCATACATCCGAGGGAGACAACTGGGGCAGAGTGTGTGTCCTGCTCTTCTGCCAAGAGAAAAGCACTGCCGTGAACGACCACAACCTCAAATGCGTAATAAGCCCATATTTGAAATGTCGTTTCTTGGGTGCATAATTTAAAATATATATATATAATATCCAGCAAAAAGAAAGCTTCATGTTTATAGTAGCAAATGAGAGCAGTTAGAGAGCTGGTGGTGGGAAATGTTTATGCTCGAGGCCTCATGCATTCCCATAGTCCCAGTGTGTGTGTCAGGATATAAATAGAGCTGCTCCACCACCAGAAAGCGGTGCTATAGGGTAGATGTCAGTCGTCGCCTCAGTCCAGCCCAACCCACACCCTGTCCTGGATGACCCCAGAGTCCCTGGACCACTGGTGCATGAGGAGCCAAAGCTGCAACAATGGACTTGTTTTGACACATGACTGAAAAAAGTGTAAAGCATTGCACGATATATTCCTGGCCAATTCTGCAGTGTGTGTTAGTCTGGGGTTTTGCTGGGGTGAGTTTCTTGCATTATTTGTACACTAACGCAAGTAAAGCCACAGCTACAATGCTTGCAGAATGGCTTTGTGCATTTCTCACTCCCAGCATAGGATACAGAGAAAAGAACAGTTCCGGTTGCAGCGTTAAAAATACATCTGATTTGTTTTATCTTCAGAGCTCTGGCTCAGGTGGTTTCCTGTGTGCATATGAATAAAACAAAAAAGATCAAATAGCAATATTAATAACAAGAAGTGGCAAGTACAGTTCGGTCCAGCATGCGTAAAAATGAGCCTTCTGGGGATAATCCCGTTCTGCGCCGATACACTCCTGACTGACAGCCCTGCTGCATTTACTGACTATTACACTGCGTGCACGTGTGTGCTTGTAGGTACAAATTAAAAGTAAATAAAGCAGAGAAAGTATGGAGCATTAGAAGATGCGATGGCCCCAAGTGTTGGTGTGCTTTAGCTTAGTTGGAGGTATTTTGCTGGAGTCAGCAAATCCAGCCTCATTCTGCTGCAAGTACAGAACTTGCTTGCACATGCAGAATGTTTAATTTTCAGCAAAGGAAAGCATTGCTGTTTGTATTTACCATTGTTTTGTTGCATGTGAGCAAGCATGTAACTCACTTACAGACCCAAAAAATTGCTCACTAACTTAGAGGTAGGCAGTTTATTTCTTTGAAGTCATCACGCTAAAATTCCATAATAACCTTTCAGTATATTGTAATTCCGGTGGTCTGAAAAAACACTACAC
>JAPZDX010000003.1:10692195-10705761 GCA_029783625.1 Naso annulatus | reverse complement strand
CAAGACAAATACCTTCATCTGTGAAGATTACAATGCTTACTAATGTACAGTATGTTGTTATTATGTTCAGTCATATCAACAGAATTTTATAAGTGAATAAATATAAGTTCATCACATTTTTTAATCTTTTCCTTGATGCACTAAAAGGCCAGTCATTGAGACTGTTTGCATCTCTCACCTTATAAAACCAGTCTTTGGTCTGTGGATGAGATGCCACCTGTAAGCAGTGTAATCCTTCCAACCGATGTTTTTGGGGTCATGCCACAGAGTCCGCACCTATAAAACAGAGTTAGAAACACTTAATACTGCAAAAGCCTGTAAAGTAGATCATCTAGAACCTAAACTGCTACCCACCTGTCCGGGAGTGTTGCCCGTATGCCACAAAGCATTCCTGAGGTTTTCTCCGGTGCCAGTGGTCGAGTTGACGACTTTGAGTGAAACGCCAGAAATGCCAAAGGCCTTGGAGGGCTTGTCCTCCCAGTAAGTCTGTGTGATCTGCTTCCACATTACTACATAAAAGCGCCCACTCGACTGGTAGCCGAATACAAAGCCCGCATAGTCATCATCTCTGTCTGTGTTCACATACATCGTTCCACTGAAGTCCACAGCATTGAACTCGTCAAACCCTGTGGCAGTGAGAGAGAGAAACACGATACTAAATCTCAGGGCTCCGCTCAGTCACATGGAGTGTCATATCATTTTAAAAGAGTAATAAATCAACATGAAATGGTCGTTGGAGAGGAAACTGAAGTGTGATACTCGCCTACTGCAATGCCTGGGTCAGAGTTGGCAGTCTGAACCAGCTCTTTGCCCTGGTGTCTGACCACCCAGTTTGGATCAATCTGCGTAGTTCCCTTAGGATCCAGGTGGACCATCTGGAACTTCCTGAAGTCTGTCTCACTGATAGCATTGTTCTCCGGACACACGTCAAGAATATCTGGGATACTGTCGTTGTCGAAGTCATCTTTGCAGGCATCCCCTCTTCCATCACCTGTTAAAAAAACATGAAATAAATATGTTGATCTTTTTCCAACTGACATGGGGGATATAAACTACATTTTGTTCCTTCTCGTCCATAGGTTGGAAACATCTTTAAAGAGCTGATGTGTGATACTCCCACTGCAGTGAGTATTGAGGAACTCCTCCAAGTTAATATGAAAAATGAACGAGGAAAATATCAGTTCCTCCCTGGAAAATTGTTTTATTACTTTTGCCAAGTCTACTTAGGAAAATCAGTCATCTTCTCATGCTGTGACAACCTCCAGCGATACTTGCAGCTATCTGAAACCTGAAGTCTATTAAAAGCAGACTGCAAGCCAGGAGCTCACAGTGGAAAGGACGCCAGTGGCAAATGAAGGCCACTGCGTGGAAGTAGCTCACTGCTTCCTGTCATCATCTTTGTAATTTCACAAGGGGCTAAAATGATCCTATCAAATAAACACTATCTGACGAGCTGTGAAAAGTGAACGCGTCAGTGTCCGGGGCCTTCCTCCTTCGCAAGTCTGTTTCCACTTACAGACAGCTGTACAAACTCCAGGTAACCCTGCTTAAATTGGACACTGTGGAATAATCACGAGCAAAGCCTAAAGGAAATAAAAACTTCACAGCCTGGCGTGTGCCCTCCTGGGCAGCTCACTGAAGTCATGCACAATGACATCAGCCATGCCAATCCGGTCCTTGACTCTTTCCACAGCCACCATATTTCACACCTGCCGTAGAAAAACTAATTACTAACGGTGAAAACATATGGGAAAAGGCACACTAACGCAAAATGGGAACATCACAGAGCAGTAAGAACAAAGTGAATTAAGTCCACGGAGGAGAGAGAGATAAATACAGGACCAACATACAAGCTTTAAATCTAGCAATAGATTATCACTTCCCCAGTTATTAATTACAAGGTGGATGAAAGGTGGTAATTAAAGGTGACAAATGTAACCTTCTCAGCCACTGAACATGGTTTTTGTCTGCAGTGGGTGGTGGTTGTAATTATAGTGATTTGTCAGGTGTATTATGGAATGTAATGAACTGGGGCTAGCTGGTTAGCATGCTAACTTTAATCAAATAAATTAACTGATAGAAATAGATGAAAACAAGTTAAAAAAAGGTGTTGCTTTTTACCATGAGAGACAGCTTTTAGTAAGCTGAGGAGCGAAGTTTGCTGCTGAACTCGCAGCATTTCTTCAAGACTAGGCTGACTATACGTCCTGGTTTAGACTGTCCTGTTTTCAAGCTATGTGTACTGTGAGAATAGTGGGGGAAACTTGAGTGACGATGGTCACCTTGCTGCACTACAAACAGGGGCAACTCTTTATCATCTTTGAGACCACCTCCTGATTCTTTGTGGTGAATGCAAGACAGAGTTTTGTTGTTGGCTAGTCAGCTAGTCTTTTGTGATGGCACACAGCACAATTATACTACTGCACCTAAATAACTTATGTCTGAAATTTATTTAAGTTAGCTGCCTCCGACTCAGGCAAATGATAACTTAAAACCTCAAATTTACCCTTTGTAATACTCACATGCACTACAGCATTATACTATATGCATTCCACTGTGCAAATATGCCAAACGATCAACAGTCAGAATCACATATGATTCTAAAGCACACCTGACACTGCAAGTATTATTTCATCCTCACCATCTGAGTCCAGCTGGTCTGCGTTGGGCGTCAGTCTGCAGTTGTCCTTGTCATCGGGTATGCCGTCATTATCATCATCGTAGTCACATGCGTCACCTTTGCCATCCTTGTCATGGTCCGCCTGGTTGGCGTTGGCCACATAGGGACAGTTGTCCAGGTTGTTCTGATGGCCGTCCTCATCAATGTCCTGGTTGTTGTCACACTGATCTCCAACAAGGTCATTGTCGCTGTCAGTCTGTGGGATAAATACAGACAGAATCAACACTGCATGTCCCTACTGTAGTGCTGGAACACGTCATTGTATGCAGAAGGTTCAATACCTGGTCAGGGTTGTGTAGCAATGGACAGTTGTCACACTGGTCACCAACTCCATCCATGTCAGTGTCCTTTTGGTCAGTGTTGTATACATAGGGGCAGTTGTCACTCTCATTCAGGATTTCTGAGGAAAAAAGGTTGATGATGATTTGATAATTAGCCTCCCTAAAGGGTTAATTGCAGTGTTTTATCTGTTATGGCTCGGCTACTTTACCATCTCCATCAATGTCCACAGCACAGGCGTCCCCTTCTCCGTTGTGATCCGTGTCTATTTGAGCAGGGTTGTGTTCGTAGGGGCAGTTGTCGCAGCGGTCACCAACTTCATCTTTGTCAAAGTCAAATTGGCGAGGATTGTAAAGAAGGGGACAGTTGTCCTGTTGCAGAAAGTACATGGTTGTTAGGGAATTCTTCCATTGTTATGAATCTGATCATAAAATAAATGTGTCCGACTCGTACCCTCTCATCTAGAATTCCATCGTTGTCGTCGTCCTTATCGCAAGCATCTCCTTGACCGTCCCTGTCAAAGTCTTCTTGTCCAGAGTTGGGAAGGCTGGGGCAGTTATCCTGTAAAAACAGAAAAAAAAGTTCAGAAATTTTAAAGATATATTAGTTTAGAATACTTAAGTATAGGCTACATCAAATTAAGTGACAAAGTTCAATGACATACCTTCTTGCAGTGGTAAGTGGCATTGGCACCACACACAAGGTTCTGATTGGGCCAGCCATCCAAGTCTGAGTCTTCCCCACAAATGAAGCCGTCTCCGGCGTAACCGGTCCTGCATTCACACTTGTACATAGGGTCATTGAAGTGGCTGATGTAGATGCACTCGGCATATTTGTGACAGTTGTGGGTCTTGTCCTTGCATGGGTTCTCCGGCTCGCACACCTGAAGAAAAAAAAGAGTCATTCGCCAATGACCACATCCAACACCAAAGGTGCGGGATGTGATCTGCCTGAGAAAAGAGAAAAATGACCCTCTATGTCCTTGTCATTTTGTTTTTTTATATGGTTTCCATTTTGTTGTCAGCTTCTGATGACGCGTCCAAGTCAAGAGTTCTTATTTTCCCACTACTCTTTGCACCTTTCTTCGTTCAAACTGAAGGCTACTGGAAGCTGAAGTGAAGTGTTCAGGGAGAGACTTTGGACAAAGCTCAAGTGTGGGGCACTCGTGGGTTTAGCTGATTTTATGAGAGGTCACTAAATGCATCATACATCCCACTCAACCCACTGTTGCCCCTTCATTGCAGCACAAGGTATTCACAGCTGCCACTCATTACCAGAGGATGAACTTAAGTCCAGTTTAGAACTACTCCATGAGCTCATAGAGCAGAAAGTGACAGCATGAACAGGCCTTTGATCAAAACTGGATGCCAACGATGAGACAAATCCCTTTTCCCCAAATCAATTAGTGATATTTGGGGCAACATATCAATGACAAGCAGCTGCAGAGCGACAATGGGCCGATCAGAGTGGCATGTTAAGTTTTTCAGTTCCCAGAGGACAACTCTGTGAATTCAGTGGAAAGACAAAATGAAGTATGAGTGTGTTCCAATCAAGTAATAATATGATATATCAATAAATTACCTGCGATACAGTGGAAAATAGAAGGGGTTTATGGGTGGAAAGTGGAAATACTGAGATGTTTTCAACATCTAGCTGGAAAGTCAGGATTAAGACAAAGTTTCACATAATTTTGCTTGAATAAAAACACTGATCCATTCATTTTCTACAGTAAAAATACCTATTTAAATCTGCCAGAGATGTGTAACACATGTTTGCTGTTAAGAGTTAACTTTCCTCCCTTTTCTTCTGCTTGCTGGTATTGAGTTAAGGTGAGTCTAATTCATATATGGTGGCCCAGGGCCTTCCCTCAAACACTGTGTCAATACTCTCACTGAAAGGATGGGCCTTATAAATCACCAGAGCTTCTGCTTCCATCGTTCATAAATTTGGATCTGACATAGAAAAATCCACACAACTGCCTTTAAAAAATCTGCCTGAAGCTAAACGCCCACAAAGTGTCCTTTTATTTTTAAATTTGTTCCCACAACTCTTAAAGTTACATCTGTTTTAATGGCATCCAATCGGTAAATCATAGTATTTGCCACCGAATGAGAGCAGCCTCAACCTACCTGTTTGTTCTTCTTGGCAGCCTCCACACCCATACCGAAAGGCTGGTTGCCCTTGTAGCGCTTCGGACAGGGTAGGCAGTGGAAACCTGGATCAGTGTTGATGCAGCGCTGAGTTCCACTCACTTTGTAGCAAACATCAGACACCATGTCACACTGGATGTGAGGAAGAAATGCGTCAGTGAACTTCAAACAAATAATTACAACAATGAAGTCTTAAATATACGTTTGGTTTGTGCACATAAGAAAAACAGGAAATTCTACCTCGTTAATGTCTTCACAGTGGGTACCATTTCCACGGAAACCAGCAGGGCATGGACCACACTCCCAGGATCCATCTGGAGAGCTGTTGCAATCCACTCCTCCAAAGCACGGGTTGGAAAGACAACCGTCTGCAAGGAATTTAGAGGAAAAGAATGGACACAAACAGTTGCTGAACACATCTGTACAGTGTGTCTCAAAATGATTTACTTTTAATTAGTGATGCTTTTTATCTTGATGCTTCAAGATTAAGCCCCATCAACAGAGATACTATTTGCTCAGAACGGAGAAAAAGAACATATTTTCTCTATGAAACCAAGGAGGAGTTTTGGTTTCATTTGCACAGATTTAGGTTTTTGCTTTCACCCTCATACAATACAGGCAAACATTATTTTCGTTTTAGGTTATTGGACTCATAGCACAGAAAAAATAGGTTTAAAACATTCAGAAACATGCCTTCTCAGAAACAGTAACCTGATTGCCTATGCAGTGACAAGTCAGTGGTAAAATCTGTTGTTTCTTTGAAAACGGTGCGTGAGCAAACCCTTAAGAGCCTTCACTTGGTCAAAATATGTAATAATCCTGAATGCATACACCTAAGATAATAAGGCTAAGAATCTGCAGTCATGCTAGCTATACTTCTTAGGAGCAGCAGTCCCTTAGATGTGCAGGGGAAGCCGATGCGAATGTCTTAAGTTCCGCAGTTATTAGGTCGGTGATTTTGACTCAAAAGCAAAAATGTCAACCTCATGGCAGCACTAGAGGAAAAGTCAGTATGATAGCCATCTGGGAAGCATAAAAGTCTGTACAAATTTCATTGCATTCCATCCAGGGGTTGTTAAAATATTTAAGGCTGTACCAAAGTGGTGGACTGACCAACTGACTGACATTTCCATCACTGGAAGCTGTCGCTCGCATAGCTAAAACATAATGCAGAGTGACTGTTCCTCACCTATTGGACATTCTTTTTTGTTGCAGCTGTCACTGTCGTGGGCCTCCCCGATACACTTATTGCCGCCATGCTGGGGTTCAGGGCTGTTGCACTCACGCGTCCGGCTTTTGACCCCTCCTCCGCATGTTGCTGAGCAGGTTGCCCACGGAGACCAAGGGCCCCAACCACCATCAACTGTGAATAAGATACAGAGATAGACGTTGAGTATTTTACCTTTGACATCAAGCATTTTACTCCACAAACATTCTTCTTCTTCTAAATAAATGTATGTCAAGACTTTAAGTACGAAATCTGAGTGGCAGCCAGAGTCAGAAGCCTGGAACTTAGTACAACAAGAGAAAACATATTGAGCTGATTTAAGTCAACATTTCCTAAGAGACTGAAAGGAGGTCAGTGCAAAACACATGGGGAATGTTGCCTCAGGGGAGCCGTGAGGCACGAGGAAGTTTGATGTTTGACACGGACACTACATGTGAGTGTAATTGAAATACTCACTGGGACACGGCTTGGCAGTGCAGAGATGAGTCTCTCTCCCATTTCCCTCACAGTCTTTGCCCCCCAGCTGCGGCACGGGAGCATTACAGTGTCGTATTCTGGTGATCTGACCTTCTCCGCAGGTCACTGAGCAGGACGACCACGGCGACCACAAACTCCACCCTCCGTCCTGGCGAACTGGGTATCAAACATCAAGCATATCAAGCACTGAGAAAAACAAACATGTATCATCCTCTGGATTTCCCCTCAGTCAATGGTTACAGTCGTGTATAATTTCCGCCCCCCAAAAAATGGACACCACATTTTCTACAAATAAACATTATGTGAGGCTGGCGACGATGGCTCAGTTTCAAAGATGTTCTGAGATGCTTGCGCAAGTGTTTATGTCACTGTGGGTAATTTATCCTCCAGCGGTTGGACTGATTCAGTCACTCCAACAGATGCAGTGTAATGTTAGCTGCAAGCAATAACACATGCTAACCCAGCAATTAATCAGTTTCAAATCAAGTAAAGTCTCCTGATACCGAACGTCGTCTATCCTGTAGTACATGTAATGATCAAATACGATAATATTTTCAATTTTTGCATGGCAGGCAGTGGGTGAGTCACTGCACTGTGAAGCACCCTCTCAGCCATTGATTTATATGGAACTAATTTGGGTAGGCACACCCTGCAACCCGACTATGAGATCCCACTCTTCACTTGAATGACTCCATTTCAAACTGATTTATAGAGGCGTGAACTCGGTCATTTGCACTTTGCAGCACTCCCTCTCATATTTAGCTTGGTGCTGAGTTTTCCCAGCTCCATCAAGTGCCTCCCTTCCAAATGTAGTACAGATTTTTGCTTTTGATTATTATGTGGGTAAGGCACTGGTTTACTGCTGGATGTTATCTATTTATATAAAAGTGATGACATGAGATTAAGGTTTTTTTTTTTTAAAATATCCTCACCACGGCTATCACATTTGGCAAGACTGCACTTGCGGGTCTGTATAGAAGGTCCTGTGCAGGGGTTACTGGTTGCATCACATGAGCGACCCCTCTGTTGAGTCCCTGTACCGCAGGTGACTGTGCACTCTGTCCACTCTGACCAGGGGGACCAGCCATCCTCATTAGCTGGAAGACAAAAAAGCACGTCAAGTCAAAATTCAGTTGTTTTACAAGAGGAACACTCCCACATACAGTCAATGTCAAAACAGAGTTAAAAAAAAAAGCTCTTGCAAAAGATCTAAACTGCGCTGTTTTTATTCTCTATGTCACCCTGTTTATCACATGACCTCATCTGAAAAACCCACAGTAGCCACTCTGAGTGTCTTACGTTTTGACCAATAAATACTATGTGGTTTGCTCACAAAGACAAACTGGCTGCAACAGTCCTGCGGTACTAAAATTTAATATGTGTGGAATATTGTTTTTATGGCATATTGAGCCATTAATTTAAAATAGCATGCATAAAACTGTGTGTGTATTTATAATTGCTTTTATATGCTGGAGGCACTGGCTGACAGGAAGTTGAGAATACTTACGGAAACACACGGGGCAGCACTCGCCATCGACAAACGAGGGGCTGGCACAGGCCACAGGGGGGCATGTGATTTGGTGACATACAATCTTGGACTCCTGCCATCAATAACATGAGAGATAGATCACGGTCACTGACATCAACAGTAAATCTGTGCATACATCCACATGGTTTGGCACTACCTGGCAGGTACATTTGGTGCAGCTGTCCACGACCCAGTCTTCCTTATCGTCAAACAGGCGGCCATCCTGCCAGCACATGTTTTTCTCTTTAGTGTTCTTCATCCTCCCAATGGCTTCCTTCATGACCGAGTTTTCCTCTGTCTGAACATACATGCAGATTTGCAGTCAGAAGGAAGATCATTGAGAAATGATTAGAAAACACTCATGAGAAAGGTTCACTGCATTCCATCCAGCATGTGAAGGTATACACCTGCTGACAAGCCCATGCTTTCAAGAGAGCACATGTGAAGTTACTTTTCACTCGGTGGAAGGAGGAATAGTGTGTCCTGCTCCTGTTAAAATACTGTTACTAACCTAACCTAACCAAGTAAAAGCACAAATATTACCCGCTGAGAAACAACACCACTATACAAATGATAATAATTAAGGGCTTAATGTAGCATCCTGTCATCCTTTCATTGATCTTATCCTACCAACACATATCCCTCTCTAGCTTATTGATGCATTACATCCCTGTAAAACATCTTTCTTTCAGCCTTATGAGAAAAAGATTTGGACCCAGAGGAAACTTTCACAGACCAGAAAGAGGAAATACTAATGACTAACTCAAAAAGTACACCTACACAAAAAANNNNAAAGCTCCTCCATTGTATTAATGAGGATGCTTATAAAATGTTAATTTCCAAATGTGCTTCCCATTACCGCAAACACTAAATTTCTTTATATCTCCAGTGTTTCTAGGAAAATGGCCCATTGTAAAGTGCTGCTTAGTTTGCACTTTGTAACCCTCAACCCAATTGGAGACCTGGGGATCTCTGGCTGGACTCCCGAACACTTGGGAACTGTCAGTCGATGATATACAGCCAAAAACTTGTGTATGTGTATGTGTGTTGCTCTGTGTGTGTGTCAGTGTGTGTGTGTGTGTGTGTGTGCACGCCTCCTCCCATTTGGAAAAGAGCGGCAGCACTGTGCAGCACTACAATCTAAGACACCACTCGGTCTGGAAGAGCCTCAGGGACCCTTATAATCCCAGCCGTATTTTTTTTTTTTTTTTTTTTCCCAAGGTTCATGCCCAGACTCTCTTATTGCTGGGAGGCTCGCAGAGGAAACACATGGGCTGTTTAAACACAGCCAGACATTAGACTGGACCCCATCGCTGCCAGGGGAACACTTCCTATATTCACATGTAACATGTCATAAAATCTGTCTGACTCACACTGCCACAGATAGCAGGAGTCAAACGGGTTCAGCCATCACAGGCGACTCTATAAACAGCCCCGCGGCGACCTACTGTTTGCTTTCAAACTAAAGTAGGTTACCTAGTAACCTAATTCAAACTTCTTACCTCCTGGCTGCTGCACTGAGGATTGTATTACTTATTTTCTTTAAATGTCAGTTTTCTCTATAATGTTTTTCTTCCCCTCACACACAGACTTTGGCAGTTCAACATCCATCACTGAAATTGTGCTGTAAAATGCAGAAGCTGGACTAAAACAAACACAAGTCAGGATTATGCTAATTTATACTGTGTTACTTCTTCTCCTTACCACTTTTTGCAAGCCATCAATAAGGTTACTGACAACAACACGCAGGCCTTTGAGCTCGTGGAACATGGAGCTAAGTTCCTCGCAGGAGCGTTCGCACATATCTGCCCCCGTCTCGTCCGTCTTCTGTCCTATTATGTTTGTGGTGATGGAGGGACTCACATCCACGATTTCTGTGCTCTCGCTCACAATATTAGCATCATCTGGAGGGGTAAGAAAAAGAGACATTAGGGTGAGCGAGCCAGTGAAAGATGGAAGATGGAAAACATATTTGAGATATGACGATTAAAACACACAGACTCTCATTTCCTGTAGGAAACAATGCGGTGATTACAATGTTTATTGTTTTCCCAAAAAACAGATGTTCAGTCCGGGGTGTTTGATTTGAAAAATGTATCTGTTTGAAACAGTGATGGTAAATCTTTCCACCAGCGATGACAGCAGGGTTGGCTGTGTGAGGACGAGAGGGGGGTGGCATTGTGGAGTTCAAAAAGCAGAAATCTGGGTGTTCCTTGTGTGAAACCGCACTGTTGTCATAAATTCTCACGACCTTTAAGACAAGTGGACATTTGCGATGGCAGACTGCATTTGCCACACAGGTGAATTTGCAGGAAGCCTGTGAAGCTCATGGTCGTGCACTAACAGCTGATCAATAGCAAAAACACTATTCCCTGCTCTCGATATCAGCACAGCAGAATTCAAAAGTGTGTGAAAATCCCCTGAATGACAGCATTTATCGTTCTTTACTAATACTGAGGGTTTTTGTATAGACACTCCCTCAGTGAATAATGTGAAATGGAATGCAGGCTAAAACTACAGGGTTTTTTTGATGGGCATAATGAGGCTAAGTGCTGACTTTTTTGCACAATCTGCAAATCCGGAGCAGAAAGGTCAGTCCAGACATAACGTGTCTACCAGCTGTGATCTTTGTACAACACACGCAGCAAAAAATACAAATCACAGAACACCACAGGGCATCTTGCGTGGGTTAGAGTTTGCAAAAAAAAAAAACCAAACCTATGTGGGTCAAGTCAAGTCAAAGTTTATTTCTATAGGACATTTAAAAACAACCTCAGTTGACGGGTGCTGTACAAGCTACAAAAATAGAAATATATAAACGACCCCTTGGTAACATAAATCAGCAACAATGTGTGTCTTTCCTCCTCTCAAACCACTGCACTTTATGAATGCATGATGCTGAAAAACAAACACACAACACATCAATCAAAGCTCCATGGAATGCCTGTTGTTCAGCCAAAGCACAGCACATAACTGCAACTGGTTTGGATCTCGCTGCGTAAATTGGTGAAGATTAATAACAGGCCGAGGACTCTAAATCAAGAAGTCTTCCAAATTGCCCGATGATGTCCCATTGTATGTTTTCTTTCTCTTTCAGTCTGCTGGATTCATTCAAATCTCAGGAGGGCTCCACGCTGCGTTTGTGCACGTAAACGCGTGCTGGCTCGCCTGTGAAAGCGTTTACACATTCTTCTCCCCCTGATAGGCAGTCTCTATTTTCTCCAAAGCAGAAAGAGGAAAGAATTAAAAAAGGAGCAAAAGGCTTGGGGAGTTTTAATACTGCTCATTAATGTCTAACATGACAGCTTTTATGAGCGTGGGTAGTGTGGGTTTATGAGTGACTTTTGGCATTAAGTTTGCTACCAGTGCAGAACCTAGACTGGTACCAGCCAGCATGCAGAAAACTTCCAGGCCTCGGTGACATTTGTTAAAACAAATAAACTCATTGAGCTGGAATTCAACACTGCTTGTGGCAACTGAAATGCATCAATCCTTCCATCGCGGACAAATCTGCACACACATATGGATTTGCTTTGTCAGAGCGAGTCAAAGATGCCGTTTCCAGATCTGGTGTTTGTTGTAAAAGATGATTATCCACATATTTACTTAGATATCTGTATCTTTTTAGTTGCAGCCTTGAGCCTGAGGATCACGAGGAAGGCTACTATTTCTCATGTGAGCAGAGCTTCAGCTGAGAAAAGCAACCCAATCAGCCAATTCATGACTTCATTGTGTGCATGTGTGTGTGCGTGTGTGTGTGTGTGCAGCTGGAAGTGGAAGCCACTCTGCACTATAGCATTCACTTTCTCTTTTCTATTTTCTTTCCCAGAGCATTATCCCGAGTGCACGGCCAACAAAAATAAATGCAAGCATCTGTATCTCCTTTTGCTCACCACGCACACTGATCGACCCCGAGCAACTGCATCGACACTGCTGTTTCCGTAAACATGAAGTAACGGTGTGAGACCTTGCCACATATCAAATCCGCAAGCTTATGACCCACTTAAAAAAAAAAAAAAAATGACAAAAAGAGTTATATTCATACACAGGGAGTCAACAAAGAATGCAAAACTGTTTGGTCTGGAAAGCTGCTGCGGTGGATACTTAACAAAACACAGATACAAAGCTCTGGAGGATTGCATGTGAAGGAGTTTCCCAATCACATCTGCAAGGTATCAGGCTTGAAAAAAAGCTTGCAACTGTAATTATTTTGACTTATCATTTGGCTTATGAAAGTGGCACAAATCGAAGTGGTTCCCCCTGACAGAATACGGTAAGAGCTTTCAGGTGAAGGCTGGTTTAAACAACTCAAACATGAGCACAAAAACTCCTCTCTTACCTTGTTTAGTGACCTCACAGTCTCTGCTTAGCAGGACGTCCTCAATGGTGGTGTCGAAGATGAAACGCACACTCTGCAGAAGGCCCTGTTGGAGAAAATAAGATGTTTCTTTATTATATATTTCAGAAATGACATACGTTCACTTTCTATACCCAGTTATTTCCTATTCAAGCATGCACCGGGAGGCAGACAAACACAGTCACTCTCCAACATGGAAGTTCCCTCTTGACCTTGTCACGCACATTCAATTTTATTTTTACACACAAGGGGCAATTTGGTAACTAAAATTAGAGTCCTTTCCACACAGAAAGACCGGGGCAATGCTGAGCCACTCTGGCAAACTTTGAAGAAGGAATATGTTAGTCTTTACGCCTGGAAACAAAGTCAAAACCACAATTCAGTTTCATGTGACTTCAGACAGATGACAAAATACTGAAAAGCCATTTAAACATCCCATCTCTTTTTCTCCTATGGGATGATTTTAGCTGCACAGCTGGAAAAGTCATAAAGGGATTTTTATCAAACTCCTGGATCTTGGGGAATCCTAGTCCATCTACCAAAAGCCCCAGTTTCTATCTTACCCTGAAGTGGTTCTCCCGGATGGATCCCTTTGCGACGTACATGCGGCTTCCCTCAGCCTGCAGGTGCTCATAGAAAGGCTCATCCAGGATGATGCTGTCTATCAGGCTGCAGCCCACAAACAGGTTCGCATTTTCCCCATGAATCTGAAGGGTGATATTCTTCCACTGCGAGTCTGACAGGTCCACATCCTCGAATGAAACCACGTTCTGGGAGCCGTCCACCCAGTATACCAAGTCCAGAGAGTTGGCCCTTCCATTGGACACGATCTCAAACTGACGGCGGCCACCAGAGTCCTCCAAACCA
>JAPZDX010000003.1:10602446-10620112 GCA_029783625.1 Naso annulatus | reverse complement strand
CTTTTTTCTTTCTTTCTTTTTTTTTTTTTTTAACAGCTTTTTCTTAAGCTATGGAGTTTTGTAGTTTGAATATAATCAAATTATGTGTGTACAATTAGACCAGTTGTTGGATAGCAAGGGGATTTTTTATTTTTTCAATTTTATTTTGTTTTATTTTTTTAATGCCACATACCCTTCATAATCATACTTTTTACACAGAATGATGTCCGCCATGACCTCTACACTTTGCAGTTTTTGGAGAGAAGTTTAAATGTGGGTTTACAGATGTGTAACACCCGTAGAAATTCCCTGTAAAGTTCTTAGCAAGCAGTGCGAGGTGCTCTTTTATGGTGCTATGGGAACATTGTACGTTTGTCACGTAAACGCCTTGCTAGCACACCACTTAATGTTACGGATGACTAAAGCAAGCTGCTTTGGCCGATTGTCAGCTCACCTATTTCGAAACCATACCATGCACACAAAACGTGATGACACTCTGATACCATGGTAAATTGTATAAGCTGATGCACAGTATGTTCATATTTTTCAATGATTGGCACTCTGGCGTGTGCTGAATGTGTTCTTTATGCCTTTGTCTCCTTTCACATTCAGTTCTCCACGGCCTCGTTCATCCTCTAAACTCATTATGCTAAAATTGGTTCAGAGGTGGTAAGGACAATACTTCTCTCTGTGTTTTACTTTGAATTATCTTTTGAGGCACTTAACTTGTTTTTTTTTTTTTTATATTTGTTTTTTATACATTGCATGAGAAAAATACTGGACACCCTGTATGCAGCTTTTGTCAGAAGAAAGTACAACACTTAATCAATGTTAACATTTCACTCATATTGGAGACTGTCGCACTGCAGCTACAAGGTTTTATACCCTTTTCTGATTTTTTTTTATCGCACATATCAACTATAGGGAAGTGAGAATAAACTGTGTAGTTCATCTGCAGTTTTTCACTGGGGTTTCTGTGAGGTTGTGTGTCCCAGTATTTCATCTGCAGTGGATTATATGTCAGCAATGTAATAACAATGTGAGGGCAACCATATTAGAAAGTACAATTTTTTCTTTACATTAATGATCATCTCAACATTCATTTACATTTTGGCCCATGTTTAGGGGAGCTTTTGCTGTTGCATATCCCTTCTCTCAGCTTGCTTTAAACTTAGCCATACCTTTACACATGTCAGCATTTTCAGTGGCCATGAGGGAGCCCGTGCTCTTGTCACGTTTCCTCCCACCCTTAAATGTGTGTAGGTGAACGTGAGGGTTCACTTCAACTCAGAGAGAAAGGTCACATGTAGTTTAGTCTGGGGTTCCTCCTCCTTAAGTTGTCCAAGCACTATGTAACATGACGCTGAGAGTTTCCTTAGCTCTTCTTGTTGTGGTTGGATTCGCAGTGCATGAGTTTGACTCTGGTCTCTTGCTTGTGTGGTGTTGTCTCAGTGCTAAACGTTGGGCTAGGAACATGCATTGCAATAGCAACAGTTTGGCTTGCTGTGTGTCAACCATAAATCAGCTATTGTTAGAGCATAAAATGTGAATTACGTTAGCTACAAAAAGACGCAAACGGTGTGGAGATAAATAACCGGTTGCTGCGTGAGAGTGGCAGGGCTTTTTTCAACAAGGCATGGCTTGAGCTTGCATGTGAGCAGATCGGTGGGATTGTGGGCAGGGAGCTCAAAAGCTGAGGTTATATTGGTCCCAAGCTTTCAACACTGTTATGTGACCACAGTCCTGTGCTTGCAGTCTATATGTGAAGATAATCATTTCAGGACTTTGGATGTGCAAGGTGTAGGTGTGGTTAACTTTGCCCTAAAATTTTATCACAATATAATGGGCATTTTATTGGTAGTAGTATTTTATTATTGTTAATGTGTTGGTATTTTTAGAACCAGATACTAAAAGATAGTTTATTATTAATTAATTATTAAGGACATACAATTGCAGCATAATTTAGAAGTCAATAGCTGACGAGCCCTGCATGCAGGATTTTTGACTCCACCCTCAAACTCAATCAAACTTGTTGCAGTATTATTGCATTTCTTCTATATTACAATGGCTTATGGCTTGTTGTACATATGAACTCTAACAAAACAATTTCCACACTAAGGCCGGGCAACATGGGCTGAAAATTATACTGCAATATTTTTAAGCTGGAACATTACACATTTCTGACCAAATTTCCACTCCGTTATGACAATATTGTAGTGATAAATAAATATTAAGACAATCCCATTTTTGATTTTTTGATCAGTAATCATTAGTAATGTAGATATAATGACCAAGTGGGTAAAGGCAAGTAGTAAAACAAGTAGAATTGTCTAAGTTGAGAAAATGATATCACTTTACTGTAATGCAGCCTTTAAAATCAGGACAAAGCACCATTTAGTCCATATCACAGTACAACAGTATCTGGTATCTAATATCTAAGATGATATATAGTCCCATGTTTCAATAGTTTTATAATATCTTTTTATTTTTTTATTGCCCAGCCAGTCCTTTTCCACACTATGGCTCCCCATTTGAAAACTGACTCCCTCACCGTGGAGCCTGTAGTGGTGTTTCTTTCTTTTTCAGTCATGCTCGTTGTTGCTGTTGTAACTGTATGATGTCATAAAGTCGACAAGTTGTAATACTGGTATTGCCATTATCACAATACAAGTTTTTTTTTAATCATAGTAAAAATTATTCCAATTTATTGCACACAGTATGATATGTAACACTCCTAGTAAGACTTTATGTTAAAAGTCGTAAATTCCAAACCACCTCCAACAGACTATTAGAGCTGTGATAAAGTTTAAAAATAAGCAGTTATTGGAATTATTAACATAGAAATCTGTATTTAACAAGTGGCCAGTCAGGGAGGCCAACTATTAGTGGTGACAGTTACTCTGTTAATGTTCAGTGACGTCTGTGTTTCAGTCCCCTTATTACAGTTTTCTCACTATGCACCAGTCGTTCATACCAGTCGTTGAGGTTTTTTCCTTTACCGTACACCAGTCAGGCGTGTAACAAGGTTTTTGTGTGCATGCGATTAAAGACAAGTTGCACTGATTTGCAGATTGTTTAACTCTAACAGCAGTGTTTGAGTAGTTGTTTTGACATGCTGTGACGTCCCACTCTCTTTTTGTCTTTTGCAGCTCCGTGGAAAGTGTGCTGAAAACACTCGTGAAAAGCTGCAGACCGTAAGTATCTCCTAATGTTATTTACGTGGCTACGATTGACTCTTCAAAAGTACCAGTTTAGTTTTAAAATATTTTATGTAATTGTTTTGGTACTGATTTAGGTGACTTGATAAGAGATTTAATAATGGGGAGAGGGAGTAAATGAATTTTTAAAATTATGTAACGCTGAGCTGATTGGAGAGAAAATCCCCGTGTGGGCTATATTTGGATGCCGTAGTGGGTGACAAATCCAAGTGCTGTATATTAGACTTCACTAAACTGCTTTATCATTCCACAGCTCTGCTGTCACCAGCAGGTCCTCAATTGTGTTCACTCTAGTTGTGCGCTTGCAGATATCTTAGGCAAGCACTAGGACTCGTCCCTCAGTTTGCACTTAGGCAGTTAATCCTATTATCTCATCTAATTCTGTCTTGTGTGAGAGTTTCCTGTTTCTTGGAGAGGGAGAGTGATTTGTGCTCAGCTGCTGAGGCACTGGATCAGCGGTGAGGCAGAGAGAAGTGGCCTTGGTTGGAAGTAACAATCTTTTCAAGGCCTCCAGTGGATTTGGAGTCACAGAGGAGGCCAGGTGACCTGGAATAACCTGCTGGGTTTACACAAGCACGTAATGAACCATGAAAATCCCCCTCTGGAAGTATGAGCCCAGTGGAACCACGGGATTTACCCAAACAGCTAAAATGTGCCAGGTGTATGACCTGTAATCTCCCGTCTGGGGAACAAACATTAAAATTACAGTAGCTGTTTGCTCATTTCTATTTCTGTCCTTTGTCTGTAATGTGAACATTACAAAAACATACTTTAGAGTATAAACTATATAAGGTCTTATATCTTTAAATGAGTGTAGTTAAATTTATATGTCGGACAGTTCAGCTGGGTTGTCACTCTGCCCCTTCTGAAGGCCTTGTTCAGACTGCCAGCCAAAATTGGATTTTTGGTATATTAAGATTGTATCCGGATTAGAGCTGCTATGACTAATTGAACAATCAGTCAATGGCCAACTATTTTGATAATCAGTTATTGTTTCAGTCGTTTTTCAAATAAAATAGTAAAAAGAGCTGCTGGTTTAGTGCCTTAAGTGTGAAGATTTGCTGCTTTTCTGTGTTGCTCATGAAAATAAATGAGGAGTCTTTGTGTTTTTGGCTGTTGTTTGGACAAAAGAAGCCTTCGAAGACGTCACATTGGGCTCTGGGAAATTGAGATGAGCATTTATAGCACTTTTCTGACATTTCATGGAAAAAAACGAACCGATTAATCATTAAATGTAAAAATAACTGGCAGTTTAATAGATAAGGAAAATAATTGTTGGCAGCCCTAATCTAATCAAATTTTAGAAACAGAACAGTTTTGTCTGCGGTCTGAACAAGACCTAATTTCTTTAAGATGAGTTCGTATGTGATATGTAAAATACTTAAGAGACTTGTCCACTTTTGTAGCACTCTGCTGGTTAAGATGTTTTAAGTGTCCGTACAAACCTTTTCATAACCTGCTCAAAGATATCACGACATTCTTTTTATCATTTGTCACTGGCTTAATTGAAACTTAAAAGAAAAAAAAAACAAAAACATTTGTTATTTTCTCTCTGTTCATCCAGATATTTTTCAGAATCCGCTACTCAGGAGATGCTGGATGAGTGGAGACCGCTCCTCTGTCCCTTTGATGTCACCATGCAAAGAGCAATCAGCTACTTTGAGCTCTTTCTACCCACGACTCTGCCTCCAGAGCTGCACCACAAGGGGTTCAAGTAAGAAACTTCTCATCCTCTCCTGCGTCTAGTTGAGATCCAAGATATTGCTCTGGTTGAGCGACATAGCTTTGAGATTTGGTAGACAAGCGATGCTGTGTGAACCTTAAAGGATATAAAGAAAGAGGGACCTGACACAGACTTAATGACTGCGAGCAACTCATTGCTGGTATAATGAAATAATTCCCTCTGTGAATATGTGAGAAGCATCCCATAGTGACACATTGAAACCAGTGCTATAAAGGAGAACCTAAGCCAGTTCCCTTTCTTCTAACCGTAAGATTAAAAACACAGTAAATACTGTCACTGATTACTAGTATTTTTTTTTTATTGCTTGTTAAAGATTAATAAAACACACATTTGTGTGAATTACCATATTGTGTGTTTTTCCATTCCGCCCACATCATTACACCATTGTGTAGAGATGTGAAGAGTAATTTCTCAGGCCCCTTGATACTGACAGAACACCCCCTTAAATGTCACCGCCTACCTAATGCTTGAACAGTGTTGCAGAGTGCTGACCAGATGCATCCCTTCATGGCCAGGGGAACTGAGCAAGCAACTTTCAGATCTCAGCCCAAAAAGCCCCTTTGGGACGAGCTGCCTTTCGCAGCAGGAACGCTGGGCCAAAACTGTGTAATGGTTTGAAATTTTTAAACAGTGTTTTAACATCTTGCCACAAGATCCAAGGGGTTTCTGGGGGCAAAGAGAGTATGAACTTATCTATTTATTTATTTATTTATGTCCGTACTCTGGTAATTGAATGTTTAATTACAAGTGACTTGATACTAACTATAGGGGAAATAGGAATGTTCTTAAAAGAGCTGTTCCATTTCAAACTTAAATGCACAGTGTGTTATGTTTGCAGCTAGAGGTCTGTCGGGTAAACCAAAGAAAACAAAAGACGTAGTTTGATGATGTGACGTATCGTGTTTGTCCCAGTTGCAGTCTTCCCCCGAACCTAACATGACTCTCACTGACATTTCTCTTCGACGCCTGGCTGGTAAATGTCACGTGTATGTACTTAGCGGGGTTGTCTTCTGCTTTTGTTACATTTTGTTTGTCTAATAGGTTGTGGTTCGACGAGCTGATCAGCTTGTGGATGTCTGTGCAAAACCTTCCAAGCTGGGAAGTGGTAAGTAGACTAATTTGTTTTGAAAACGACTGAATGTACAGTTGTCAGTACTTCTGTCTCCAGGGTGTAATGTGTTGTCCTACATCTTTGCAGCATCTGGTCAATCTCTTTGCTCGCTTGGCTAATGACAACATTGGCTACGTTGATTGGGACCCTTACATCCCAAAGGTTTGTTGCCCCTTTTTTTCCCCCACCACCCACGACACAATTTAGAAATCGTTTGTTTTGAGATTCGAGGCACATGCTCTCATGCCTTGCCTGACTTTTGCAATCCTGGCTCATGGTAGGATTTCATGACTACTGCTGCTTGTCAGAGAAACAAGTTTCAAGTTTCCTTGTTGATCTTGTTCTTGGTCTCTGAGGGGAAGTGACTTGCATGTTTGCTTTTCATTTGAGTGACTGTGTTGATCCACGCTTGTTGAAAACACCAGCATCTGTTACTGATAAACATAAACACACACTACTGACCTGTTAAGCCCAATTAGATGTGATGGGCTTTTGATCAGCTTTTAACAAATAGGCAGGTCTGCATGAAAATATTCAGACAAGGAATATTAGAACCTCTTTTTTTTATTTATTTATTTTTCAAATTAATTCATTCATTTATTTTTTGTTTCAGATTTTCACAAGAGTTTTGAGGAGTTTGAATCTCCCCGTGGGGACCAGTCAGATGATTGTACCTCGATATGTCACTAATGCCTACGACATCAGCCATGTGGTGCTTTGGGTGTCATCCCTCCTGGTTAGTCCATTTCTTTATAAATGATGTGTTTCATAACTAATTGCAGCCAATATATAGTATAAGAATAGTGTAGTATAAGAATTATTATGTCCATGTGACCCTTGCTGTGTTGATTTCAGGGAGGACCAAGCAAACAAGCTCAAGCACAGCTCAGTGGCCTTTTCAACAGTATTGCATCCTTCTTTCACCCATCAAACCATGGCCGCTGGTTGGTGAGTAACTTTTTATGTCTCTCAGATTACTGTGGAACTGAATAAACCGTATAGTTAACACAAATTCATTCAAACCACTTTGATTTTTTTTTTTAACACATGCTTGTTTTGAACCTCGGCCCACCTCGTAGTTTGGGATGTACATTAAGCAAATACTCCACAGTTAACATGTAGTACAGTACTAACAAGACTAAAAACACAACAACTAAAGTTTGAAATAAAAAACTGAATTTTTTATTATTACACATTAAGAGCTTCACATTCCCTATGTTTGTATTTGTATTGGCAGCAACATAAACAAATATCCCCAAACTGTCATCGCATTCTGCTGTAAATGTAGCTCATCTCTGATGCCACAGAAACACATGACATGTTTTTCCTGCTCACTTTTAAATAATTACTGCAGAAACAAAACAAAAAACGCAGAAATCTGTTGTATAAAATGTCCAAAAGTTGCAGAAAAGTTTACGGCGGACTCTATCATTCTACGTCGGAGGCTTATCGAAAAAATAGATCTGCAGGGCCATTGAATTGCTCTCTGTGCGTGCAGTGTGTTTTTGCACATATAGCAGGATGGATGTACTGATCTCATCAAAACGTACAGCATAGCAATATGTGTAACCGTTTCCAGTTCACATTTGAAAAGTATGCCATGAGATGTAATGAGTGTGTCTCTCAGTGTATAAGAATGTAAGAGTTACTTTAAACAATAGAAGTAATGACGGTTGACACACTCTCCTTGTGTTTTACGTCACTAGTCATCCAGGCAGTTCCAAGTATAATCTCAGCTCCATGTTAACACAGCATACCAAAGCACAGTGCAGCAGCATTAACAATGGCTAAAGCTGCAGTCACTCGTCATCATTTTCCTGGGAAGCTTCCTGAACCTTGTCGACTGTCAGGGTTTACGTCAGTATCAGCTTCAGAAAAGATGAGTGAACGTGTGTGAGGCGGTTGCAATGCCATTAAAGGTTACTGGGCGCCGGGCCACATGCCTTTCTGTTTTGAGGAACCCCTTGTGCTAGACTTGAAGCACCACTGGCAGCAACGTGTCCTCATATACAAACCTTTATTTTTGGCAGGGGGGATGAGTTTGTGTGTATTCTAGGCTGTTGCTTGGATACATGTGAGATGTTCACCCACTTCCCTGTAGTTTTATTACATGTACACAGAGTTTTGCAATCAACCAAGAGTAAGAAGTACTACTGTAGTCAGGTCATGGGTGACCAAACACTAGCCACTTGGTGAAAGTAGAAAATGTTGCCATGTAACAGCACAGTGTTCCTTTTATGCTTCATAAAATTGAATTCCTAAAACACAAATGATTTGACTTAAAGTGATTCCTTTTTTTTGCACATACATCTAAGAAGACAAAGCTTTGTTTACAGTGTGTTGGTTTGTGTTTGTATGTTCATTATGTCATGTGTGTCTCCAGATGCTCCAGGCAACACTCTCTACCTCTCCATTTGTCCAGACTACATGTAGGCACACTGTCCACCTGCGTGTCACCCCTTTGTCATGTATCTGTCTCTCTGTCCCTCTGTTCTCATGTCCAGATGAAGCTCATGAAGCTGCTCCAACGTCTCCCAGCCAGCGTGGTGAGGCGGCTGCACCGAGAGCGCTACAGAAAGCCCACGTGGCTGACACCCATCCCGGACACTCACAAGCTGACCGAGGAGGATATCACAGACTTCGTGACGAGCATGATGCAGCCGGTTCTGCTGGCCATGTTCAGCAAGACGGGCAGTCTCGACGCTGCTCAGGCCCTGCAAAACCTTGCGCTAATGAGGCCTGAGTTGGTCATTCCCCCCGTGCTGGAGAAGTAAGTTTGTGCTGAACTTGAGAATCTCAAGGATAAGTCTTTGACCCAAGTTCTGCTTCTTTAGAATCTGTGGCACTGTTGCACAGTTTCCGCTTTTGATAACAGACAAGGCCGCGTTTTGAGCTGAACACAAAAGGCTAATTGTTCTCTGTCTCTCCCATAGAACATACCCCGCTCTGGAGACTCTGACAGAGCCCCACCAGCTGACAGCCACTCTGAGCTGCATGATTGGTGTGGCACGGAGCCTTGTGTCAGGAGGACAGCGCTTTCCTGAGGGGCCCACTCACATGCTGCCCCTGCTCATGAGGGCTCTGCCAGGCGTCGACCCAAATGACTTCAGCAAGTGCATGGTGCGCTCCAGCGATATTCAAATTTCCCTTTATACGCCACTCTTGCCGTCTGTTTAGTGGTTTTGTTTTTAAATCTGACAAACACCACTGCTGTCCCCACAGATAACATTCCAATTCATTGCTACGTTTGTGACTCTTGTGCCTTTGGTGGACTGTTCGTCTGCCCTACATGAAAGAACGGACTTGACGGAGGTGATTCACCATTGTCATGATTCTATTCAGGGTGATAAATGATTTTTTGTGTGTAACTTGTTCATAATTTTATGACTTACAGGTGGAAAGAGAGATGTGCTCGGCCTCAGCGGAGTTTGAAGACTTTGTGCTTCAGTTCATGGACAGGTATGCAGAGTTTTGACACGTCACTGACCTAGACGTTATCAAAAATTTAATGGGAAAAAACAACAACTTTTAATTACGTTATTGTAATTATAACAAATAAAGTCAGCATTTCAAAATGTGTTTTCAGATTAGTTTTTGGTGTGTTCAGCTTCATGAGTGGAGGATTGATGGGTGTAAAGAAATTTAACAATATTTAATTCTTTTTTTCTGATTTTTTTTGTTTTGTTTTGTTTTGTTTACCTGTATAGATGCTTTGCCCTGATAGACAGCAGCACTCTGGAACAAACGCGAGAGGAGACAGAAACTGAGAAAATGACTCATTTGGAGAGTCTGGTAGAACTCGGCCTATCGTCCACCTTTAGCACCATCCTCACCCAGTGCTCGTTGGATATCTTCAAGGTTAATACGTCACACACTTGCCTAAGGCTGAAACAGTTCCTCGAGTAAATCAAATAACTTGATTACTGAAATAGAATTTACCTTAAGGCTTCGCGAAATCCAGGACTATAACACCTAAAGTGCCCTTATGGCGCTCTTTTATGCTCAGCTAAACTGTACAGCTGGGCACTCTGTGTTTGGCACGGATGATTATTTCAGTGTGCTTTCGATTTTGATCCACTGTAACGTGAATGTGACATCAGGCACGAGTTTTACATTAGAGAAAGAGAGAGGAGAAAACACTGAGGGACAAAAAGAAGAGACAGCCAAGACAGAACGACAAAATATTCCAAGTGTTCGATCACTTCGAGTTGAAACGAAAAGAAAAACACAGTACAGTGTGGCTGTTGTTAAACAAAAAATTAGCTAACCACAACAGCACTCTGTCAATGATACAGCACCTCAAAAGAAGACTTTGAGTCTGTGCGTTCAGTCTACAGACTTCGTTATTGTTAACAATAGTAATTAAGATAAATCAATATGAGCAAAATTAATTTAAAGTGAAAAACTTTAAAGTATTTATGGAAACAGTCTAATGATTCTTCTGCTGATTATGAATTTCCTGTAATAGCAAACGAGACCCTCAGCAAAAAGACTTTTTTTTTTATGTAGTTTCTTTCAATGCCCATGATCGGGTCCAAATCCCAACCCCTCAGTGTACTGCATGTACCGTTAATGCAAATGGCTGTGTAACGTTAGCCTACAGAAAATAGAGGTAGGAGGTCTCTGGGGACATTACTGCCATACAACTGGCACTTAACTTAATTCCTAGTCACATAATAATACATTACCTCATGGGGATCCATCCTGCGGTTTCTCTTTTTCTCACTTCCAAGACAAACTCACGTGTTGCGCCGATATCTTCATCAAGGTCATTACAAGAGTAGGCACTTGCGTCACTATTAGTTTTTGTCTGAAGGGGCCGCTTGAATCAACAAAAACAGAAAGTTCCTCGAGGTGACTTGAATGAAAAAATTTGCTGCATGCACTATATTTCTTATCCGATTACTCGATTAATCACCAGAATAATCAGTAGAATACTTGATTTACTCAAGTAGTTTATTGCTGCAACCTTACACTTGTCTCAGTCTGCATCTTTATATTTATTTTCTTATTGTCATTTACATCCGTATGTGTGAACACATTTGGCGCACTGTTTGAACAGGTGGCTCTGGAAAAGGTCTTCAACTTTGCAACCACCAACATCTTTGAGACACGAGTGTCTGGGAGAATGGTGGCTGACATGTGCAGAGCTGCCGCCAAGGTGAGTCTCGTCTGCTCAGACGCCTCATGGGGACCCAAAGCATCGAGCTCTTGTAGTGTGTTAGTTTGCTTCCTTCATATTTGCTGTGTTTGTGTTTTCAGTGTCATCCAGCAGAGTCGCTGAAGATGTTCGTGCCGCACTGCTGTAATGCCATTAACCAAATCGCCGTCAGTAAGTGTCCACCACTCAGGGATGAGCAATTCTAAGAGAGGAAGTTCTAATGCGTCGCTCGTATTTTCCTCCATGATTTTTTATCATTTGCCTAATACACACTGTTTCCTTAAACAGATGAGGAAGTGTTGAATGAGGAGGAGCTTGACAAGGAGTTGTTATGGAATCTCCAGCTACTGTCTGAGGTGACTGAGACAACTTATCACTTACTGACTTAACCCACAAATTCCTGTGTGTACCATCACCTCTTATCTATAATGCTGCCCTTGGCTATTGTTTTCTCTCTCTGCCGTTTGCTCCTCAGGTCACTCGGGTGGATGGTGACAAGATCCTGCCCTACCGTTCAGACCTGGTCCAGATTTTGCAGCTGACGCTCCACCTTAAGTGTAAGCAGGGCTACACCCTAGCTTGCAACCTGCTGCACCACATCCTTCGCTCCTCAGCCCTCATCTACCCCACAGAGTACTGCAGTGTGCCAGGAGGCTTCCACCAACCCATCAGTGACTACTTACCCATCAAGGTACTAAGACTGACTGGTTGTACATTTCAGAAGCTCAACTGGTAAATGAGTATTCATTTTTTCTTCAACCTGTAACCAGCAATGGCCTTTCTGTATTTATTGTATTTGCTGACATATCTGCCAGGTAAGTTCTGACCACCCCCACCAAACCGTCGTTAATTGACACTGAACTGAGCAGCGTCAGCTTCAAGCCACTCCAGTCATTTTATGCAGCGATCTGTCGGGGAAGTGACCTGCGTGAAGTTTCAGACATCAGAGTCACCGTCCGCTCTCTATGTTAAGATAAATGCCCGCGGTGTACCACACAAGTAGCCCAATAAGAAATGATTAGACGGCGTCAAAACTGTCAGAAAACTCCGACAATAATTAATATAACACAGACATAAAATCCATCTATTATAATTTTGTTTATTTCCCTCAGAAAATCCAGAATCGGCCTTGCAAAGGCAGTGTAATGGGGCTGTTATGTGACATCTGTCCTTTGATTTTGTAAACCAGGCAACTTTCTGTGGTGCCCTGACTTGGGTTGATTAATTGTCTCCTCCTCTTAATAGACTGTTAATCAGTGAAGATAGCCTGTGCTCTGATCTCATTAAGCATCTTCCTCGGTAGAGGCATAGATAGTAGATCACTTGGCTGGATTACTGTCTCTTGTTCCACCAGGAAGACTTGTCTCACTCATGTTTACCACAATTACAAGCCAGGTCGCAGGCCTGGGAAATGTGTTGTGTTGTGTGTCATACTTTGATTTCAATTAAGTTGTCCTTTATTGACCTCTGCAGAAACATTGTCCTCTGCATTTAACCAATCCTAAGTATTAGAATTGGTGGCAAGTTCCAAGCCAGTGCCTTGGTCAAGGTCACTGACAGGAGAATGGACCTGATCTGCCTCTTTAAGTGCCGAGAATTCCTGTGCTTTTTTCTTTTAAATAGAGACAAAAACGCGCCGTCTACAACTGGCAAGTCTGTGTGTTGAGATTAAAAAAAGCATCAGCAGATATTCAGTTCTGTTGTATTTTCACATTTTAACATGATCCAAACAAGATCAGAAAAATACCAAGACCCATGTCATTATTTTTTTCTAATGACACATTTATAGTTGATATCTGAGTTGTGCAGCAAAAAAACAAACAAAAAACAAATTGGTCCATTTTTAGGTTGAGTATGAAAGATACAAGCTTTGTTCATTGTGTTTCCCTTGTAGGACTGGGGCCGACCTGGTGACCTGTGGAATTTGGATATCCGGTGGCACGTGCCCAGTGTGGAGGAGACCTCCTTTACTTTCTATCTGCTGGACCTGATCCTCCAGCCTGAGCTTCAGCGCCTTCAGAGATTCGCACAGGGAGAACAGGACACGAGCAGGTGAGAAGGAACCGGTCTTGGTGTCGACCTGCACCTCCAACGAAATGCAGTCGGATTTCCGCTGTCACTTCCTCGAGAATGGATTTAGCTCAGTTTGTTTAATTTTGTGTGTTTGTGTGCGTGTGTTGTGTTTTCAGAGATGATGTCTTACAGAGCCTGACCATCGTTCAGCACTGCCTCCTCGGAGCTGGAGGTCTGATGCCTCCTCTAAAAGGAGAACCCATCCCTGAACTGTGAGCAGTTGTATTCACACATTAAATTCCTCCTGGCCATGAAAATCAGAGAAACACTGTCAGTTGTAAACCTCATAGCAGATGTGCTCCGTTTTCTGGAGGGAGAGACCGACAAGTTTATTTGATTTTATTACTCGTAAGAAATTAGAAAGATATCACAAAGAATTTATGCTAAATGTTGCATGATGTACCTAATATAGGACAGATGTTATGAAATCTATTTTTACCCTGTAAGTTGTTTTAAGGCTTCATTTGAAATGATAGCTAGTTAAGCTGACTTTCATCCTGCTTTTGTCTCCCAGAGTTCATAGCATGGTAAATCTGGATGAGACCACCCTCTACACAGGAATGGAGTACGGTACGTGCGTCATTTTCTAAGAACGTTTAGATAATAAAAAGGTTTGCTCACATAAATTTAAATTTTAAGATCTGTCGGAGTATAATCTGACTGTTATTATCTCTGCCTGCAGATGAATCCAGAGAGAACTACAGAGATGCTATCTGTCGTGTGATGAGACAGCTGCTGCGTGAGTGCTCGCTCGCTTGTCCACGAGCATTTCATCTTTGCAGGCAAACTCAAAATACACTGAAGGTCTTCTTCCTGCCATCTGAGGGTTTTTTTTTTCCTCTTCTTTTAGATTACATCCTTGAGCACTCTGAAGATGACACCAAGTCCCTCTTCTCCATCATCAAGGTGAGACGACCATAACATAATTGCCTGTTTACTTCAATTCTTAACACTGTTTGTGTTGAATAAAAAGGCAATCTCAGGGTTCAGGGGAAAGAGCAAAATTCCCCTGCTGCACTTTGCCACCCTTTTTTATATGAAATTTCCTGATAGATCTGCCTCAAATCTACAAAACCATTGTGTACCACTGGATTAGAAATCCTTAAAAAAACAAAAAAACGCACGCCCAGTGGATCTGTGTGTGCTCACGCAGTAGATCTGTGTGTATTATATGCTGTCTGGGACATTATGTAGACATGGCTGTCATCGCTGACTTTAATTTAATCACATCTGCCATCTTAAGCTTCTTAAATCATCTGCATAGACCATCGCCAAGAGCTGATACATTAAGCTTTTAATCCAACATTAACCAATATTTTTTGTCTGATACCTTTCAGATTATCAGCGACCTGCTGCACTTCAAAGGTTCTCACAAGCATGAGTTCGACTCCCGCTGGAAGAGCTTCAACCTTGTGAAGAAGTCAATGGAAAACAGAGTGAGAAAACTTGAGTACTCTCATTACAGTGGGGAGATGTTGTAGACTATATATTTTCTTACTCAAAGCTTACATTAGATGCATTAATCATAGTGATTGTACATCTTTTGTTTAAACGAACAGGCAGTTGCAAGTGTTAAAAGCCTTGTGTTGTGTTTGCAGCTTCATGGCAGAAAGCAGCACATCAGAGCTCTGCTGATAGACAGAGTCATGCTCCAGCATGAGGTAAGCTGTTCAGAAAGGGATTACCTTTTCAGGTATCATCGTATTTTACCATTTATAACTTACATATTTGTGTTTTATCAGCTGCGGAAGCTGACGGTGGAAGGATGTCAGTACAGGAGCATTCACCAGGAGCTGATGAGAGATCTATTGAGGCTTTCCACAAGCACCTACAGTCAAGTGAGTTCCACAAGACACTGCATGACAATATGCTATCTACTTCTTATCAAGGCATTTATAAGCCTCCTGTTTTGTTTTCATCGTATAACAGTGATCTTAATAAACCTGAGTGAAATAATACCATAACTAAGAACCTTTATTATCTTTCAGGTTCGCAGCAGAGCGCAGAACGTGTTGTTCACTGCGCTTGGAACGTACAATTTCTGCTGCAGAGATCAGATCCCACATGTCCTAGAGTTTCTCAACCCAGACAACAGCGGTGTTACGCAGCAGCAGTTCAAAGTATGTCCATGCTCTCTGCCAAGCCTGTTGTGCTCTACAACATAGTAGCTCACAGAAATTATGCAAAGTTTTATACCTTCTCTATACTTTTCCCAGGGTGCCTTGTACTGTCTCCTGGGGAACCACAGCGGAGTGTGCCTGGCCAATTTACACGACTGGGAGTGCATTGCTCTGACGTGGCCCGCCGTCGTACGCTCTGGCCTCAGCTCAGCCATGTCTCTGGAGAAGCCCTCCATTGTGCGGCTCTTCGATGATCTTGCGGACAAAATCCATCGCCAGTATGAGACTATCGGCATCGACTTTACCGTAAGAATAACACAAAGATAACTTTAACAGATGGATCATACAAGGGGAGGCAATTGTGATTTCTGCCTGCCTCTAAAGGCAGAAACTCATTTACTCACATAACAATAGCTTGAAATTTGGGGTTTGCTGTGAGTGTTGCTTTATCTATTCAAAAATCTTTTTTCTGTCATATCTAAATTTTTTGATTGAAAGTATGAGTTTAAATTGTATATAGAAATAAAAAAAAGGTCCTAAAAACAGTTCATAAAATTATTTGGAGCTTCAGCACAGACGCTCAATAAAACTACATTAAAAACACCATGTCTCTCTGTTGTGTAGCCCTTGAACTCACTTAAGAGACAGTTATTGAAGCTGCCAAATTAATCATTTTACTGGCTTATTTGGTCTGGCCGACATAAGAGCCCTAGCCCTTATTTAAAAAAATAAATAAATAAGTAAATAGTCATAAAATAGTTTTTGTTATTATTTTTTCTCTTGCTATTATTCTGAGCCTGCATTCAAACTTAGCAATGTGAGGAAAAAACAATATTTTATTAGCCAAAGATTGACAAATTACTCCCTCCAAGCTGAGCTTTCTTAAAGTTTCATCCCCTTCCACAACATTCTTCAGCCTATATTTGTTTTGCAGCAGTGCACAGCATTTCTAAAGATTAGGTGCCAATAACAGTGGTACCACTTACAAACAGGCTCGGTAGTGAACGACATGCTGACAGACTCTGAAACGCCACGTGTCATCTTTTTCATCCCCTAAGATCCCTGATGAGTGCTGCGATGTGGCCAAACAACTAATGATCACTGGAAATCCTCTTTCTGAGGATCCTGTTCCCGCAGAGGAAGAAGTCGCCAAGGGTCTGAACAGGCAGGAGCTCAAGAACTCTGAGTCTGTTGAGTAAGTTTAAACCAACAACAAGGGGGAAAAAAAATTACCATACGAAAGACAATGCTGCGTAGTCAAATACAGTCTTCAGGTCACGTCGTTGACTTTTTTGTCACATCTGTATACAGCCAAACAGTGCTAACTCAAACTCTAATATTTAATGTTTTTGCAGGAAATACAAACAGCTCACTGGTGATCTTTTGGAATGCATCAACAACAGGAACATGTAGGTTAACGTTGATCAGTATGGATTCATATCAACTTCAACAAATCGTGCTCATTTTTCTTTATTCCCGTTTGTAACACCTGCTTGTTTTAACGTTCCAGGCCGTGGAAGTTCGAACACATTGCGATCGGCTTCCTGTCATTGCTGCTGAGAGACGATCACCAACTCCCACCACCTGCCGTAACGTTCTTTGTCCAAAGCCTCAACCATGACTCCCTCTATGTCCGCAAGGTACGCTATACACGTTATGAGACAAGCAGCAGTTGTGTTGTGACTGTTAAACAACATACAGACGCATTTCAGTCTTTTCTTTGTGGATTTTGTTTAAAAATGTCTTATTTTCTCCATTAGGTGGCGATATCAGCTGTGGCAGGGATAATGAAACAAATAAAGAGACCACATAAAAAAGTCCCCGTCAGTCCCACTGAGCTTTGTAAGCATCATATGCTTTTGTTTATCTGAAGTATCTTGTTTATGAGCATTGCAGTCTTTGTATGTTATGTCCATTCTAATTATAGTTTATTTAGTTCATCTAAAAAATTTTCACCTGTCTTTGGCAGGCGGAGTGAATGAGCTAAGTGATAAAGTAGCAGGGGATCGTCAAGACAACAAATGGCTCCAGTATAACAGCAGCAGCCTGCCACGCACGCAGCAGCAATGGGACGACTGTGTGTTTGTGGAGAAGACTCACTGGGGATACTACTGCTGGCCAAGGTTTTCATTTCTTGTTTTGTTTCCTTGGCTGTTTTTGGAATGCTCATATGTTTCTCTTAATATCTGTTAAACAACATCTCTCACCTTGTTTTTATTTACCATCTCTTTATTATTGTTCTCCAGGAAACTGTTGATGT
>JAPZDX010000003.1:10591579-10602436 GCA_029783625.1 Naso annulatus | reverse complement strand
GGAGGAGCAGCCCAAACAGAACCTGACCAGAGAGGAAATGACAGAGGTTTGTGCACAATCATACACACACCCCTTAGAAAAATAAAAGACATTCGACACGGTGAAATAATGTTTGCTTTGTAAAACAAAATTTCATGCCTTTCCTAACAGCGGGAGAAGATCATCTTTGACCATTTCTCAGACCCGGTATTCATCAACCAGTTCATCGAGTTTCTCTCTCTTGAGGACCGTAAGGGCAAAGACAAGTTCAGCCCTCGCAGGTTCTGTTTGTTCAAGGTGAGATTTCCTAAGACTTTAAATGCAGGAACTGACTGTCAGCCAGTGAAAAGACGTTAACCCGTCCCGTCTGCTCCCACAGGGATTGTTCCGCAATTTCAACGATGCCTTTCTTCCTCTGCTGCGGCCGCACATGGAACGCCTGGTGGCCGACACCCACGAGAGCAAGCAGCGCTGCGTCGCAGAGATCATCTCTGGACTGATCAGAGGCTGCAAACACTGGAGCTACTTAAAGGTACCGATTTGAAAGTGTCACATAGTGATGACGCTAAATGCCCTTTGGGTAACAATGGGCAATACCACTTTTGGAAAAGTTACCGAAATTTAGAAGAGTAGATTTTTTTGTAACAATACTACTTATGATTTTCAGCATGTCGTGGCCTCCGAAAGTGAACTAACCAGCGGATACATTTGTGCTCTTCTACAGGTTGAGAGTCTTTGGGAGCTGTTGTGTCCGCTGCTTCGCACTGCCCTGTCCAACATCACAGTAGAAACATATGCAGACTGGGGCACGTGCATTGCCACAGCCTGTGTAAGCTTTTGCCCGTTTGTTTCCATAATGTCTGTATATGTTCACATTAGGGATGGGCATTTTCAAGTAGAAGTGCTCTTCGACAGTCGCTCGGCATCATTTGACAATTATTCAGAAGTCAGCCACCCACCCCAACACACACACACACACACACACACACACTCTCAAACAAACTGCATTAGTTTGCCAGGTTTTCAGCAGTATGCTGCTCCAGCATTGCTTTAGTCTGCAGAACAGCACTCTGGGTTTTCCAGTTGCTAAAATAACAGCAGGTGGCTGTCACATATGATTCATTTGTAAGCGCTGTCCGTGAATCCGTGGTCAGAAACACTTTTTCAGCGCTTGTCAAAGAACTTCGCAGCACACATGCATAATCATCATACAGTTCCTCCAGTCGTGCTAATGTTAGCTTAACCTGGCAGAGTTCGCACTGCACCTCATTGTCGTTTATATTCTTGAAGGAGTTTCACACAGAACTTTTTGATGGCCGTAGAAATCTCTGCAGGTTTGAGTTGTTATGATGTAATTGTTCACACTAAGCTGACCTGATGTGGAAAACACCCTGCTGTTACAAAGGTTTTACTGGAGCATAGTAATAAAACAAGTCCACTGATGCATGTAATCACGCGATATTTGATGTCGGTAAACCGAGGGAAAAACACTGACTCTTTTTTTAAGACAGAATGGTAGTTGCATAAACTATTCGATTTTGTTTTTTTAAAGTCAATGATTCGGATATACAAATATCATTGCCCATCCCTAGTTTATATTTGGTAAACTCATGGCACTCTGTCTTCCTTTCGTCTGTGTGATTCTGTTGTATCTGTCTCTTACAGGAGAGCAGGGATCCACGCAAGCTGCACTGGCTGTTTGAGATGCTAATGGAGTCTCCAGTTAACGGAGAAGGGGGCTCCTTTGTCGATGCCTGGTGAGTAGAAAGGTTGCTGCCTGAAGCAGATGTTGATGGGACTGACACACTGTGATGATTTTGCTTCTTTTTCCCTTTGCAGTCGTCTCTACGTGCTGCAGGGGGGCCTCGCTCAGCAGGAGTGGCGTGTTCCAGAGCTCCTTCACAGGTTGCTACAATACCTCGAGCCCAAACTCACGCAGGTCTACAAGAATGTACGGGAACGAATTGGCAGGTGAGCTCCTTTTTTCACCTCTAGTGACAGTGAATGAACGACTTAAATGAATGACTACTGGTGTTTTTAAACTTTGTGTAATGTTTGTGTCTCCTCTTCTCCATTTTGATTTGCTGTCCTTCCAGTGTGCTCACGTACATCTTCATGATTGATGTCAACTTGCCATACACTCAACCGACCACCTCCCCCCGCATCTCGGACTTCACTGAGCGAATACTGCTGCAGCTGAAGCCTCTCACCGAAGGCGACGAGGAGATCCAGAACCACGTGGTTGAGGAGAATGAGGTGGGAGAGCAGGATGAGAGGACGCAAGCCATCAAGCTACTGAAAACAGGTGGGTTGAGGGCAGCATTTGAACCTAGCTGTCACAATGAGAACAGGTTATTACAGTAATGGTTTGGGAGTTATTTTCAGCACAATTTCCTCCACCACAATTAAAGCAGTTTATCAATATCTGAACATTAAAAAAATCCTGTTTTTTTTAAATGTCTGCAGTGCTGAAGTGGCTGATTGCAAGTGCTGGTCGCTCCTTCTCAACTGCTCTCTCGGATCAACTACGGTTGCTTCCTCTGCTCTTCAAGGTGAAAATTTCAGTCATTTTCGACTCAAAGTCTCGTCTCGTATATACACCGTAAAAGGACTTAAAATGACGTCATCTTGTTAAAACATGTCTCTGTCCAGATTGCTCCAGTAGAGAATGATGACAGTTACGATGAACTGAAGAGGGATGCAAAGACCTGCCTGTCTCTGATGTCTCAGGGACTCCTCTACGCAGAGCAGATCCCCATGGTTCTCAGTACCCTGCAGGAGGTGAGCTATCTGGCAGCTGCGGCTGTTATTCACTTCTCACCTGCTTCACACATGACTCGGCGTTTTTACAGACTCTCCCATTGCACAACCCATGAGATTAGAGCAAAGGTTAAAATGGAACCATTATTTATTTACTTACTTTTACTTTGTCCTGCTAAACATTCAGTATAATATAGAACTGGGCAATTGATCAATATTGTTTTTGTATCATGATATTCGACAAGATATCTTGACAGATTTTGGATTTGATTATATTGTGATATGGTGTGTTGTCTTTTTCTGGTTGAAAAGGCTTCATTATGGTAAAATGATGTGATTTTCTGAACTTACCAGACTGTTTTCATTGTTGTTATTTAGCTTTACCCATTTATCCACATTACTGATGATTTACTGTCAAAAAAAGTCATTGGGTTAATGTCTTGTGAAATCACCAATAGTTATACTTACAATACTGTCTCAGTATCGAGGTATTTGGTGAAAAATATTGTGATATTTACTCATTTTATCACCTTAGCCGCTCCCATTCCTTGGAGTGCACACAAGTCGTCAGTCACCTACATCATCAATAATTACCAATACCAACCGATAAGAAACTTCAGTATTGTGATAGGTTTTTCAGCTGTATTGCTCAGGCCTAGCCTGATACTATATCTTTATATCTGTGACATTGTTTGTTGTATTGTGTCAGTACAGTAGTGTTCAGCTCCACAAATAAATGAGACAACCTGAAAAAGGTTACTGTGACAGCGTTCACGAGGAATCTGTGGAGTTTCTTTTGTGCAACTGGTTGTATCGATGTCACAAATTGAATTCAGCACGACAATTCTGAGAAATACCACATGCAGAAATCAAGAGCTCAGACTTTCTCAAGCTCACAAATTAAGACTGCTGTTGTAACGCATTTGCAGATCGCTGGCAGCAGCTCCTGGCACGCTCGCTACACGGTGCTCACATACCTCCAGATTATGGTTTTTTATAACCTGTTCACCTTCATGAGCGACCAGAAAGCGGTGGATGACGTCCGGGCACTGGTGATACGGCTGCTGGAGGATGAGCAACTGGAGGTAAAAACATTTCACTCACAGCCGTTTTAATATGAAAAATACTCAGAACGTAATGCTGAGACAAGTAGTCTGTCTGCAGTAAGCTTTACTGGAAGCTGGTGGGAAGATCAACAAACGTGGCAGTCTGATTATATAAGAATTGCCGAGCTTTTGGCCGATACATGCTCGCTTTTGCTAGCAGGCGCTCTACTGTCTTTCAGCTTCACTGTAGTGATTCAGCACTCCTATACTGGCTCTCCACTCCCCCCCTCCCCCTCCGGGCCTCTAGCTGTTTCTATGGAGACCACAGGCTGCAGTAATCTGTTGCTATGGAGATAACATCCAGATTGAAGGAGGATGAGAGGGAGAGGGATGGAGTAAAGACAAAGGAGAAGTGAGGGACAGGTGGAAGTAGCCATTTTTATTTAGTGTCTTCAACTAAGCTCAGCCTGATTTATATGCCTTGACTGGATTACACTTTCATTGCTCTAATTTCTTCAGAATCACCTTTAAAAAGCCAGTGACCAAGAAAGTGTGTGTGTATTTACAAAGTTTGGCCATGTTACAGGAATCCATTTATGTGCCTTTTCTTACAGGCCACTCCCACTGCCACGCCCATTTTTGCCTGATGGACCCAAAAGTTAATCAGCTGTCCTTTGACTCATGACTAACCTTTCCACTATATCTTGCGCAAGTGTGTGAATACACTTGGAAGTTATGCCCTTTTTTGAAATAGGACACTCCCATTGCCACGCTCCTTTATAGCTACTTGGCATGAACACACATACACACCTTTACACACACGTGCACAGTTGACTTCAGTGCCAAAGTTCAGCCTCCTAGGGTAAAAACTGGCTGCCTAAGGGTGCGGAATTTTTTGTGAGCCAACCGACAGAGCGACCTATAGAGCTGCTGGTTGCAGCTAAAAAGACCAAGCTAGCTAAGTAATGTCATTATTGCCAGACTGTAAAACACACAGGAAAAACCTTTTAAGGGTAACAAATATTGACTCTTAGGCAGATACAGTCCACAAGTTTGCTTTACTTTATTTTTAAAATATATTTTATTGTGTCATTTAAGTTGCAGGAAATTATGTTTGTGGTCAAATTAAGAAAAATAATAAAATCTTTCACTTCAGTGACACAGCACACTTCTCATCTTCTTTTCTAGGTAAGAGAGATGGCTGCCACTACGCTCAGTGGTTTCCTTCAGTGCAATTTCCTGTCCATGGACACCCCCATGCAGGCACATTTTGAGGCTCTCTGCAAGACTCGCTTGCCTAAGAAGAGGAAGCGGGAGCTCGGCTCTGTCGTGGACACAATACCCTCTGCTGGTGAGGAGCTCATCTACTTAAGAATATATGACGACACAGCATGCTGTTCTGTCATTTTAATGGAAGCTCTCCTGTTGTGTTTTTGTAGACCTAGTGCGGCGCCATGCTGGCGTTCTCGGGTTGAGCGCTTGTATTCTCTCCAGCCCATATGATGTGCCCACCTGGATGCCCCAGCTGTTGATGGACCTGAGTGCTCACCTCAATGACACACAACCCATTGAAGTATGTGTACATCTAATACGGATCACCTTATATTGTTGCGACATCCTGTGCAGTTTCCATAATTTGTGTTTGTTTTCATATGACTGTGAAGAAAACTTTGTCAAACTTCCGACGGACTCACCATGACAACTGGCAGCAACATAAGCAGCAGTTCACAGATGACCAGCTGCTGGTCCTGACTGACTTACTGGTCTCCCCCTGTTACTATGCCTAAAACCAGGTAAAGCCTTTTATTTACACAGCGCTTGAAACATAAATGTATCTAAGAAACCCTTAACTGGGTTATCAGTAATAATGTTTTTTTTTTTTGTTTGTTTGTGTGTGTGTTTTGTTTCAGTTTGGGATATCCCCACATTTAAAAATACCAGCATGCACCTGGGAGGAGGCTCCCGTTCTCAGCAGATGAGAGACACAGCATCACCCTGGAAGAAGAGTGGCTCACAAAGCAAATGAGTTGTGGCACACAGAAGGATCAGAAGTTGTGTATTTATGTATTTAGCCCATTTACATTTCTACTATACTTAATATTTAAGGATCAATCATAGCAGGGATGAATGACCTGCAGTTTGTAACATTACTGTACAGTTGTTTTTTTTCCCTTTTATCCTCTTTTTTTTTTTTTTTCCGGTTTGTGTGCATGTGCACGGGTGTATGTGTGTGTGCGTGTTTATGGGACGCCTAAAGACATCTTCCAGTGTCCCACACATTTCTCAGGATTTCTATCCCATGTATCAACTCTGAGCCAACATGTTGTCCAGTGTTAGACGTACTCTGATACTATCTTACGTTGAGATGGCGTCAAGACACAGAGAATTGACTATTGATCAACGGTCTCTTTGAATTAGACTCACACCTGCAGCACAGTGTTTTTGTAGCTGTTTGCTTTATATATGATCATGCAACATGTATGTGTATGTCATGGTATAGCAAATATGCACAAACATATTTATTTATTTATTTGATTTTTTTTGAAGTGCAAAGTTTTAATTTTTTTTTTTTTTTTTTTTCACGTAGAAAGTGTTTCTGATATTAGGTAGATGGCTGAGCTTTTAACAGTGGAGCCTTTTCTCATCTACTCGTGCAAAGAAAGGGAGAGAGCAAGCTCCCCCTGTGCTGTGTGACACGATTGCTGTGAGGGCCTGAGCACAGTTTGATAACCATTTCACAACCAGCCTGTCCATAATTGTAACCTCTTCTTATCATCTGTTACATGTACATTTTTTTCTAAAATCCGGTGAGATTAAAACGACTTTGGTTTGTATGTTTTCCCCTGATGACTTGAAATCAGTTCAAACATTGAAGCATTTAGTACCTCACTCATGTATAGTGTAGTGCCAAAACTGCAGTGTTTTGTTTTTTTTTTTTAGATGTAAGGTTTGCTTATTGAATGAGACAATAATAAACTGTTTGTAACAAAACCTGCATTTGATGTCTTTTCTTTGAATTGAAGTCTCGCGATATTTTAAATATGAATAATTGTCTGTGGTAATATTATTTCCCATTAATGTTCTTTAGTCAGACCATATGAATACAAACCTGCCCCCCCCCCCAACTCTTTAGTGACAGTGACACGTGATCACTGCTCGTGGTTTATGTATTCAGAGAATCATCACTCACGTGTTGCCTAGCAGCCAGTCCACTTTGTTGAGCTGCTGCTCCAAGGACGGCAATGAAAGGCGGGAAAAAGGGGAACATAAAATCATTTGGAAATTTCTTATTTTTGCGAATTTCTGATGCCGAACACTAGCCGTTATATAACCAGTATAAACCTTCACAAGATATCTAATATTCAGCTAAAAAAAATGTAAAAATATGTCGCCGTTGGGCACTTGTAACGTTAACGTTTTACCTGACGTTAAAATCCTTTGACAGCCTGGTGAAAGTGTAGAAAAATGTCTTTTTTCAACGCTGGTAATTAGCGTGAGTAGGGAGAAATGAGGTGAGCTCTTACCCTTATGCTGTCAATGGTTCATACAGATGGACCACTTGAATGCAGTGGGTATGCTCATGCCCAGATACGTAGGCAGTGACTTCATACTCATTTTTCAGTGCACGTCCAGTGGCCGTCGCTCCTGTATAAGAATGGATATATCGCCGAGAAAATGAATATGCCATAATGTATCTGCGCAGACGCGTTAGAAATGAATACGGACATGTAAGGAAAGGCATTTTGTGTCAGTGTTTGTCAGTGGACCGCCCTGGGCTGCTTGATTTGACGTTAAAATGCGTTTTTTCCAAAGCCGCGGTGCGTTCACGTAACGTTACTATCCCGTTGCTTTAACATGAAGATGGTCCATATCAAGTGATGGAGACGAAGGAAGCACGATCGAGTACAGTTGGTAGGTGATATTTTCCCAGCGTTAGCATAAATCATTGCATAATTGTGTATGTGTATGTGTGTGTGTGTGTGTGTGTGTGTTGGGGGGAGAGTAGGAGTAAGGTATAATTGGCCAAATGCAGTGATGCATGGATGCAGCCGACTGTAGATCGTGCCTAACATTCAGTGCATCACAGCTTCTCAATAAATATGTAGGCCAGCTATTAACACTAAATGGTTATTAAATTATACAATTCTCCTTTCTATCAACTGTAAATGTAATGAATGTAATCTATTGCTCAGTATAATAATAGCTTATATGACTGTATCCCTTGTAGCACTACCAAGGTGGCAGCAATGGCGGAGGCAGCAGAGACTGTGATAATCATGTACTCCTTCCACAAAAAGGAATTATGTTAAAATAGTTGACTTTTGGGATCCTTATAAATTGTTAAAAATACAATGAACGCTACTGTGACACCATCAGACCTGGTGGATGTGCCGAGACAGCAGAACTCCAGTGGCACCCTTGGCACCCAGACCCCGTCAGATTGGGCTGTGATCCACACGGCTACCTTGACCTTTTGCTCCCTCCTGCTCATCTTCATCTTCTGCCTGGGCTCTTATGGCAACCTCGTGGTGTTCCTGTCTTTTTTCGACCCCGTGTTTCGCAAGTTCCGCACCAACTTTGACATCATGATCCTCAACCTGTCCTTCTGTGACTTGTTCATTTGCTGCGTGACTGCTCCCATGTTTGCACTGGTGCTCTTCCTGGACGCAGGTGGAGGAGACGGTGTGTCGAAGAGCTTCTGCTTCGCTTTCCATTTGACCAGCTCGGGCTTCATCATCATGTCCCTGGAGACGGTGGCTGTCATCGCGTTGCACAGGCTGCGCATGGTTTTGGGGCAACAGCCTAACCACACCGCCTCGTTCCCCTGCACGCTGGCCCTCACCGCCCTGCTGTGGACATCAAGCTTCACCATGGCCGCTTTCCTCACCATGCGAGCATATCCACGCAGAGACGGACCCTGCTTGCCCCACTTTGGCCTGGGCGGCGGACAGGCCAGGGTTGTGTTGTATGTCTACCTGGCAGACTTTGCCTTCTGTGTTGCTGTGGTGTCTGTGTCCTATCTGATGATTGCTCAGACGCTGAGAAAGAATGCACAAGTAAGGAAATGTCCCATCATCACTGTAGATGCCACATGCCCTCCACCCCCACCACCTCTCATTGCAGCAGGCTTTGAGAGCATGCAGTGTGCTGTTCAAGGCCCCTCTCTGTACCGTAACCAGACTTACAACAAACTGCAGAATGTTCAGACACATTCTTATGTCAACAAGACCAGCCAGCCCCTGGTTCCCGGAGCTGCCCAAGGAGCCACCTGCTGCCAGCTGGTGTCTTCAGTCAACTTGGCCACAGCTAAAGACTCCAAGGCTGTTGTCACCTGTGTAGTTATAGTGTTCTCTGTGCTGCTCTGCTGCTTGCCGATGGGAGTTTCGCTGGCACAGGACGTTTTGTCGCCAGAAAGTAGCTTTGCACATTACCAGTTTGAACTCTGCGGCTTTGTGCTTATTTTTCTCAAATCTGGCATCAATCCCTTTGTGTACTCGCGCAACAGCGCGGGCCTCCGCCGCCGCGTGCTGTGCTGTTTTCAGTGGGCGGCACTGGGCTTTTTCTGTTGCAAGCAAAAGACTCGCCTGCATGCGATGGGGAAGGGAAGCCTGGAAGTCAATCGCAATAAATCCTCCCATCATGAGACCAACTCGGCTTACGTACTGTCACCCAAGCCACAGAGGAGGTTGGTAGACCAGGCTTGTGGGCCAAGTCACTCCAGGGATTGTGGGGGTAGTCCAAAGGTCACAGGTATGCGCAAACCTCGGCCGCCAAGTACCTCTACACCTATCAACACTCGCATTGAGCCCTACTATAGTATCTACAACAGCAGTCCCTCTGCAGGGCCCAGCTCCCCCACCAGCCTGCAGCCTGTCAGCTCTCAGACATTTGCCTTTGCCAAGTCTTATGTAGCCATGCACTACCACACTCACCAAGAGGCACTACAGGACTTTGAAAGCACCTCAGTGCACCAGATTCCCATTCCCTCAGTCTAATCAAAGAGCTCCTAAACAAAGAGGTTTGGACAATGTCACCACGGCTTTAGAGATCGAACGTTAATCAAAAGAAGAACACGAAAACAGCCCATTTTATGTATTTGGAAACTGTATTAACCTTTGTTCTCCTCTCCAGTGGAAATTCATGTTGTTTTTTTTAAATGGAAAAAGTAAAGCTAGAATTAAAAGACTTGCCATTGAAATTGAAACCAAGCAATAGATTTGTGATGACAGTGTTTGTACCAAAAGGTTATTTACGATTATTGAATTGACTTGTTGACTTGCTTTGACAGCATTTTTACATAAATCTGCCCCCGTGTTGCGCACGCATGTGCAATTATAACCCAAGACTGTAGGTTTTCTTTGTGTGGTGTCAGGCTGCTATGAAACCCTGCACAGGCTCACACACGGCCGTCGATGGCATGTGGTTGCACTTCGATGGACTTTTGCTTCTGAAGAAAAATATATTTGTGAATCGCATACACTTTTCAGCACAATAAATGTTTGGCAAGTGCAGCAGATGTGTGCTTTCACTTTTTTTAACAAGAGCCGAAATGATCAGATGATTGGAGAAAATTAATGGGCAAGTGTTTTGATAATTGATTCATCTTTGGCAAATCACTTTTTCTCCTGTTAAAATATCGAACTTTTACTGGTTTCAGATTTTCAAATGTGAGAAATTTACATTCTTGTTTGGTCGGTATGATAGTTAAAGTAATGTCTTTACTGTTAGAAAAAACAAGACGTCACATGGGGTTATTATACTGATATGTGAGGAAAAGCCAGTAATGCAGAGAATAATGGCAGGTTAACTGATGATGAAAATAATTTTAAGTTGCCGCCCTCGTTTTTTTCAGGCCTTATTTCTGCCGGAGTTGACCATAGGAAGACATTGTAAACCAACATAATTGTTACCACAGATAAAAGGGATTAGCAACTAAACTTTCTGAAGTGGCATTTTATGTTGTATGACCAATGCTCTATTGTTTTTGTAATATAAACCTGTAAAACTGTTTAAACTGGCTTACAAAGCATTTCAAAATACATTCACATGGTTAATTTCTGAGCATAATTTG
>JAPZDX010000003.1:10383622-10397343 GCA_029783625.1 Naso annulatus | reverse complement strand
CACTAATTGCAGTGGATCTGTGCTCTGTGTGTGGTTAAATGTTATGGCACCAATGCTACTGTATGTCCATGTCAGATAAATAAACTAAATTAGGTGGAGGGGGCTTCAAAATGCTGTTTCTAAATAAGATAATAGAGTGTGGGAGCCTGTCTTTATCATTTTTCAGTCATAAATAACAAATTAAAGCTTCAGAAGAGCAATGAGTCCTGCATGCTAGAAGCTAGATTCTTTTCTTTGGCTGAAAAGCTCAGTTGGCGAACGCACCTCGCGCAGTCAATGGTACTAATGTGACACCACACGGTGTTACAGAAACATCATTGCCATGTGAAGCTTTCAACCTGCAAATTTCTCTGCAGCATCTTCAAATGCATTCTAAACATTCACATAGAATTTTTGGCAATGTGAGTTTCATCTTTTCCACAATAAAACACGATGCTAGCTGACCTACTTTTTCAAAGCAATACTGGTATGAACCACTAGATCAGTTTGAGGCTATTTAAAATAGAATTGAAACGCTTTCATTAAGGAGTGTCTGTTGCTTAATAATTCATTATATTTAGCATTATTTAACTTTTTACTCCTATTGATTTAAATACATTGATTAAACAATTTACATACGATACAACATGACCTTATTTAAGAAACTCTAAACTCTTAAATGTCTTTTCTACCAAATAAGAGTATTCCTGTGAGAAAAAAAAACCCAAAACAACTCTATGTTCCCTGCTGCTGAATAAATTGGTCTCTCTCTCTGATGTACAACATGAACACATACAGTTTTTAGTGTCAGACTTCTAATTAAAAGTTTAAGGTAAAATTACTTTCAGGTTTTCATTTTTTTTTGCAGGCACAACTTTCCAGGAGAGATTGGGGCCATTTGTTTAAGAGCTGCTACATTACACACACAATTAGGCTCTGTTAGAACAGGCTGCAGAAATAATTTTACACTGAAAACAATTATTGGAAGGCCATGATTGCAGTCTTTGAGTAAAGAGTATAATGGGAAAAAAAATGATACTGGTGTGGGTCATGTTAAAAAGCAGAAGCCTGAATATGAGCTGGATCGGGGACTTTTGCCTTTATTGTGACGGCATGCAGGTAAATCCTCAGTCAATTTTGACATAATGCACATTATTTGAAAGCACAAAGTTTCAAGATACGATCTGTGAAAACCATCTCAGGATTCCAGTATCACTGCAAATACAGGAGTGCATTGGAAACAGAAGAAGAAATAGAAAGTAGTAATATAGTTAAATATAGTTCAATATCATTTACATTTTTTTTTAACTTTTTGACCCTAATTTCCCTGTAAGTAGAGACCACATTAATGACTGTAATCAAAAGAGTTCAAGGGCAACCGCAATTTTATGTTGAGTGTTGCTCTTGCTTGTTAAGAGGTTAAAAGAAATTCTTCCTCTTCTTCATAAGCACTATGGTGCCGATGACATTAGGAGCGGAAGACAAAAGATTTATTCAGACAGGATGTTCTTAAATTGTCAAATGGGAGAGGAAAATGAGCTATATCTGCTGCTGGATGTTGTCTCTAGTGAATGTGACACATGCTCCTTCATTGCGTCACCCTGAACCCTTCCTGCTCTCTTCCTGTCTCTTCAGCTGACTGCATAGAGACACACCACGAGACAGACATGGATGTCTAAATGACATTTTGTTGAGCTGGCTGATGTAGCCAGTGTATGTACTATTATAGATTGCGCGCTTAGCTTTTGGCTTTCTATGGACTGTCACTTTGGTGTTAATCAGTTGTCACAGTTTTGAGCAGGGCCGCAGGCAGGGTTTAGAAATACAGAAATCTAAAAAACTGAGTTTTGGGGGGATGCACCCCTGAGAAAAAAATTGGATTTCCCTCATCTACACGTGCGTTTTCTCCCTCTTTCTTTCTCCCCACCCTCTGTGTCTCCTGTGCTGTCTCTCTCTGTGGCCTTTTCTCTGTCTTTTTGCTTTCCATAAAACGCGCTCTCTCTCTCTCTCTCTCTCTGTAATTTCCTTCTTTTTTTCCTGTTAATTTCTTTCTCGTACCTCCACTCTTTGTTCTCTCTCACCCTCTGTTTTTAATTAATGCTCCTTTTTTAAGACTCCTCACCTGATTCTCCTGCCAAAGTGTCTTACCAGCAATTAGCATTATATAATTGCCTTTTAACTGTAGACAGGTCTCATTCACTGAATGTGAGGGAAGTGTGTTGTACAATAATCTGTACAATATTACTGTATTACACAGTAAGTTTGGTATTTGCATTGTTGAGCTGAGCCTTTAGTTTTCACCCTATTGAGCCAAAGAACACATGTGTCTTTGGGGTAAGACATTGTTGACATGTGATCAGGTCAGTCTTTGTTTGTGTTGAACAGCAGAGCAACATAATGCTTATCCTATTGTTGTTGTTTTTTCCTCAGTTACCACATCTGCATTTTGTCCAACCCTTTTCAGAAGCCTCATTCAGATAAAAGCTTTCGACTCTCATTGAAAATTTATCAGTCAGACGAAGTTCTCGTCGTCTTGCAACATCGCGTTTCATTTAGTGAAGTGAACAAACTAGCTGGTTGGCATGACGATTAATGGCTACTGTTTAGCGTAGTGCTACCACACCAAAGTTGTTTGGAGATGAGTGGTTTTGAACTGCAAGCAGTCTACTGGTAAAATTAGCTAGTTAGCTGAAATATCAATCTGCACAAAGATCCGGCTGGTTTTTGTTTTTGCATTAACAAGATAATCTACTTCTTCATCCCTCCAACCACACACAAGTAATGACGTTTTTCAGATGAGGTAGAGCTAGCACATAATCTTGGTATTGTACAACATCTTTGCTGCACCGAAATAAAGTTATTTTAAGGCAATTTCATATGTTACATGCATCTCAGAAAAAAAATACAGAGGCCTGCAGCTCAGTGACCTTAATGGTGGGTTTGGCCACCTGATGGTCCGAGCACTGGAGTGTGAAGGTGTCACAGTCAGGTCTGCAAGATTTAAAATAGAAAAAGAAACAGATTTATAGATGTATTTACTATGTTTGACTTGCTTCTGCCGCTGCACACTAGATGTTTCATGTAGTACAGCATCCATTTGAGTAGAAATGTAATTATTTTCCATGAGTAATACACCATGTGCATGATCAACGGCACAAGACCATCAGAGATGCAGATCGTCTGATAGACAGCTGAGTGCATTTCGGTGTAGTGTTACCAGCACAATTGCACTAGGATCACTTTGTCAAGGGGATTAAATGGATTTACGTCTCTGGATTAGGATGTAACCAGCTGGGTACATTTGTGAAAGAAAGTGTGTGTGCGCATGTGTGTGTGTGTGTGATAGGGGGCTTGTTTTAATGGTCCCTGTCAGGTGATACTGCTGTTAGAGAAAATCTTCTTTTCTTCAGAATACTACCGAATGAAACCTCGTGTAGTGTGACCACAGAAGATTGCAAAAGAATTACTGACTCTACTGCACACACTGGACTATACGGATGTGTTTGCATAAATGGTTGCTGTATAATCCTTCATCAAATCAATTCTCTGAGAACCCATTCTTTTTATTTTGATGTATTTTAATTAGAGACGCAATGTTCATATTTATGTGTTTTCCCCCTGTTGGGATTTAAATTGTGTCAGATCTCTCATAGTGTGAATAAAATAAAGGATTTAATACTACATGCTGAGAAGCTCTACATGCTCTCAAGAGATACTTAAATATAAGTGACTGATTGTTCTTCTAAATCTGTTTTGATCACCAATAATTAGTGGAAGACAGTGACTATCAAACAGTGTTAATTGCATGACGCACAACTTATCCACAATCTAAAACAGACTATATCAATACATATATATAAATACAGTATATATATGCTCTCAAATATGCCACTCATTGAATTGATATACAGTGGGAGGAATTATCACTTACTGAGGTAATAGCCAGTGTCAGTCTCTGGGGTCTGGACATGAGTAAATGATCTTGATTCTTTTACTTCTCTCTTCTCATGTGGTCACTTTGCAAATACCAGCTTCATGCATGACTTGGCAGAATGCTTTTTCAGCTGTGTGCTTTCCATCATCAGACTACCTTTTTGTGAACAAAATGCATTTTTTTTGTCTTTTTCGGCATCAGAATCTTACGTATCTTCTGTAGATGCTCAGCTGAAATTTTGTGTGTAAAAAAAATAAATATGGAATTAAATTTCTCTTTAACGTAAAAAGGAGACATTGCATATCTGAAATATCCTCAACTCCTTAAGGCCTTAGAAAATTTGAGGCACTATTTATATATACAGAAGAATTTCACATTATGTTACAACAATTGTGAAATTTATGGAAATATATTTCACAACAAAAAACAAGAAATTGGTCTGGTCATGTTCAGCGAAGCAGTGCACTGTTCTATTGCCTTGTAATTTGTTCACAAAATGACTATTTGAATTGGTTTTTGTGCATGGTGTCTTGATTTGGAAGGGGAACCAGTGGTGATGGTAAGTTTGGGTCAAACAATCGCTTGAATCTGGGCGAGAAACCATTTTTAAAGAGGTAGGATTTCATTTTGTAGTGGAAATTGGGCTCTTGTGTACAACCGGCCATATGGTTACAGCAACTGAATCAATGACAGAGCCATATTTTGTTGTACAAATATTAATTAAACATTGCATGATACTGTCTCAGTGATGTCAGTTCATGATTGTTTTGTTGAATAAACATAATGTGATGGGAAATATTCCATCCTTTTTTTTTCTCTTTTTATCATCTTGTGTATTTCTGTTGATTTTCTGTTGATCTGATTTTATTTTTCAATAATAAATATGGGATCAGTCTCCAGGCAAATTGCAAGCACACATTGATGACTAGAACTGTTGACTGACTATATTTTGTTCTTTTTATAGGCAGGCGGGCCCTTACACACTCTCATTTCATTGATTTTGCATGTTTCCAGTCACATTATTTTGTCAAAACTATTTATTTTTCCTCTGGTAGCATGACATTTTTTCCTCACCTTTTTTTTTTTTCCACCTGCTATTACTCTAACAAAATATAATTCTCCTCTCTGCCTCCTGTATCAGAATGATAGATTTCACATAGCAGTTTTCTCACCTCCACAGACCTCACTTTAATTGCCAATATTGGGACAATTTCATTTGGGAGAAAATCTCCTTTTGCATTGCCAATATGTGCTCACTGGTCATTGCTCTCTGTACTGTGACCATTTCACCTGAATAGAGTTGCATTCACGAGACCCCACTGCCGGCTTTTAAACCTTAGAGGCATTGCTGTTCCACGGCCAACTCTATTTATTTAGGTTATTTTCTCTTGCAGTGCATTTCATCACATGCACTGTGGTGCAGCTTTTCATTTACGAAACAAAGAAAACAGTGCACACAGATTCCATCGAGTCTGTTGAATTAAATAGTTGTTGATACCAAAAGTAACAGTCCATCATGTTTTTCAAAAACGTCAAATAAATAAAAGATTTACTGAGAATGCATCACAAAGCGGCCTCAAGCCTTGAGATGTACTTTTTATCCCCTTACCATCTTTTGCCTCATGCTCAACACTAGTTTTTCAATCCTGTAGCAGTTTTGCCAGTTTTTATCTACTGCCAATGAAGACCTGTTTGAAATACTTTAATTCTTCAAGGTCATAATTATTATGCTGTTATTCAAAAGGGCTCATTGAGTTACAACCTGTATTCCAGGTTATTGTATCAGCAAAAAGGAAGGAAAACAAAATGAAGGCCTGTGCATAAATCAGACTTTTCTCTGCAGGGGTTGCAATAGGTCACTTGCATGTGATGTTAAATGCCTTGCATGGTTACGACATGCAATGGCCAGTACTAGTTTGCATGCTGCTTAATGAATGTCTTCCTCTCTTTCTCTTTGCCTGTCTGTGCTTCCAGAAGACGACCGCACTGAAGGTGGGTATTTTTCATTCTCGCTGTATTTTCCATGCCCACACATTATCATGGCTAAGGCTCTTCACATAATGTAAGAAAATGTTTTTTTTTTTCTGGTATTGCTATTGATTGCACTGGAGTGGTAAGTCTGATTAGTCAGATTTTCATTTGTTTTTGTTTTTATTTACGAGGCATTTAGTTTGTTCTCTAAAACTGCTCACACAGCCAAACAATGAAGCTAATGCACAGCCACATCTCTCCTATTTAAAAAAAAAATAGCTGTTGTATTAAGTTGGTAAAAAGGTGATTTTCTCATGTTCTCATACTGCATTCTGCACCAAGTAAATACACTGCACAACTCAGTGTGATAATTCTGTGTAAATGTGATTCAGCTAATGCCAATATTAGATTTTTCCACGTGGTTTTGAAGAACAAAGTTAGAATTAGCTTTTCTGACTTTATTCTGCTCAGCACTTTGAGTAGCCTCGAGGTACTGCTGCTTGTTGTGTAAAAAATACAGAAACCTTTCTGCATCTTTTTATCTCAGGAGTGATTGATTGCTTCATTTAGCTGACGCTAAATGACAGCCTAGGTTGCTCAGTCAGTCTGGGAAGTATGGATATTCAGTTTTATTAGGTTGAATACAAGCAATGTTTGTTTGTTTGTAAGAATATTGTCATAAAAATTAAAACTTTACCAAATGCTTTTAACACAAGCCCAACATCTTTGTTAGGAAGATCGTAAACCTTACTTATGTTAGTGTAATATGACATCATTTCATATCATATCATGTTAGCAATAAAAAATTTAAAACAGCACACTGAAGACAACATATGCAGCATAGTGGAAAGAAACTCCTGCTGATGGAAAACACTGGAATTAACTTTTGAACTGCTAACGTAAAGACCAACCTACACCAACTGCTTGCGTTTGCCAGGCAGCTAGCTAGGCTAAAAAAAAAAAAAAGAAAGAAAAAGTGCCTTTAGTTTTCAGATGTTGCTGATAGTGTTGGAGTTGAAAACATGTCACCTGAACGCCAGAAGAACTATGGAGATAAAATGATCCACCGGCCAATAAAAGCAATGTGTGTGAACCCAAAGCCTTTTGTTATGGTTAAATCTTGGTTAACTGTGTCAGTCCAATAACTGTAGCACAGTTAAACTGCTAATTCAAGCAATTTGTACTCATCGCTACTCAAATGGCACGTCAACTCGACCATGTCCAGTCATCTTTTCATTTATTTCTGTATGACACAAGTATGACTCAAATGTTACGTGGACACTTAGCAGTTGTTGAAGGTCAAGGTAAAACACTCTCGGGCTATTTGTGTTGAAGGATTGCTCTTTCATTGGTGGGTGTGATGATAGTCTTGCACACTTCTCATCCTAGAGAGAGAAAATAAAAGGTCAACTTGAATTTAGATTTCTGAGTGATGACTAGTAAGTGGCCAATGATGCATTGCAACCTGCTCGGGTTGACTTAATGCTCATCATGCTAACCCTGTCTGTGCACCCTCCTCTTTCTCTCCGTCCCACTCTTCCCTCTCCCAGCACTCCTCAAGTAACACAGACATCTACTCTGTCAGAGATGCCTGCGTGTCAGTGTCACACAGCTTCCCATGATCCCTTGTTCTCTGCTGACTGTGCTCTTGTTTTCCTTTAAGGTCTGGCACACCTGATGATGGGCGACCAAGGTATGAGCTCTGTTCCTTCTTCCCGCCATTTCTCCATTATCCCACCTGCTCCCATCGTGCTCAGAAATGTTTGTGCCTCCAACTCTTGTGCAATGCGCAGGCTTGAAGCTGCTCAGATATGAGCTGTCATTTCACTTATTTTGAATGACCTATTTGATTTTCACTCTCGCAGTGACTTTACTTTTTCGAATGACCTCTTTTTCAAGCTCATTTGGCTCTCTACTCCCCACTCTGCTGGGTGTCATCTCTCTCCATCTTTTCTCTTTAATTATTCACATCTACTGTACATTCTGATGTTTTATGATGGTGTGGTTCAAGGAAAGGGACATTTGCATTAATGTTATGAGGAAGTAATGCATGGTGGTGGAAAATAGCTCACTGAATTTTTAAGATAATCCTCATCTGTCCTTGCTTTTGTAGGCTAATGCATGTTGCAAGTGTCTCACATACAGTCTGTCCATTGAATCATCTCTTGGTTTGCGTAGCTACTGCATTTCCTTCTCATGCAGCAGAGTAAGGATGCTGCTGTCAGTCTTTCTCATCTCTTTCCATTTTCCTTTCTTCGTCTCCCGTTTTCTCTCTTATATTTGTAGCCATCAAGCCTCTTTTTCCTGTCGTCTGTCCTTTTCCAACTTGACCATGACACTTATCGGTGTCTCCTCTTCTTTTGTTCTCCCCCTTTTTTTTGTCTGGAATCTGCTTTCTTCATGGAACATTTCATCAAATCTCATAGGTAAAAGTAAAGGTACTACCCTTTTAATTCTCTGAATGAATTTAACTATGACCTCAGTGTTTCCTGGCATTATATACTCATACTAAATGAAGTATATAAAGTCATTGGCATTCGTTAAAAAAATGCTTTCCAAACTATAAATGAAAGATTTTCAAGGTAGGTGCTGCTTTTGCCTTGCATTCACATGTATAAGCTGTGCCGCCTGTTTCTTTTCTGCTTAATGCATGGGAAGCATAAATGAGATTCACATGGGCATATTAATACAATAGATGCTGCCCTAGTTCCAGTACACCACCACCACCATCCAGGGGTAACTACACTCTTTGTTTAAAATATGGGTTCTGAAGTTGCGGGTGAGGCTTGATCATAGTGTTGTGGGCCTCCCATCCCGGCCGTGATCCTCACCTCTTCTCCCCGTGGGGTAAGTGGACTTCTGATCTTTGCCATTTGACTCTCCTCCTCAGGGCAGAGAGGGGAAGCTTGGCTTCTAAGGTCCCTACTGAGCATTCAAGGTAAAACTTTAATTCTTTCAAGTTGGTTACTGAAGTTAAGCCACATGCAACAGGTTTCTCATTAGTTCACTAAAGTGTGGTTAACTTGAATGTCAATGTGTTTACAAATTGGCGAAAGACATGCAATAATGCTGTATACTTCAAATTCGTAAAGAAATGACTAACATCCTGACATTCAGGTATTCCACTCATTCTGAAATAACGTTTTTTATTGATTTTGTTGCTTTTGTTACTGCTTTGACATTTACTATGTTATTGCATCTAGTTTTGCATATTTTTCTTTTGGAGCTTCTCTGTTTCTTAACACCGAGTAGAAAATATTGCTTTATGTCAAATGCTATCACATATCACTTGCTTGTGAAGCCTCATCTGACCAGGTAAGTCTTCAGACTGCCTTGTGGATGTCTAAGGCTCTATTTTGTGCTGTGTGAAGAGCTTTCGCTATGTCCTGCTGCTAAGCTGTAGCGATTAATACATGAAAACACGCACACACACACACACACGCACAAATTAAACCATTCCACATTATGAAATGGAAAGATTGATTTTCCATCTCCTAAGGTAAGTGTCATTTCCATTGTCCTAATGGTTGCTTATTGTTCTACAAATGGATACATACAAGTTGGCTTTTTCAATTTCACATACATTTGACATACGTCAAGCAAACTTAAATCCACTGTGAAATTTGGAAAAAAAAGTATTGGACTAGTAGACCAGATTTCATTGATCTGTAAAATATAATGCTGGCATTTTGAATCCTGTAAACATAAATGCCAGTTTCTCAGTGCAGCAATTTGCTGCATGAGACTTACATGTCACGTACTGTAAACGCATGTGCAAAACTATTGTTAATCTGGTGATACTGGCTATAAACTATGTAATTAAGTCAGTGACTTCTTTCAGTGACAACTAGTGCTTTGACACTAGTTAACAACTCAAATAATGGGCTATTAAACCTCTTCAAGGCCCCTTGAACACACTTGATGCTGACCGGTGTTTCTCGGGTGCACCACTGCATGTGGCTTCATCTGAAGCCCAGAGGTTTTTACTCCGCTTTAGCGAACACCAAGCTTTGATGTAGCAGAAGGAAAGCCACAGGGAGAGATTGAGAGAATGCTGATCAGGCACAAATATGGGCATACTGCTTCTAATTTTGGCCGTTGTTAGTTGTCCCCTGTGTTACATTGTGAAGCCTTGTCAGTCCAGTTATGTGCTGCGTGGTCACAAACACAAACCCCCACGTGAGTGTTAAATCTAGGAGTGAGGGCAGTGGCTGTATTCGTTGTCTGCTTTAAGCTTGTGAGAATATTGTGTTTTATGTCAGCCTCCCCCGAGGTCCTTCTGTGTCATGTTAACCACTTGTATGGTTTATCCTTCATGCCTGGTCCCTTGAGGATGGGCTAGTTTCTCTGTGCTTCTCTTAGGTGGCGTACTGACACTGATTCGAAAACCTTGTTTTCCATCTAGCTCCAGACAGCAGGACATACAGTAGGATAAGTCATAATACCGCTGGCACACAAATCACAGGGTATTTAACTGCTGTCATCACAATAAACCGTGATGTGCAGCTTAAGAGGAACTGCAGGCTGTGCAGACAGGCTTACAGGTACTACTGGGTTATTTCAAAATTAGTATACTTTTTTAATGTAATTGCTTTCACTTTCTATAGACGAAAATTGTCTCTTTTCATTATACCGTGCATTCCCGGGGATTTCTGTGAGACGGGCGAGAGGATAACCTTGCTGGTTTGTTTACATATAATGTGCAATATTTTACATGTCAAATTAAAAGGATGTTTGCAAGGTTTCTTTTTATGTTAGAGCATGCTGTTATACAAGGGTTTCACACACTTGTAAGGCTGATAGCTGCCTTTAAATAGCAACGTAAGTGTTATTATTAACAAGCAATTTTGCATTGCAGAGATCAGGCTGTTTAAATGTTTTTGTGGCATATTTTGTGGCATATTTCGTTGTCTGCTAGATTTTCATGAAATCACATTGAATCCAACATCAAATTATTAAACAATTTCACAGTTGTGGGAGTTACCAGTGTTGATATTAGTCATGTTTTCACACATACAAATCCACTGTGGTTTGACAATTCATACAAAAATGTGTGTGTGTATTTTGTGATGAATCTATGCAGATCTCAAAAGAGAAAAAAAACAAAACAAAACCCGAAACAATGTCATTTCGACTGTTTGGTTTGCACATGGACTAGTGGTATGTTGGCATTAGTACAGAGCATACACTATGAATAATTAAATCCTGCTCTTAAATCCATGCAAGATGGATAAAGATGCACTTACAGTTCTGCATCCATGACAAAACCGACATCATAAACAGCCAAACGAGAGCAGTGGCTATATTCTAATGTTACTGTCCCATCTAATCCAGGATAGGTTGACTTAATGCTGAAGAGAAAAGCATCTTGTAAGGAGATGTGCATATGTTTGCATCCCTAATGGCATAGTATAGTAGCTACTTAAGCTGGGATTCGGCACAGCTAAGTGAGTAGGAGTGTGTTTGGGTCAGTAAAAGACACTGTAAAAGCCTCACTTGACATGCAGTATGTGGGATTTTTAAGTACCGCTTGCTTCATCACAAGCTTAGCAAGATGCTTTGGTGTTCAACATTCTGCAAAGTTTGACCATCTGCATAACTGCAAAGGTCATCATGATGCAGCATTTCAAGAGCTTCATCACTGGATGCTTTAATGCACACACTTGAAAAACATAGCAACACTGACAGGCTGCTACATAACATATTTTGACCATTTCTTGCTGTCTATAAACCATTTATATGCTTTCAGTGTGCTATCCAGCCTCTTATTTTATTTTATTTTATTTTGTTGTAGTGATACAATTCCACCTGCAGCATGGAGGGCTTCCCTCGCTTCCTTTGCTTCTGACAGCACAGCAGTAAAAGTTATTTTCTGGCACACTTTGGATTTTACATAAGTGATTTCTCAAGAGTTAGGGACCAGAACAAGGAGCCAAAGAGCTGAGCGTCTAAGTGCCAGGTGAAGAAAATGTAGCAGAGCCGTGCACGTAGGTCCCACGCATGTTGGGGTTGGGTTGCCCATAGGCTCCACATTTCCCTCGCTGCTTTACAGTCAGGTTGTGACAGGTTTGTGAGATGACAGTGGAAAATTTGCCGGTTGTCAGAGTATAGCAACATAACTTTTACATATATGACTGTACAGGTGCATGTCAGATAGGAATAACTATTATGACAAGCAATGGAGAGATTTGTCACAGTTCTCTTAGAACAGATATTCATAGTGTCATTTTTCGCTTAAAGGGATGCGTGTGCGTCTGCGTGTGTCATAATGTGTATGATATTTATGATGGTGGTTGCTTCTTTGTTATTGCTTGATGCCCTGAGAAAACTTGAAACCTCACATGTATTTGTCACATTTCTCCGGCAGAGTGATTAGATTTAAGCGCATAGCCGGGATGATCTTACTCAGAGGTGTCTTATGTGTCGGGATGACAGGTGTAACCAAAGAGTGGCCCATCTGAAGCACTTGGCACCTTTGCAATGAAAACGCAACAAATTTTTTCAGATAATGTGGAACAGCATGTCAGAGTGCAGCTTGTCAGGACTTGTCTGCCTGCTTTATCTGACAGGTAACATGATACCACGTGGTGTGCATTGAATCAACAACAGATGTTGCTTTTGTAGCTTCACGTGGAACTTAGAGGACTTGTCAGTGAAATCCTTTCAGCTCCATCGACTCTCCCAGGATTACAATGTCTCAGCCTCAACCTGAGGTATTAAGCATATCTGTGGTTGCAGTCACTTCTTGTTAAAGAAATGTGAGGTAGATCCTCAAAACTATAAAAACGGCAACAACAACAACAACGTGGCCCTCTAGTGAGGATGTTGCTGACAGTGTTGATACATGCTTTCTCTGGAGGGCATGCTCACTCAGAGATAATAACACCTTACAGTGAGTGGTCATCTGGACTCTCATTATGGAAAATGTCAGTGGAAGTGCTCTTTGAGAAGCTGACTCAGAATTTGCAACAAAAACTCGACTGGGTGTATCTCTAGGTCTTGGCGTATGAGTTACATCATCACCATCTTGTTTACAAACCTCAAACCTAAGAGCTCGACTGAATCTCATAATGTAAACAATTAAGTAGCTCTTTGTTTTCTCAAGTAAGAAAGAAATGAATGAATGATAAATCAAGGTTACTACTCCAATTCAGAGGGAGATTTACTTTTGACAAGAAGCTTCTATGTTCATATAAATCACCATATACACAGCTTGTCTCATCTAGCAGGCAAAGCTTTCAAAATATTATATGTTTACCTTGTCACATTCCCGGCACTTAAGGAGAAAGTCACTAAAAAATTATACATGTGGAGTTCAAAGAACGTGTTTACCACGGCATTATCTTGCAAGTGTCACAGCTTTGCTCAGTTGCAGGTCTTAAGTCTTAGCAACTATTTGTTTTTCACATCTTTGCTGAGATTTTTGTTGAAAAGTCGTCAAGATGTGTTTCAGCACACTTTTATTTGCAAGCTTAAGCCTGCAAGCTCCTGCTGATGGACCTAAAATTTAAAGCTCATCCCTTCGCACGACAGTCATCGACCGTAAAAAAAGAAGCAGGCTCCTCTGTGGGATATATTTAAATCCCTGTGTTGAAAGTTAAAAAAGAAACAAAACTGATTTACAGTTTTATCTGCTCTAACACCCTTGTTAGCTGCAGGCAACAGACCCCTCAGGGCTGCTACTACAATTCGAAGTTGTTCCTCTGTCTAAGAAGAATTGGGAGGCTACTGTTGAAACAATAAAGTGGCCGTAAAATTCTGTCAAAACCAATTTCACACATTTAATTACTCATGTGCCTGAATGACAATAGTGTGAAAAACATGATTAATGCTCGAG
>JAPZDX010000003.1:10362803-10374220 GCA_029783625.1 Naso annulatus | reverse complement strand
ATGAAAGATTTGATCAATAAATTATTACAATAAATTCAGAACCGAGCACAGAGGGAGGTGATGTTCTTTTAAATATGTATGAATACTGTGTGCTGCTCTAGTTTTCTGGTGCTGGAGAATCATGACATCAAACAATCCAAGGCCAATATACTTTTTTAATGTGACTACCAAAGCTAATGACATTTTTATGTCACAACCCATTAACCCATTGCAGTTGGAGATTAATACCGCTCTGTTTTTTCCAATTCATTAAACAAAAACGCATCTCGGCAAGGTCTTTAATCAGGCTTTTATTGCGACTTCACGCAATCTCATGTCCCACAGTCCCTAATAAAGTGTTGATATTGAGTTATGCATGTGATTATTGAAAGAGAAGTGACCATAGCTGTACATTCAGTGTTATGAAACGGTATTTTTAACGCACAATTTCAGTATGTCAGCATGTGTCTCTTCATATTTACAGTGAATCCTGTCAATAAAAAATGTAAAAACGTTCTTACTTACCTGCAGGAGCAAGCTATTATAAATAAAGGATTTTGCAATATAGACCTCTTAGCAATTGCTTGTTTGCCCAGAGGTTTTATGCCTGACATGCTGAACATGTAGTCTACACATCTCTGTGGCTTTCACAAACATATTGGAAAATTAAAATTCTATGGCTAGCTAGTTAGAAAGTCGGAAAACAAGTGTTTTATTATTTATCACATGCACTGCATCTACATTTCCCTGCATTTACACAGGTTTAGAGTGTTGATTAGATGGCAGATTCCATTATTTTTTTGGGGAAAAAAAAAAAAAAAATCTGTATGAAGTGGTCCAAGAAAACATTATATAAACCGTTTACCAGTGGTGGGGCTGCATTGACTGTGTAATTTAGAGGCTGTGTTAGTGACTAAAATAGGCCTGCAGATAAGAGCTCAGGATGCCTTGCACATCATTAAGTGTGAAATATAACAACACGCCCCTGAGCTGCCTACTGTTCCCCTGGAGAGACGACAGCTAGATAGGGCTCTGCACAATTATGGCTGGGAGAGCCGCAGACCTTCCTTCCTCACATTGCCTCTTTTTAAAGCTGTCTTGACGGAGAGTATTGCAGAACAACGCAACATGAAGCACCTGATAACAAAAGGTGCTACGTCCTTTGAATGCTGTTTGTTCTCCGGTCCAGTAAAGCGGCGAAAAGCTGATGCAGTTCTGATTGGATTTCGCTACCTTCTGAAGTTATCGTGGTTCTTGTATTGCAACGCATATGCCTGGAGTGTACCCAGAGGCAGATTATCAGAGAAATTATTTCACACCACTACAAGCCCTCTCTGGGAAGGGAGAAGGAAAACATTACATTATCTATGAAGATACTGCTCTGGAAAATTGAAAATTTGAGAATAGTTTCTTTAAAAGGCAGGATGTTGCGTTGCTCTGCCTTGCCTTCCTTCATTTGCATGGAAAGCCTCACTACTTTGTTCTGTACAAGTGTGTGCTTATTTTAGAGCCACAGTATGTTCGCTGGAAATGTTGGCGAGGCAGCGTCATTGTCATTGTCATTCCGTCAGCTTTTTTAATATAATCAAACACCACTTCAGTGAGTCATTTCATTGCACTTTGGGAACAGCAGAGTAATTAACAGAAAAATACTGCAATGGCAAGTGCAACAGATCCAATCAAATTCCAATTCATTATAGATCACGGGCAGCTCCAGTGCTCACTCGCATGATACACGTAACCCATCTGCACTCACAGTTTTATACAGATCACTGCTAATGTATGCAGAAGAAAACAGAATGGAATGCTATGTTGACATCGGGATTATCCAATCTTTCCAATATCCCTCTCACTGCAATACTCTAGGGATCCAGAGATGAGTAAAAAAAAAAAACAAAAAAGACCCTTAACATTGTGTTTTTTTAGACTGCTGACAAGCTGTTCTCTGGCTATTAAATCCATTTCTCACTGTCAGTGGAGCAGGAGAAGCTTAGATTTGAATGAGGAGATGCTGGTGCCCTTGTTGCTGTGGGACTTATATATACACTGAGGGCGGTGCAGTCCATACTGTGCATTGTGTCACAACTGATACCGCAGGATTGTTGAGGATCTGAAATGCTTTGGGCCTGTAACAAGAAATTTATTTACATCTAGTATTATTAACATTTTATTAAGAGATTAAATGTTTATAGTCGTACCACACACACACACACACACAAAAACACTCAGGGGGAAATCCTCCTGAGTCTCATTTCAGTCCAAGATAATTACACTCTCCAACAAGTCGTTGTACCTGACAGACAAACAGATCACAGCTCGTGTGAGTGTTTCTGTTTTGCCACTTCCATGACTTGTTTAACTTCAGGCAATCATCGGAATGCACACAGAAGTCTTCCCCATGTCTGAGGAATATGTTTGTGTGCAAATGGTGCCATGTCAATGCCGAAATAAAGAGCGTGAGTAATAATAGTGTGTGGGTTTAATTGTATAGTTTTTTCTTTTGTTTTTTTTTTTGGTTTAGGGTAATTTGTTTTGGATGCTTTTGTTCGCAACAACTCACAAATTAGGTACTATCCCTGCCACAGCATTGTCAGGCAGAAGCCTTCGACAATTCAGTTCTATGTTGCACCTGACATGCAGGGCTTAGGTTGCATTAAGCAACATATGAAAATGTATTTTAAAGTAGAAAACACAAGAGATTAAAAAAGGAGGAGGCAGGAGAGGGAGAAGCAGAGCATTTTAGTTGAGCTGGTATTTTTGGAGGAGGTAGGTCAACCAACAGTTAATTAAAAACACAGAGAGATTCTGCAGACCAAAATGAGTTAGAGTTCCCATTTCGCCACCGAGGGCCTGCACAGGAGAGAAGTTTGGGTATGTTGACAGATTTAACACATTCAGAGTAAGCGAGTTGTTAATATAGAAAAACTCTCAGAACAACTTGAACTATGTTGGGTTAAGATTAGAAAGATTCGTCTTGTTAATGGAAACCATCGTTGCTTATTGATGGGAGACAGAATGCAAACTGTCGTCTCTGGTGTTTAAACTTAGTTGCTTTGTACAAGCAGCCATTCTTTACTGAATGTGAGCAGAGGCTCATTTGTGGGTGAGGGTTGCTCAAAGATCATTTCTTGATAGAAAACATCTTCAGAACTCATCATTACTTGTGCAATGGCAAGAGGTTGCTCATCAGACAAACATAAACATTTTTTTTTTGTTAAGCACAGTCTTGACTAGTCACACAGTTCTCCATAATACCGTCTTTTTACCTTGAATGGAAGGCCAGAACACACAATCAGTCTAGAGAAAACAAATATATCCATTGTATACATCAAATCGAGCTTTCAAACAATTATATTAACATGAAAACCACACAGAAAACCTGATATACGGTATCGAAATTATTGTTATGAGCTTTATCTTGAGTCTTATTTGAGAAACAAATGGCCCTGTCATCAAGAACACACCATCTATAATTCTCTGCCCTTTTTTCCCCATAAACAGTTATTCTGTTTATGCCGGCCTTGGTGCGAGAAGATAAATAAGGGGAATTAATTTGTGTCAGGATGACAGGAAAGCACTGCTCTGTTTGGCAGGAAAAACAGAGCAGAGAGTGTTATTAATGACTAGACGTTTGGACTGCAAGGACCACAGTCACTCAGAAGGAGGTCATGAAAGAGGGAGGCGAGCCAGGGGGACAGGGAGGACAGGAAATGGCTGCTAACGCAAGAATAAAGGGAATATTCAGTAACGTGGCAGGATTTTTAGAACACCCACCACTCCTCAGCACTCCTTGCTTGTCCTAGATTTTAGTGTCACCAACCTTGCACCAATCTTCACTGTTTTATGGTGTAATATAAATAATGGACACCTCTCTGCTGAGTGGGAAACTGTGTGTTGTGTGGAGGCAGCAGTCGGGTCTGTGGAGCTGTGACCTGACGACCTAAAGAGACGACACAACTGCTTTCAATCATTACTTTCTGCCGCCTCAGACCGAACAGGAATTGTCTTTAAACTCTGCGTGTGTGTGTGTGTGTGTGTGTGTGTGTGTGTGAGGGTCTGTAAAATGTATTGCTCAGTGTGCAATATAAGCCTATAAGTGCTAAGTTTCCATGGGTTTAAAACAGTATTTGGCAATTAGATGTCATCACTCTGTTAAAATAATTATTGGTCATTTCAGTCAATGGACATCTCGGAACTTTCTCATCATGTGAAAACTCCCAAAACTTGTTTCCTCATCAAACTTCTTACAATGAGTGACAGGATCCCTTAATAAGATAGAATAGTTGAATATTTTTCTTTTTGTCCCTCTCATTAGTTTGGATTTAAAGGGGCTCATGTATGAATCGCATCTACCTTTTAATTTCCTTATTATGTTATTAATACTTTTGCCCCTTGAACCTGATTATGAATCATATCTTTAAACAATGTAACTTAAATAAGATTAGAGCTCTGATGTGTGCATACTGTTTGTATCAGCATTTGTCAGTTCATTTTGTCCATTAATTATCCTGTGTTGTATACTCAGATATCATATTCCGTTTGTTTTGATGAGAGTTTTAACATAATTTAATTAATTAATTTTTTTGATTTAATTTAATTAACAACAGAATTGGCAATAGCTGCAACCAGCAACTAGAAATGTTACTGCTGTCTTAGGCATCACGTCATAAAATTACCAATGCATTACCAATATATTGCAGTGATACCTCCAACAAGAGTCTGCAGTGTCCGACCAACGGTTGATGAGTTATGGAAGGAGGGTCTGGGGGTAAGGCATGACCAGTGAAAGTGTGTGTGTGTGTTTCTCTACAAAGTTTGGCCATGTTACATGATTCCGTTTCAGTTATGTGCCGTTTTGTCACAGGCCACTCCCACTGCCACGCCCCTTTTTGCCAGTTTGTCCAAACAGTTCATCTGCTGTCTTTTGGCTCATGACTAATCTTACCACTAAATCTTGTGCAAGTCTGTGAAACCATTTGGAAGTTAGTTTTGCATTAGGCCACTCCCATTGCCACAACCTTTTCAGCCAACTGGCAGGAACACAAAAAAACACCTTCACACACACACACACACACACACACACATACACTTGACCTCCATACCAAATTTCAGCCTCCCGGGGTGAAAACTGTGGCTGCCAAAGAGTGACCGACAGAGTGACCTATAGAGCTGCTGGTCACAGCCAATAACATGCTGCTGATTTTATTAGAGAAAAGGTAAGAATGAGCTAACGAGAGTAGACATAGAGGTTATTTTCAGTGCTGTTATTGTCATGTCATGTGACATGCTATATAGTTAATGCAAAACTTATAAAGACATTAGCAAGTTCCTCAGAACTACATTAGTGTTTCAGAATTCACATGGTGAAAAATAGTATGAAAAATAGCATCAAAAACAAACATAATTAAATTATTGAAGTTGTTGCATTACTGATTATATTTATGACAAGGATTTTTTTTTTTTTTTTGATATTTGAATATAGACTCTACAATTTTATCACTACCCATTTGTTTCAACAATGCAACATCAACATGGTACATGACCATCTGCTCTCTGTTCATTGGGAATTTTCATTATAGCGAACCAAAGCATTGAGCAATTTTGTGGTTAGCCTGCTGCATCAACTTCTTAAAGGCTGAACAACAGATATGAGTTAACCAAAATACTTTGTTGCCCTTGTCAAAGTCCGCCACATCGCAGCATTACGTTTAAAACTGACCTGCTTGCTGCACCTTGTCCTAACCAAGACACCCCACTCAGAGAACGATAGCATGTGGAGAAAGTAAATGAGTTAGTCTTTTCTATAAAGAATAGAGTTTAAAAGTTTTCAGCATAATGTCACTGCTGGGTTGTCTGATGTAAGCAGAAATGAGTCACTGTGATTACAAGATAAACAAGACTTAGGGTTAAGATACATGAGGCAGTGAAGCCTGTTTTTCATATAAACAATAGACACGCCCCCAGCCACTGAGACGTCAGCACTGACTCTGGTCACGGGGTAAATTTTAGTGTGAGTCTGCAACATCTTTGAGGACAAGAATGATGCAACTGTTAAATTTCCCCTCATGATTCCTTTGCAAAGAGGTAAACAGTGACAAGGAAGTTTCCAGTTCAAAAGTTCAGGATTAAATACACAAACACTTGAACAAACTGCATAATAAATACAGCTTGTTCAAAGGTTTGTTTTTTGGATTTATTTATTTATTTTTTTTTGATGAGTGTGTGTGTGTATCTTCCTTGTAGTTTTCCTGATGTATTAAAGTCTGCCCTCCAACAAATGTTTTTCCATGTGTACTGATGTAAGTTTCAGCAGGAGACGGTAATGACCAGAGCAAAGGACAGACATAGTAGAGGTCAAGGTCCAGTGATGGTCATACACTGAACTCCCACACAGGAAACCAGGGCTTGACTGGCCAGTATTTATTACTGCTCACTTGACCTCAGAATGAGAAGATTTGTTGATGATGTTTCGATGAGGCAAAACAGGAACACTGAGGTGGTGCTCCGGTGGATGTATTACACACTCTTTGTGGAAAAATGAGCAGCTGGAACTCCACATTTGGCTAACTATACATTTTGCTAACAGCTGTGTTGGAGTTCTAATTAAAAAATGAGAAAAGTACGCAGATGGAGTCACCCTTTAAAGCAATGTATGCTTGTAACTTTGACCGAGGCCCTCTGCATCGAAAAACGAAACCTAATGATGCACGTTCGTATGTCGCATAAAACAACAAGTTGAGTAAAACCGGGTCATATTATATGGAGATGATGTCCTACGACTTCTCTGCTTCAACTCTGTGATTCACAGAGGTTCCTGAAAGCAACATGTAGGCTTCCTGCAGACGGAAGCTGCAGTGGGGTCGTTGCTGTTGACCGCTCCGCTAAAATAAAAGGCTGCAGACAGACAGAGCAGAAGCAGAGGGAAGACCAGAGGGCATTTTCTCTGTAAAATATGACCCAGTTTTATTCAAATTGCTGTTTTGTGTGATGTATTAATGGGAATCGTTAAGTTTCATTTTTCAAAGCGGTGGGTCATGGTCAAAGTTACATAGTATTGCTTTAAAAGATCTAGTAAATGATCTAGATCATATTAGCACGTGCTATTGCCTTTAAGCTATCAGGAAAAAAAGTAAGTTGCAATAGGCAACCTTACTGTTACTGTTGCAGATGTGTCTGGCACCGCCCACATTCAAAAAGATTTCCACCCAACTTTGCCCGTGTGAGCCTATTGGTTTAGGGTCTATCATATTGCGTCCTGAGGCTGGTCAGTGCTTGCTGATAACACTCCTTGGAAACTGAAAATGAACTACTTTAGGATACCAGAACAACTCACACATTGGCATGACAGGCTAGTATTTACATGGCTTATACCAAAACAAACATACATAAAGTTAAACAGACACAGAGTATAAATACTAGACACATGGGCACACAGAACAGAGACAAACAACAAGCAGGGAATGTTTCAAACACAAAGGCTTTATATGAACATGTCCATCTTCTGTCGTTATTATATTATGTAATATGTTAATGTCATTGTGCCAGTCAAGTCACTGTTTATATTTTTTTAATTTTTTATTTATTTTTTTAATTACAAATGAACAGCTGAAGCAGATGTGTATAAACAATTGCGGCTAAATGTACATTTTTAGAGCCTGTCATTGAATTAAATCATTCACACTAAATGAGTGTGGAGAAGCACTTCGCTAATTGTGCATGTCAGTGTGTGATATGCTTTTTACGATATAAAGGTCAAGCATGCTCTTCACATTTGTGTCTTTGTGTGGGTGGCTGTTTGATGATAGAGCATCTTGAGCCATTACACCCACATGGAGAATACTAAGTGGCCCAGAAAAGCAGCACTGACCTCAAACGCATCTTGTGCACATGCATGTAATGGAGGCTTATCGTGCTTTTGTTCACGCTTTTAAAAGCACACAAGACAGGCTGGCAACTTAAAGAGAGCACTGAATTCCACACATATGGAATATATTTGTCATCTACAACAACTGTTAATAATGATTTTGCAGAGATTACAACCTTTGTCTTGGAACCAAAGAGTCTTTCTTTCAAAGTGTGTGAGACAGGCTTTGTGTGTGTGTGTGTGTGTGTGTGAGACAGTCTGACAAGAGGCACACAGTTTACATTACCCGGATTGTAGGGGTCTTGACAAACATGTTATTATTCCTCAGTAATTAGCTTGTTGGCATCCCTGTGGTAAAAACAAGGGTGATAATTATGAGGAGGTGGTCTTGGGATTGTTGTCTGCTTCTCTTCGAGAGACATAACTCACCAGGGGATAAGACAATGAGACAGTAACGCAAGGGCACGGGGAAGGAGGGGTGGCATGTGTTGAATGTGTCTATGCTGTCATAGAAGACAAAACAACGTCGTAATTGCAATGCAAGGAGGCTAAAGACATGATAGGGATGCAATTATGTGGAATTAAGTGTATAATAGAGTGTATGACAGAGACTGCTTTTTAGAAGCCATTAGAAAAAGTATTTGGCTTGTATGTTGGTGCAGATGTGTGCATCATAAATAATGGAGTTAAACTGAAAGGAAACTTTCAACAAAATCCTTTCTAAATGAGCTTGTATTTAATACAGTTAGATCAATTGTGCTGCCATATCAGCCAGTGAATTCACATATTTCTTTGTGTATTACAAACGTTAAGTTCATGGCTCACATTGTCCAGTAAGCTGTATCGAGCATGGAGACTCCGTCTAAGTCAGAGGGCCTGGGGGTCACTGGGGGCAGATGAAAATCCATCACAGCCTTGACTACTGCTGGTTGGACCACTTGGCCACCCCTGGACCTGCAGGCCCCAATTGCTGCAGTTGCCTGGCAACACTTGCTGTAATTAGTCTGGAGATGTAGCGCCTCAAGTCAGATGCCCGGTCTTCACTGTTAGGTCAGACCACAGTCAGAACAAAGCCACACCTACACAGGCTGTGGCTACTCAATACATAGGAGAGCACTGAGCACGTTGTTTGCACAAGAGCACCGGAAAGAACTTCTCCTGATGGCAGGGAAACTCATTTCCATTAACTATCCGAAAAAGTTAGCCACTTGAATTCATTTCATTTTTAAACAAAAATGTTTAAATCTTGTATTTTAAAATCCTTAAGCACAATGAAAATGCTTTATCTGTGGTGGTATGTCATCGTTTGCTTTTGGAATTCTTCCTTCCACAAAGTACACCAAAGGCAGCCACTAGTAACCATTACACATCAGCCTGAACAATGTGAATTACCTGCTTTCAAGTTGAAAACGTGTTCACATAGTCATACATAATAACAATGGAAAACAATCTGGCTGAAATAGGTCACTGCATTTTTCAATCAACGGTAAAAACTGTCTGCTCATATCACAGAATATCAGCTCTCAGGAAGACATAGTGAGACATGAGTGTTGCAATATACATATTTTACCAAACTGGAATATTGCTTCCAGCGTGAAACGTGACAAATGAGGTACTGAGGTAGCTAAAGGCCACTTTTGGCAGCCTAGAAGAGAATGACCCTCGCACCGGTGGCTGAGAAGGCAAATGAGAGCTCAAATAAAGATAAATTGCCACGGCCGTATTGTGGTGAGATTGCATTTACTGATGGAGGAAGAGAGTAACAGCTCATTCTCCACAGAGACACTTGTATAAATAAATCATGCCGCTTGCACATGAGACTGACAGAACTTCCATGTGCAGGATGTGGGCAATGTAGAGAGGAATGAAGGGAAGAGAGATAATATTAAATGCGTGAAATGCAAACAAGTGTCACTCTTTGACTGCCATGCAGAATGGTGGTGTGAGGGCTGACTTGCCTGCTAGACTTCAAGTAATGCATTGAAAAACATACCGAGGCTGTGGATCAAATTGCTTCAGACTGTGGATGAAATAAACTGATGCCAGGGCACATGGGGCTGAATTGTCTAGAGACATGTTAAATTACAGATTTCAAATAATCTCACAAAATTACAGTAAAATTTGTATGGAAATGCTTTGAAAGAGCACTATTTCTGTTGAACGTCAGTTGCAGTTTTACTACCTTTTATTGCCACAGTTTCTGGCACCCCTCCAGACCTTGATATTTCCTATAGGAAGCAGTAATAGTAAAGCCTTGCCAATGTGAGAATTAATAATGCATTAAGCTAACTCTGAGAGCTTTCATGCAAGAGAAAAACTCTATCACTCAAAATGTTTGCATGTCCATGCAGCTTCTAAGAATGTTATTCTTGAAGCACCAGAGATATACTGCATTAGGCCATGAATAGTTTGCTAGAAATAGTAATAGCACGACAGAAATTTTTGTTGTGATTGGTGAAATGAAATCAGAGTATATCGTTGGATGGGTTTCATACATTTTATGATTACGGGCGAGTTGTTTATGCCCAGATCTTTAATTAATGTTCCCCAATCCTTTTGCCTCATTGAGCAGTACGTCACTCACACATTCCAACTTAGCTTCTGTTCCACTGGCCTGTTATAATAAAAAGCTTTGTTCATTACACTTCCTAAAAGGCTGAAAGCTGATAGCCTATATGTTTCGATCTGTCGGATAAAGTTTCTGATTTTCATTTTGATCTAAACGAGGATCTAGTGGACATTAACATTTTATCTGTTCTGCATTTCAGCCAAGATAAAACAATTGCTGTGTTGGTGTTCAACAAATGTAGCTTCTTCAGGGCTCTGATGGTGCTCATGGGAAATGTGTTTTTTTTTTAGTGTAAACAAAACTATAATTGACAGAAAACTGCTGCATCATTTTAAAGCTTTTTAAACAAGAGCAACAAATGAAGAGTGGTAAATATCTGAGAACAGAAAATTCATTTTAAAACAAGAAGTCTCATCTAGAAGGGCCCACAAGGTTTCACAAGTATCAATTTTTACTAGTTGACAAGTTTTTCAGAATAGTAGTTGACCGATCTTTTATGGACCTCTCACCACAACCTAGCCTGCTGGGCTTGATCTGACTCTGTATGAAAGAGAGACACATGTTTTGTGACCGTAGCTGATCTTTTGATTTATTTCTATTCTGTTGTTTTTGATTGATTGATTATTTTTCATTATTTAGAATTATTAGTTCTACTACTACTTAAATTAATTTTATTTTAGTTATTTTGTTTAGTATATATTCAAATTTCTTATAATTGTTAAATGTTGAAATTTAAAAAGAAAAGACTGAAAAAAGATTGTATTCGACTAGTCGAAAAGTCGTCATGTAAGAGTGGTTCGTCTAAACAATGAAAATTATGTTCTGTATTGCAGAGGGTTTAGGCATTCCACTATGAGATGTTAAACTATGCAGGATTTTATCATCTTGACATAAAGATGCAATCCCTGATTAGTTAACTGGTACTTGCAGCGCCAACTAGAGGTAAAGGTAAACCCCCAATGCATATAATGATTTTAAATTTTTATTTTTTTTATTTTTTGGTTA
>JAPZDX010000003.1:10217908-10246373 GCA_029783625.1 Naso annulatus | reverse complement strand
AGGGGATTTCTGCGCCCCTCACATGCATAGGTCCTGGATGAGTTTGAGTCAGGGAACTCTTTACCCATAAGGCACACAATGAATCATCCTCAACAGCATCGTCTTCTCTGCCATCTCTGTGTTTCTTGTTCATCATGTCTGTTTACACCTCTGGCTTTCCTGTTTAAAGGCAGTTTTTAAAAATTACTTCAAATGATAGGTTGTCTGGTCAACGCTCGCCCCTGGTGTTACATCAGCGTGACATCTTAAGCGTTATTTTTCACTGAAATAGAAAAAAGCTATTACAACTAAACTGCACCATTTTCCAGTGTGCAATTGTTCATTTTACACACACACAGCTGTTAATCCTGCAAAATATAATAATGGGACAATGCCACTGTGACACTGACATAGTACACTAGATGCACAAAAGTATCACAAGGTTACATGAAACTTTAAGATTCTTATGAAAGGAATTTTATTTTACCAGCAGGATAAGACAAAATATGAGTATGACAGAAATAGACTTGCACTCATATTTGAGATGACAGAACATAAAAATGATTTGTGCATTTGAGAATAGGTAAATGAAATAAAGAGATTATAAATGAATGCGTGCAAAGCATATTTTCCCGTCAACAGTAGCGCTGCGAAAGATGGGAAGCATGAAGGAGTGATGCAGCTGGTGTGCAGGTCAATGTGTTAAGGATGCAATAATGAAAGAGCTTAAAGAGTCCATCCTGATTGACTCTTTAAATGCCTCTCAATTTCCCAGGGGAGAGGCACAACAAAGAGATAAATAAATTGAAATAAATAAAGCGGAGATCAAGAATGCAAATGTCCATGTCCTTTTTTTTTTTAACCTATTCTGAATTGAGTTCAGTCACCTCGGAGAAGCCTCATTCTCTGTCATTATAATGAGGCAGCAGCTCTCTGTGTGCCAGTCAGGCCTGTGTATACACACGCTCATGCACATTCACTCACAAATGCACACAAGCTCACTGCTGGCACAAAGAGCAGAACTCTCCCAAATCATCTTTCATCTCTTTGATCACTTTGAATCTCTGTCACAATCGCAGAGTGTAAATGTGGGTAGTTGAAGCAATATGCAAATTTGCAGTCATTTATATAGGGTAACATATGATTGGTTAGGATTTGAAGTGGGTCATAAAGGAAAATATGCCCTTGGAAGATATAAAGATGTAATTCTACAGATGTATAGTGGCTTCAACAGTACAGTTATGACTCCCTAGTGATGTGCTAATTGGTTCTGGGAAAGGTCAAAGGAGACAAAAAAAAAAACAAAGCAGAAGATAGAGGGTGAAATCTTTCAGCCTTTACAGTCTGATAACCTGAACCACAGAGGCAAGAGAGGATGGGTTTCTGCGGCAGCACAAGACGAAAATGTATGATCGCCATGGATCATTCGATCAATAATGAGCCTCGATTTAAGTTTCACACGTCTGTTTTGTAAGAAGAAAAAAAACAACAACAACAAAAAAACAAAACTCAAGCTCTTCTATGTAGGCGGGTTGATTGACAGTGTCGTAATTATTCTTCGTTTACGAATCCATAACCTAGCTACCTGATGTATGTCCATGTACAACACTGGCTTAATGATAGCCTCAAATTAAAAAAAAACTTAAAGGTTTTAAGAAGTGAATGGCTGCCCCGTGTCACAATAGGAGGCCTCAATAAGAACCAATCATGTCATAACTATTCCTTTTTTTTTCTTTTTTTTTTTTATAGCAATTTACAATTGCTCACCTGCAGCAGAGTGGTAACAGAAAGAAAGCTGCCCCCTAATCCACTCTAATAGGATTGTGTGGGATTTCACCTTCCTCATTGCTCCTTCCATCTCTCAGTGCCTCAGGCCTGCTGGCAAGGGCTGATAAAAACACGCCTGCCTAACACCTAAGTGCAAGCTAATATTAGCATATATTTTGAAAAATAGTGCAGAAATACAATGCATACCCACGCACATTTCCTCTTTTTTTTTTTTTTGGCTCTGTTATATATTTATTTATCGTTAGATACATGGCATAGGCGTGAGATAGCGCACAGCACAGCTTTCTTATAATGTTCCCACACTGCTTGTTGATAAGGGGGAGGCAGCGTTGTATCTAAACTGCAAAGGCAGCTATTGTGCTGCACGAAAAAAAACTCCCTCATACACCTCGGCACATCAGAGCATTCAGAGTTTATTTCTGGCCATCTTTTTCTCTTGATCTTCCAGATTCACGTTGTTGCATCATTTCTATAAGAAATGCAGCTAATTAAATAATATCTCACCACTTAGTAGAGGCTTACTTACAAAGTGAGGCTACTCAGCAATAAGCAAAGCAGATGTTTAATCCTGCAATTAAGGCCAAGGCGCGCTTGTTGTCTTCTGGGTGTAGCTTACAAAAAAGAGCAAACAGAAAAAAATGAAGCAGTGTCATACAGGCACGACATGAAAGTGAGGCACATTAGCATGGGGAATAGGCCTGTTTTGTGGTGCAACGTAAGACATACAAAGCACATTTTTATCTGTATGCTAGTATGTGTTCTCTAGTATATCTGATTTAAGTTACAAGGTATGTTTATGTAAAATTAAGGTCATACAAATTGAATATACCAACGTGAGAGTGTTAAACAGAGTCTGCTCATTTTTGAAGTGCTGTTTATGCTTCACTGCATTCTGCACATGTACATTGCCTCTGGCTAAACAGTATTTATTTATTTTCTTTTTTCTTTTTTTAAGGAGGGACAGTAAATGAGACTTGATATTTTTCCTTAAAGAGGTGGAGATATGGATGCTCTAGATCATTTCAAAGAAAGCCCTCCTGCAGCACAAGCATTTTGTAATTATGCAGGTCCAATATAGATTGCTTAATCATTTGATTTTATGAATAGTGCGAATGCTGGATTAAGTACAGTAAAGCACAGTAGCTCTGTCTGATGTCAAAGGAGCTTCTTTATGAGAACAGTGTTTGTGCTGATGCAGGTTGGGCTGCATATGGTGATGGGTAGCCAGAGTTTTCTCTAGTCTCAGATCAGAGCTCTGGCCCTGGACTCTGTTTTCTGCCTCACTTCCACTGTGTAATTATCCCACACACTTGTCTTTTTCAGTAATTAGAACTGCAGTCATACTCCACATCTGTTGGCTCCATAATAAAGAAGACAACAGCTTCTAGAGACCATTTGGAGGCTGTGATGTTTGGTACTAGCTGTGCGTACACACTGAAACTAAATAATGCACTGATGTCTGATGGCACGTAATCAGTCAAAGAGGCTTTTAACTGGGAATGAAAAGCAGAGAATCGACTGATGCTTGATTTTATTTAAGTCTTACTTTGATATGTGTGTTGGCTGACACACAAATTAAACACTGGATGTAGAAAAATCTCATCAACAAATTGCTGGCGAACAAAATGGCTGACCTGAGCTGAGAGAAAGGGAGCATTGTGTCTGAGGAGCAAATGAGGCAAGTGATGATGAGAGAGTAAATTAGAAGCTGTCGATACTGTGAGACACCTCTATCAGAGCCAAGGCTGTTGGCTGGGGAGGCAGATATGCAGCTGGTCGGGGTAACAAAGGGCCCGTTTGGTGTATTGCTCCATTAAGACACTGGGTCTTGTCAGCTCTGCCTGGATGGGCCCCTCTGCTCCACAAGGCAGGGGCTCATGTATCACTTCGGGCTAAGGGGAAGTGAGGATGGCGGAGGAGGGGGAAGATGGGTGTGAGTGACACTGGTCGACTGAGCATTCATGGCATAATGTTACCTGACCAAGGGGCAGAACTTCACCTGAACCGTGAACTGATGGTCCCCTGCCATGAGGAGGGAGGGTGGTTGGTATGTCTGCCCCGAGGCCCCGTCATGATGAGGTGAAGGCTTATCTCTTCAGAGCAGTGTGAGGATAAAATATGGTGACGCAGTGCTACAGTTTGACGCTGGTGCGGGGAATCTTGATTCATAATTTCTGTCGACCTGTATATCGTATCAGTTTAAAACTGCATAAATTTTAGGCTGGTAGTTTAATACGATTCTGACATGCTATACTGAGTGTATGTCAAAAAAGTTACTTTTTTCTGAATTCCCCAGATAAATAGGGACAAATTACTGTAAACTGTGCAAAAAATATTTTGTCTAGTTAAGGATTATAGTTAAGTGGGTATCTTCCAAAGTAAAAGTCTTGGTGGTTTATTGTTTCCTCTGGCAGGTTTTTCTTGCTGTCCATCCTGGTAGCCAGGTTAACATTTGTTGCAGGTATTAAACCAATTTTTGTGACCTAATTAGAAATTTTAGCTACAGTAGGCCTGTACTGCCACTACATATGATCTTTTTAATCATTTCTTATGAAACACTGTAGTTTTATAATTTTTTTTTGGTAGAGTCCAAAAATTTTAATAGGTATGATCTTGATGAAGCAAAACCTGAACAACTCAGATTTTGTGACACCATCTAATCTATCTTAAGACAACAGCATCAAAGTACACTTCATTTATTATGATAAATGGACGTAATTATGTGATAGGGTCACAATCTTTGGTATAAAACCGTCAAAACTGATCCACTACAAATACCATTTCTGGCACTTTTTTTTTTTACTAAAACCTGTCAAAATAAGAAGTGTGACAGAAACTTTTGCACTTACAACGTGGTTGAAATTTCTACTCTTGTCACCGAGTTTGGTGTAACATCAGGACACAATTGCAGTGATAATTCTACTCGAAACTTTGAGGAGATACACTCGTAATTTGGCTAATTTGGGCTATTAGCTTAATAGCAATTGCAATACTCGTAAATAGCATTTGAATAAGGTAACAGTAAAGCGCTGTGAGAGGAAAGTTAATGTCAGGTTGAAATGCAGTGTTTTGCTGCCTATTTTTAAGCTAGTTTGACCTCTGACCACAGCTGCCAGTGATGTCACAGGGTCCTGCATAACACCTGTACAACACTGCTGGCAAAGACAAGATTTTCTTTAAGGGAATTTTAACTAAATCTAAAAATACTGACCTCCTCTTTAAAGACAGTAATTAATGAAGTAGAAAATGTGTTCCTGCTTCTTAAAGTACAAAAAAACCATGTAATTAGTTTCTTATCAACCATTTTTATATTGTAAATTTTTTATCTCTCTCTCCCTTCTTCTCTTCAACATCCCCCCTCCACACATGCACACACACACAGACAGACAGACAGACAGACAGAGACAGAGACAGACAGACAGACAGACAGACAGACACAAACCCCCTTCAACTTTGATGTCGTCATTTTATACTGTACTGGCCTCGAGGCCTGACTTAAGTGCTCCTATGTTTTCTCTCTGTCTCCATGTTTATTAGGTTTTGTTGCTTCTATGATTTCGGAGCCGGCATATTATACCATCTAATAAGGATGACCAATCACAGGGGCAAGCAGCAATGCCCCACTTTTAGTCTCCACTTAATTTAATTACATCAAATTAGCAAAGCAGGGGGGAGAGAGAGGGTAGAGAGAGAGGATTAATCCTTTGCAGCTTATGAAGGTAGGTTGGACACTGTCAGCTGTCCTCTGCGGAAATGCTGCGTTGGGATTGTCTTCATTAGAAGGGGCTTAAGGCTCATGGGTCACTGGATATTGTTAAAACAATACTGTGAAAATGGTCTCATTAGAATATTTGCTTAGTCTAGCCTAAAGACGAAAGGTGATTTCATGAGGATTCTAAATTCTTCCTTTTTTTGGTGTAGCCCTTATCCATGTTATTATCCTCTTATTGTTTATCTAAACCGTTTTAAGTGTCTCATGACATTTTTCATCATCAACAGCTCATTACATTTGCCATCATTGAAATCCATTCAAAAACATGTGCTCTACCAGCATAGGTGAATATAATATCTCAATCCCAAACAGCAGTTATAATGGATGTGAAGATTAAGTCTTTGGGCAATTAACTGTAAAAGTTTCCATCGACTGTGCCGTATACATGCCAATATGCCAGGACTTATTAAGCCAATACAATGTAAGCATGCGGTTTGGGCTCTGGGTTGATTTAGCACCTCTGTCCACTTTACTTTCTGCTGACTGCAAAGAGAATAGCTCAGCTCCGGCACTCTGATAAAGACTGAACGGAGGATTTATCACTTAAAAAAAGAAAAAAAAAAAAAAGGAGAGAAATGTGGGGGGAAGGAAAGCAGAATGTGTGCAGGATGCTGCGTTTTCAGTTATTGGTCAGTTTCAAGACAGAACTGCAGCAGTTATAAACAAGCTGGCAATATTGCTCAGTTTCCACTTCATGCTCACACGATAAATGTCGAGGCTCTGCACTAAAGCAGGAGATTGCATTGATGCATAAAATGGATGAGATGGTTGCAACAATTCTGCAGTTCTGTGTATTTATCTTGTTGAGCCACTCACACATAACTGAAGCGACCATATTAAGCGTTTGCTTTGCTGTCATGTAGATAGTATGTTATACAAGACTGTTCTTGCTTCAACCAGTGATGAAACCTTTTCTCATGCCTGTTGGTGCTGTTCTAACTGCCTATCCCATTATAAGGAAGGTAGTTGTTTGTGCTGTGAGAGGATTAAGACAAGTCAACAATCCATAGCCTTTTTAGTCTCCCAAAGGGCTGCTCACACACCACTGAAGATAGAGAATGGCTTTTTCCAGAGGCAGAGCTTGAGAGCGAGGTTTAAATTGTTGAAAGGACCTCGCTGTACCGCAATGGAACAATGAACAGATATAGAAATAGAGATTGGGTAGGGGGCGGGTGGGGGTAGTGGCCACAGGGACCTAGCTGTATCCACTATATCTCGCTGTCCAGTTTTCATTGTCCAGCTGAATTTCCCTCATTTGTACCCAGGAGGGACAACCAGAAGCTGTGCTTTAAGTACTGACTCCAAACAACTGGAAGAACAACGGCTCTCGACTCAGATTTTCAGAGCTGTTCACTGTACTTAATTATTCCAACATACAGCAGCTGCCAGTCAAAGGTGACAGGCAATTAATCACCTCAAATGTCAAAGCATTTGGTTTTGTCAGCTATAAAAATGACACAGTGACAGGGAGGTCTGTTTTCCGAGCAGGCATCTGTTTTATTATTTTTTTAAATGGCCATGAAGCATTAGAATTGCTTTAATCATGAAAACTGTGTAGAAATAGCATAATGATTATGACTCATTTGTTTTTGTCCTTTTAAGATTATGTTTGACTTACTTTAAATTGTTCAGCAAACACAAAAGCTATGTAAAAATACACCTATTAGGAATGAAAACAGTTAATGAATTTTTGGTAAGCACTGCAGCAACATTCATTTGCAATGCCTCTAAATCTAACAACAGTCACCTTCACCATGTGAGGCCTTTTTGAAAACACTATGAATTACGATTCAAATCAGGAGAAAAAAAAAAGATTAAAATTGGTATTTAAGTGTAGCAGACAAAGGTTAAACCAAGCTGTAACTCGCCTACATTAGACTGTGAAGAAGATTAGCATAGGTTACAAGCTTGAGACGAGACTACATCTAACATTCCCACCTTTGAGCAAAAATATGAGCGTAATTCACTGAGAAATAATCCTTTGTTACATTTTCATTTAAATAATTTCCAGTTGGAGTTGACTTCTTTAACCCAGAAGTTGCTCTTTTAAATACTTGGTGCTCTATTTTTGAATGTCAGTGAACATAAACCCTCGGTGCAGGGTGCGAAATATTCCTTTTGTCATGACCAGACGTTTGCAGTGCAAATGTGGCGTCATTGGCAACGGGGTAGAATACATAATCAGCGTGGTTTTCACCACAAGTCAAAGCATAGCACTCTGACAGCTCTGATGTACAGTTGAGAGCAGCGCAGGAGGGATCTACCACAAAACAGATCTCTGAAGGGAGCACTCATGTCCTTGTGCAAAAAGGTGCAGAACTGCCACAAGCGTATTTATAGTATTTTAAATTTAATTAGCTTGGGAGAAAGTAACATATTAGGCTATGCACCGCTCTGTTGCTGAGAGCTTCACTGCCAAATGGAAGAAGTGGTTCAGTGACATTAGGTGAAGAGCCAAACAGAACTGGCTGCCAACTACAGGGGCAGTCTGGCTACGGGAAAGGTGTGGATATACTTGGAATGGCAAAAAAAAAAAAAAAAATTAAGCTATTTTTTTCCTTCTTGAGGGAATTACATCAAAGTCAAATTGGCCTATATACCCACAAAAAGACTGTAAGCTTATGGGCAGGATCCGTACATGCACATATGACTTGATAAAGGCATGAAAGTAGAACAGAACACAACTGCAGTGTAGAGCACACCTTTGACATGGACTTGGAAAGGTGAACGGGACAAGCAAAAATCCCAGGTGGTCCTTAATACCCCAGCTCCTCTTCCCCTGCTTTGGAGCAGTAAAGTTCACAGCATGTCACCAGAACACCAAGCAGGCACAGAAAAGAAAAACCCTGACAGAAATGTCACCTGGCGGAGACAAAGCCCCACCGTGCACCGACAGAAAACGGTCCTGGACATCTTCTTCCAGGAAACATTCAGTACAGAAGAGATTTTTTTATATTTAGAGCAGCGGTAACAGTGAACCAACACAAAATAAATTTAGATGAAACAAATGCTTTCAGTACAGTAGTTGGAACAGTTCACCACTAGAAAAAAGACAGCACAAAAAAAAAAAGAAAAATCATTTTCGTGTGGTATAACTCTGACTTTCTTCATGTGCAAAAGATTGTTAAAGATATATGAAAGATTCATGTAAACACATTTTTGTTTAATAATTAAAACAGAATATACACATGCACCAACAATAAATAATCGTATAGACAGGATTGAAAGTATTCATAGTTTAAATGAACTGAATTCCTCAATATCTAAAAATTTCCAAATAAAGAGTACTCGTCTTTGTGCTTGGTTGAAACAAGAGCTGATTAAAACGAACGTTTGAATTCATTTAATTGTTTTTTCTGTTTTTTTTTGTTTTTTTTTTAACATTAGATTGTAATTATTTAGAAGAAGAAGAGAGACTGTGAACAAAACAAGACATTTAAGAACGTCACCTTGGGCTTTGGAAAAAAAAGTGATCACTTTTTCTTTTTTTTCCAACCATTTTCTGACATTTCACGGAATAAACCAGCAATCTTTGATTGAGAAAATGATCCTAAAGGAATCTGTGATGAAAATAATCATTCGATGCAGTCTTACTTCCAACATTCACAGCCCTCTAAATACAGTGTTTCATTTATCAATGTCCTTTTTAACAGATACAATAGATGCTGTCTTATATCCTCCATTATCAGTCACTATTCACAGAAATTATAAAACATAGATGTGAAAGGTCCTTGACGTGAGAATTCTAAACTGTCCCGTGTGCAATTCTTTTGCCTGCTGAAATAACTACAAGACTTTATTTCAGAGACATAATCCATTGACATTTAGACGGTCAAATTGGTTTTTTTGTTTGTTTGGTTGGTTTTTTTCATCTTCCATTATTGCTGGTTCATGTCACAACATGTTTTTTGCTGGAATGTATTACTGTAAGAGGGTCACTGTATGTTGTTAATTTCTTATTTTTTTAATGTTGCGGACCCAAGGAAGAGTGGCTGTTGCCACGTGTGGCAGTTAATAGAGATCTCAATAACAATAAACACCGTTAGAATAATAATGAATGTTGTCTGGCAAAGAAGCTTGGAGATGGATGGATGGATGGATGGATAGACAGACAGACAGACAGACAAATAGATACTCAGCCGCTAGACCATTTAATTCTGACAAAAGGAAAAATATTAAAATTTTATCCAAAAGGTAGATTGAAGGGGGAGAAAAATTGATTGTGTTGACACATATTCCCAGATGACATTAAATCTTTAGGAGCATTGATCGGAGATAGCTCCTCCAACAGATACCGATGGTCTTTGATTGGATAATATTGTCCTTATAAATTGTGGTAATGATTTCTCTGGAAACTGAAAGTGTAATCCAATAGACATTATTAAGCTTTATTATTAAGCCTCCTTTAATTCTACTCCCCCCAGAGAAGGGATAAAATAGCTTTAAAACATTCCAAAAAAATGACCTGATGAAGCCGTGTATGAAGTGTGTTGTCCTTTTTTGACTTGCTTGCAGCATTTACATGAAGAAAAAATACAGGGAAATATTTTTTTCATTATTCTAGTGTGCGGTCGATCCATTTTTTTTTTTTTTTTAACTCATCTGATGTTTCCTGCCATCATCTGCAAAAAGAGTTCAGGGCTGACAGTGCTGTGCACGGGGCATCTACGTTTGAATGAGAATTCAAAAAATAACATTATCAACAGAATGTGAGGAGGTTTTGTTGGTTACTGTTTTGGCCCCTCCGTTTGAACTCAATTGCTTTGTTAACTTTGATAAAACGTACTTCATTCAAACGCCACAGAAACAAAGGATAACAAAACTTACCAAAACCACTTTGCTTGCTCCCTGAAAAAAGTAATTATTCCCTGAGTTCCTGTTGGTGACGCCCATCCATCCATTCCTCTTCCTCTTTATGCATCACCTGTCTTCATTTGCCATATGTGTGTATATATATATATACATACATACACACATACAAAGAATACTATATACCACATCTCGGGTAATCTATTTTTGCTCAGCAGTCATTACAGGAATTCTTGGCTGCAAATAGAGAGAAACATAAGTGCGAGGTGCTGACAGAAAACAGATCCATAATGTCATCTCTCCTTTTCATATTTCCATCACAACTATGTAATTATGATTGGATTCCTCCGCAGTTTCTCGGCAGAGGTGGTAATATGAGGCTCGTTATGACGGCGGTGTTGGAGGTCAGAGGAAAGACAGTCTGCGAGCATGACCTTAGCTGAGCAGTATAGTCGAACACGTTGCCTGATTTGTGTATCCTAACCACCTGACAACTGCTACACTAGGGCAAAGAGCCAGGACCCTCCTGCTTGCTCACAACTATCCGCCTCTTTGTATGACACTTTGTATTTTACTTAACATAAAGTGCTTAAAGGCCAGTTTTCTAGATGCTGGTGCTTTATTTCAGCTGAAATAGATTGAGACGCTGCGAAGTTAGTGCCAAGAGGGCTCTAACACCTGGGTCATATTTGCTATCCTACGCTCTACTATACCACACACCTCTTTGTCCAAATGCAGGAGAACTGCTGGGAAGGTTGCTACATTTTTAATGAAAGCACAATGTTTGATCTGCCAGTGTTTATCATCTTTGATGTTAAGTGGCACAGCAGCGAGCAGCCAGATCTCGGTGTAGTTCAACATGAGAACAGATTAATTCCTTATCCTTTAACAGCTGAGGCTGGTTGTTGAGGAGTTCATCCTGGAGGTCTGATCATCTGCAATAGGCACCAATACCTGCTTCAAGCAAACTGCCTCTTGGTGTGTGCACTATGACCTCTTTGGGGAAATGCATGTGAATGTAGGAGTTACAAATGCACGTGGGGATACGTGAAGCGAGAAAATCTTAATTGCACTCTGTTTTGGGGTTTTTCGTATTGGGTCGTGTTACACCTTTAAGCGCTTTGTATCTCCGACTCTCCTCATTACCTACCTAGATCTTGTCCTTTCATTTGTTTTTTTATTAGACGCAGGGTGAACAGGGAATAAACTGAAACTCTTTTCAAACTAAAGAGACAACAAACAGGCAAGTATTTCCAGGACACCACTGTATCTAATGACTACAACAGATCCATATCAGGCCCAGTGTCCCAGGAGAGCACGCAAATAACAAATATGTTGCTGGTGCATAATTACTCTCACCACTGGGTTACGCAGGCACGTGTCTGCTGATTTCACGCCACTGCACAACTGTGTAGGTGTGCATTAACCATGTTTCTCCATGTATCTTAATCCTCAACAGCCCCTCAAGGAGTTTTTCACTAGTCTTACATGCTCGTATGGATTTTAGACTGCTTTGCCACATATCGACAGCCTCATTATTATGTGCACTCCAGAATCTGTTTTGGAGTTGTTTATATAATCTGCATGTCACAGAGCAGTTAGTTTAGTTGACCTTTGGTGACTTGACATGAGGGTCTTGGTGTTTATCCATTTAACTCAAGGGTGTCGCAAGCAAGATCTGCAGACCGGTCCACTGAAATGAGCAATCTCTGTATTATAGCATTTTTTGGGGGGAGGTCACCAACAGCAAATAAGCTGTCAGTGGGATAAAGTGGGTGTCAAATCGTATGAATAGACAGAGGAGGGAATGGACGCTTAAGGGCCCAGTGAGTTCCAACAGTGACATGGTTTTAAAAGAGCTTAATTATAATAAGCTGGAGCATGGAGCAAGTGTTTGGTGGCTCCGGGCGAAACTTGGAGACGGCGACAACAGTCCAGCGCGAGCTACATGAATTGGAGATCACTCTGTGAAGGGGCCAACATCAGATATGCATTAGTGGAACAAGAACGGTTTTCAGCGGTCGCCGCCAGACTTCATGAAAAAGAAATGATGCCTGCCTCGCAAATATATTACACATAATGTCTTTTCCTTTGTGGAAGTCATCAAGCTTCATAATGCTTTATCCATTAGAAGAACAAGGAAGCTTACAGTGTTATTTCATTACATTATACAAATGCGAGTTATGTTTTATGAAAACAATATATCCCGCCATAGATCTGCATGTCCTGACATCATTTGTTAATCGCATTACGGTTAATTAATGATGCAGTGCTTTTTTGCTAATGGTTGACATTGTGTATTGACTGAGATGAGGGAATGAAATTGGAAAAGGAACTTGAGAGTGTAGTGACGCACTTTAATCACTGCACTGTGAAGAAGCGCCAGAGGGAGGAAAACAGCAGAAATATATAAATAAATGCAAAATATATCGATAGTTTTATATCCTCGTGAACTGGTTTACAAGAAAATATTGGAATTACAGTCAGAATGATTTATAATCTATTGTTCAGGCTAAGGCTGTTTAACTCCCTGCCCCTATGAATATTAACGCACTGTCTCTCTCTTCCTCTCTTCCTCTCTCTCCCTCTCTCGTACACTCTTGTTGTTTCTCCTTCTCGACCTCTTTCTCACACACATACACACACATACACACATGTAAATGCAAAACACACTAGCAGAGCTCCCTGTCTAATTTTTCATGAAGATAGCTGTTTTTATGCTAATCTGACAGCTGCATTCATTTTCAGGCTTTTTCACAGGCATTTATTTCCCAATCACATACTCATTCATTTACAATCACACACACGCACACACACACACACACACACACACACACTACACACATATATACACTTGCTTCCTCGACCGTACATTTCTGTACTCTGGCTGGAATAATTTGAAACCCTATCCTGATAAAAGTTTCTAATTGGGAAGAAATAGGCGCTTGTTTGATTGAAATGGTGAAGTGTTAAAGTGCGGGATGGTTTTCAAAGCATGAAAACCTGAAACTGTGGCTTTAGACATGAACGAACCCCGCTTTTAATAGACCACTTCCTTCATTAGTCAAGAAGGACTTATTCCCAGCCAATTTGACTTGTGAATTTGACTAGGTCACTAGCATAATGCCGCAAGGCTCTTTCTCACTGAATAGCTTGGTAATTAGAACCTCTCTTCCATCCACCAGGTCATGTTCAAACATTTCATATGCCTGCTAAAGACAACTAGGTAATGCAATGAGACTGGAAATAGCTGGTTTGGAGGTCATAAGAAGGGCATAATTGGACCAGGCAGGCAGTAAAGCTGCCGACTGCATCTGCCTTTGAGGCTGCTAATGAAGCGCGAGAGACGGGGAGGTGCCCGTTCGCTGTGCCCATTTACCTGAGCGCTGGGGACACGTCTGCACATTTGCTCTCGTTCACTTGTATCTCTTCTCTCTTGAGGTGAAAAAGGCAGTGGCAGTAAACCTGAGTAATTGTGCAGCATTATGAGGAAAGTACCTGCACCAAAGGAACCAGTACCTGCCTCCCTAATTCCACCGTATTTTCACTCATAAATTGACATGAGTGTGCTTAAGCCCTCAGACGGAGCTGAGAGCTGTTAAAGAATGATGTGTTGCTCAGTGCTACGCAAAGTCATTACTCAGCACAATGAAACACTCCAGACTGACGGCGTGGAGTACACAAGGCATGGATGCCAGCTTTGTTGTGTTAATAATGTTTTGGTGTTGACAGCCAGTGGCTCACACCTTGTGCAAGATTGTAAGCAGGAACACACGATTAACGTCTTTGTTCTCTCTCTCCCTTTTTATTCTCTCCAGCGGGAACAACTTACATATTTGGGCGAGATGGTGGACTGATCACATACACGTGGCCGCCGAATGACCGTCCCAGCACAAGGGCTGACCGGCTAGCCATTGGCTTCAGCACTCACCTGAAGGATGCTGTCCTGGTGAGGGTGGATAGCTCCTCTGGTCTCGGAGACTTCTTGAAGCTCCACATCGTAAGTGAAGAACCTTTTTATTGAGTGCAGTCCACCAAATTATACTGAACATGGAGTATTCTTACTACTAAACTTTATTACTACAACAATTTTCAGTTATTTTACATAAAGGGAAAAGTCATTTACTTCTGTTTGTCTATCAGGATTTGGCAACATTTGCATCAGATTGTGGTGACAGTCGGTGGGTAGTTTGGCCACCATCAATCACAGTTTATCACATCACACCTACTCGGTCCTGATCAACCAAATTAGAGTCTTTCTGTGTGTTAAACTCTTACATGAAATAAACCGTATCCAAAGAGATTTAATCAATTATATTAAATTAACAGAAAAATACATGACATTTGAAACCAAGTTTTAAGGGGCCTAAACGATGATGCTAACCACAAAACAAGGAGGCAGTCGTAACTTAATGATAAAAACAACATGTATGACAAACAGTGCGCTAATGGCGTGTAGTAGGAATCAGCCAAAGCTTGCCTACTTTCTCTTGTTAATATGAAATGGCTGCTGTGTGTGTGTGTGCAGGAGGAACTGAGGGAAATCATGCCATATGATGGGTTGGTTCCATGCAGTGCATCTCAGACATGGCTCCCATATGACAATTGCCAGCAATTTTAGACAATACTGCTAATTAGGGAGTGGAGGGGGTGCTGTCGGGGTGGCGGTAAAACACAGTGAAAATATAATTGACCTTTTTAGATTGTAATAAAATATTATTTGCGATTATTGTGGCGACTCCCTTGAAATGCTTTCGGTTGCAGTATTCTCCTGTAGTTCATCTGAGAGAAATTGTTCATTTTAAGGGTTTTTTTCTGCCGTGAGTATCTTGATGTTACAGCATGCCTTCAGCTCAGTCAAAAGTTTAGAGGAGCGACGGAACATTACAAAAGAATGGAGTGACAATAACACAATTGGTATATTTTGTCATTTAAATGCCACTGTAGACTAGAACCACCTATAATAGCTTATGCTGAACCAAGGCTGCATGTACGTCTGCAGATGCATTCAATCGGAACTTACACTTGTTTCTACACTGCCAGAAGGCATTTTGCCTGTAAATCCATGTGTTTTCTTATTTTGCTGAAACAGGATCTCTTTGTCCTGTCATGCGTACAGAGCAGCCACTAACCCACTGCCGATTTATGGAGATATAAAGATAAAAAAAGAAATGCTTAGTGCAGAGAAAGTACAATAAGGTGCTAGATCTAGAAACATGATGAATAACAATAGCATGATAAGTAAAATGCCAAGCTTAATGGCAATCAGCTCATACATATTTAGTCGTTTTTCTTTTCAGTTTTTTCATTTATGTATCAGCAGCAGTTTGATAGTTTAAACATCTTCAATTCAAACAGAATTTCCGTGCAAGTTTGGGATTTAACTGTCAAAAATGTGGCATATCTGCTAATCATTTATTCTTAACATTAATACATGTGTGTAAGGAAGCGGTCCTGGGCCTGCATGATGTCAACACTGATGGTGGCGTGAACTTACAAGAACATTACACACAGAAACCTTACAGAACATCACACTACACAAACATTAAATTGATCTCGAAGTTGCCTCAACCCAAGCTGCCCACAAACTGCGATTTACACATACAGTAAGCACACTGTAACATAAGCAGGTCTGTCCTAAGGATACACAGCAACCATGATGTTGTGAGACACATCCCTTTTGCTCTGCATGGCAACGCTTTTTTTTTTTGGCCACATTTCTACTCCTCAAACCTTGTGGCCAAGTCATTTTTAGCCCTTAGTTTCAAAAGTGCATAAATTGGAATGTAGATGTAAAAGGATGGATATGCTCACTCAAATGTGCAAATGCTCCATTACGACCCTCTGAGGCTTTCTGGGCTCCCGTCCACCTGCACGAAACATCGAAACAGGGATAAATTAGGCGAGAATCTCCTTTTTACACTATATTCATGTGAGTGATGAAAAACGACTTCTCCAAAGATTTGCATAGACGGGACTCCTTTTAAAATTAAAATGGCACAACAGGGCTTTGCTAGGGAGCTCAGTTCAGTACAGTCCTGAATTAATATACATACAAATTTGCCTGCTCGCTTGTACTACTTGCACATTTGCTAACTTTGTAAAGCAATTAAACGCTTTTACCTATCATTAAATTATCATGTAGGTTATTTGCATCTAGTCCCTTGTGAGTGTAGGTCAAAGTGAAGTCCTTGACGTTCTTTGGCTTGCAACTAGTGCTGCGAACATGCTAGCTAGCCGTAGTATGTGCACAGTTTAAAATGTACGTGTGCCACTAATTACAACCTTTCTGTGTCTTCTCTGCTGCAAATATACAAAAAGTGAATGCAGATTATATCTTGATGTAAACATCTCTAAGAAGGTTTTGGGTTCAGTGTGGAGCAGCGGTGAATGTTATAAGAGACCTGAGCTGCATAGATGGGGACAGGTGCGAGAGTCTTATGTGTGTAACAGGAAAAGAGAGATCATGCAGCTCACGGCAGATGCATGCGTTGCCTTGTTGATGAAATGTGAAGCATTTCATTGACATTTTACAGGGAGGAAACGTTGATAAGGCATGTTCTTACAGCAGGGGCAGTGGGTTGTGAGAATCCCCTCTCCGCTCGCATCAGCAGTCACTCTGAATGCTTCTTCTTATTTATTTATTTCTGCACATTAATCTGGGGGGCTTTGTGAAACGTTGCATTTCATTACAAAATGAGAGGAGTGTGCAAGAGAAAAGACGTTTCAAAAAGACAGAGAGGAGGCATGAGGTGGCAGGAGGGAACAGAGGTCATGATCTTGGTTGTTGTCCATAGTTATCTGGGATGAGTAACAAGGTGGTTAAATACAAAAATAACCAAAACTGGAGGAATATTACAAGATTTTTATCCTGTGTGTTGTTAAGTTACAACAGTGCTTTGCCAAATGGTGTTTGAGGCATCCAATCAAAATATTTTCAGTTTGGGGCATCCAATCAAAACATGCTATCAGTTTGGGGCATCCAATCAAAACATGCCATCAGATACTGTTTTCAAAAATGGAAAAAGATGACAATATTTCTGAAATGTGCTGTAAAAGAATTGTTGTATTTTAACAAATTACAAGTGATTGTAACATTTAATTGTCATTAAGGATATTTTCTAAGCTTTGTGCTACAGCTAAATGGAAGAATAGCAGAAAATTATATCACAATATATTATGACATTGGAATATTTATGATGCAAACCCTCTAGATACGTGTTTCACGCTCCTGTCTTCTCATTAATTACGTGGGAAAGGACGTGTTTTACAGCTCTGCATTAAACACAATGAGCTGTGCAAAATTGCCACTTTGATGCGTTTCTTATGCAAAAATAGCAGCACTCAACCAGTCACCTGCAAAAACCTTATCTGGTTGAACTATACCCTTAGCGACTCACGCTGTAATATGAAACAATATTAAAACATAATGACTCTGTTGCCCAATTATAACATTGTTGGCTGCTAGGTATGATTTTCTCTCGCTTTGACCTTTTATTCTTTATTTTTCTGCTAAAATAAGTATACACATTCGATAAGTGTGACAGATTACCGTTATAAAATATGCATAGACCAACTTTGTAGTTGTTCATTTATTCAGAGATGCAAACATGCCGAACAATGTATTATAAGGCTGAATCCCGATGGTATTCTCCTCATTCCTTCTAGTTACCTCAGCTCTGAGCAGAAATGTCTTAGGAGGAGTGTATCTTCAGCTGTATGAGATGGGATTAGACCATATTTCAGTATTTACCCCCCTCCATCTCCATCCTCTACATCCCTCACCCCCCGCCTAATCTCTTGCTCCCATTTCATGATGACAGGAAACCCAGCGGGGCTTGAAGGACGCCATCTCAGCTCACACTCTCAAGAGGGAATTTTTTTTTTTTTTTCTTTGAGTAATGTGTGGAGACTATGATTTAAATGCACCTCAAAGGAATTGTGATCCTTCCCCCGCCTCCCCTTTCTATCGCAGATAAAGACAATGACTGTGAAGTCAGTGAACCGTCAAATGTACGACAATCACTTTTCTCAGGCTCATTACTGTAGCGCACATGGAAAGAGGACTGGATATGTAATAATGCCTCTGCTGTTCCCCAATTATGGTGATTCTCTGCAATCCCTTTCACTTTTTCAAAGGTGAAGCATATTCATGAGGCTACTTGGACAAGTATCCCACGTGGATGTAAGACTTGTCTGTACATGATAGTGTGCCCTGGCAAAGTATTGAAGTCATCTATATAATTAATTGCACTGTAGCTGCAAGTCAAATCCAGGAAAATATTCACACTGAAATTATGCAAAACGGAAAATTATGGATGCAACGATCCTTGTTCTCTGCAGCAGGGCAATCCATACAGAAGATTTGTGACAAAGTTTAGAAGATGTGGGTGTGTTGTTCATTCAGTGTTGAACATGCTGATACATTTTACCATGCAATGTCTGTGTTATTTCACCACAGAATCTAAAATAGAGGTTGATTTTTACTTTGATGCCGTTAAGGTATTTTATCCCCCACAAAGAAAGTATCATTTATTTTCCTGCGCAAACAAGAGAGGGTGTCTGTTATTGGAAATCCATCTGTACATTTTTAGGAAGCCATTTACTCAGTGAAATCGAGGCTTTGCAGTTGTTTTCTTCCCTTTTGTGTTGTCAATGAGCAGCAGTGACAGTGACTATCAGAGGCTCTCCTCAGTCTCAGGCAGGGCCCCGAGGGGCCCACTGAGCTTGTTTTGTGCTGGTACTCAATCTCCGCGTGGGGGTTGGGGAATATTCCAAGCACTTTCTTCTTCCCCTTCTTCTAATTGCATGCATCCCTTTAAAAAAACAAGCAATGAAGGCACTCTGGCTGAGACAGCGACACTGTGAAGTTAATGTATTCCATAGAGCAGAGGGGATGGTGGAGAAATAATGACTTCTCTGGTGGAGCATTGCTCCCCTCGGTCTTCCTTTAGCTGACTACCAGAGAGGGGGTTCTTCTTCTGATGGAAGACACCTTTAATTGCAGTTTCAACTCCTGGACTCTGCCTTATTAATCATGTAAAATGACTTAAGAAGAGAGACTATCAAGCCCAGTGTTTGATTATCTCTATTTTCAAGTAAGAAAATGTCATTTTTATGTGTTTTTTTCCCCGCTCACCTTACAGTTGGAGTTCCGATTATGTGCAATTGCGTGCTTCATTAGGTGAATGCTGTACAGTGTGATTTGACGCTACAGGTGACGTTGTTACCTCGGAGAGGTGCTGCAGGTATCAGGAGAGAACCAATGTCACGCTATCCCCTGTCCTCCCATTAAAACACAAGCCCAGGGAAGGGATCTTATTCTCAGCCACTAGTCCTGTTCAGGTCTTTGCCCCAGTAATTACCCTGTATGCTCGCTCGGCACACAGACATAGAACATACCTGCATGCAATACTCCCAGGATTCACCGGTACACAGCTTTTGTGCTGCCTGTTTGGTCAAGGCACATCAATCAGTTGTTAGCAGACCTCTAAGAGCAACTGACAGATGCAATATTACTGTTAAAATACAGTATGCACTATAACATACAAATGGAAAAAAGATGCAGCATTGTGTTAACTTCCATGTGGTCGCAGCCGAAGTTTGTGATTGCATCTTCAGCTGAACAACTTTGAGTACTTTTATTTGTTAGGTATCTTTGTTGTGTTTGGACAGTTGTCCCCTCACAGTTGGAAACCCATTTTTACTTCACTTTACTTTATCAGCTGTTGCTATGGTAACTATCCCAGTAAAGAACTGGGTGGTGCTGAGCAGTGCCTTGGTGGTGATATGCATTTCTAGCAGATTCAAAACTAAGGAGAGCATAGAGTTATTTGCACTTTTTAAATTGCAGCATCACATTTCTGTTGAATATTCTCCAAATCAGTCCTTTGTGTGAAACTGATTGTTGGAGACTACTGAGTGAAAATAAAAGCCTGACCAAGCAGAGATCTTGGCTGCTACCTCTATGCCAAAAAGATTAAAACTGAGGAATTCTACCAAAAAACGTGAACACTGTTCCTCTGCAACATTACATGAAAAATGAAATGCCTAATTTAAAAAAGAAAAAAAAAGAAAAAAGCCTGAGCTGAAGTATTTTGGTATTAGAGAAACAGTGTCCAAACACAGATTTGTTCCCCATGACATTATTCATCATTGAACTGTCACGCTCTAATGAACAGAGGGTAAGAGTAAACACATCCATTTCACAAGTGATTTGACTTTCCATGGTTTGTGCTGACACAAGTCACTCTTACTTCTGGAGTTTCCTCCCAGCTCACCGGGACGATAACTTAAGACAGCCGGAGCAGCCAACCTTCTCCACCTTCGTCAAAAGGTCTACAGGCAGCAGAGCGTGTAATTTGAGAATCATCAGTAGAATGTTACAGATGGGAGGGTGCCCAAGAGTATTTTTTTATTTTTATTCTGTTAAAACACTTTGTTTTGCTAGTTTAACTCAGTCTGTCATTTATAAAGTCCAGTAAAAAAAATAAAAAATAAAAATAATAAAAATAAAAAATCCACTTTTCCCTTTACTCCTTTTGTGGGATCATTGAATCAGAGATGGAATACTAGTTGCTGCATTTGTGTCAACAATGCATATTAACAAATCTCACTGCATTAGCCAGCTCCCCCACATTTAAATTCACAACCAGATGTCCTTCCCCTCTTGTCCTGCTTTCCCCTTGTTTGACTGAGTGTCAAGGCAACCAGAACTGCCATTTGCTAGTCAGTATGTTTGGCATTTTGCAGTGCAGTATGTTGCAAAGCTAATCTAATAGCACTATAATGATGAGCTATAGATGACCATTATGTGGAGACAGCAGCAAAAGGAATAGATGGGGGGGAAACTTCGCTGACCTCGTTTAATCCCTCTGTGTTGATTCAGTCACACATACATGAATGGGGAGAAAGCAAGTCCTTTGAGACATGCTCATCATGTAGTTTCCATACAGAATTTGAGCTTGTTTAAATGGCGATGAATAGTAGTAATAGTGCTGTAATGGTGCTGGTAAATATAGCATTGATTTAATGTCAGCAGTGACTGATTGTGCCAAGTAGCCCGTACAGTATATATGAGTGAATGGCCTCCTATCTGTTTTAGTCATAGACGGGGCAGCCGCTCAGCTCGGATGATGTACCTGACCTCAAAGAATCAAATCTCATCATCTCCATATTGAGAAGGGACAGCGCTAGAATCACCATTACTCATCTTTCAATTCCAATCATTTCTCAATTTGTTCAAGCTCTTTGCCACTACAAAGCCAAGTGGTCCATGAAGAGGAATGAGTATGTGTGTTTCTCTCTCTCTCTCCCTCTCTCTCTGTTTGTGTGTGAGAGAGAAAGAGAGCAAGAGAGAGAGAGAGTAAGATGTGTGTGTATGTGTACTTGAGAGGGCAGGACAATAATGTGTCTTCACTTTTATTAGTGTAACAAATCACAGTGAGTGCAGCTTGTCATTCTCAAAGCTGCACATCAATGCATTATGGGCTTCCCTCATACAGAGCAATATTGCCATGGCTAACATGGGGTAAATTTAATTTTATCCTTCAGTGTTCCACTGTCAGAGACATGTTCACTTTTTTTCCAGGTTACAGGGTTAAGAGCAGTGACATTCTATTTGCTATTATAGATCAAAGGCAGAGCTGAGTTTGTATGAGCTCAGTCTGCCCTTTTGATTCTACTGGACATGTGAATAGGCTTGACTATTTTGCCTTTTCCACCGCTCATATGTTAAGTAGTTTGTAATCAAATGTGCTCCTGATTTCTATCAAGTCAAATCTCAGTATGTCAATGCACGTGTAGGCATGAATGCAGAAGACAGAGTGGGTTTGTGTGTATTACGGACTGGAGTGGCGCAGCGGAGTCACCATAGTTGTTGACTTTTGACACAGCTGCCCCAGCCTTCAGGGCGGGATAAAAATAGTCTCAATCTTCTCGCTCCATTGCAGAGAGCTGAAGTACAGCGTCCCCAAACTGGCAAACATGGAGCATATTTATTCTACATTTACTACTCTACAACATCTTTTTTTGAAATTCTTAAAATTTCTTCTTTTTCATGTCAAGTTTCAGCTAATTATAATAATAATAATAATAATACTTTAGGTTATTAACGGCCAATAAAGAAACTATTACCCCAAACCAACTATGAGCAAGTCTTCAGAAGATGGCTATAATCACATTTCAAAACTCTTCAAAATGTTCAAGACCAGTGACATCACAGTGGCTCTTTTTTAAGAAAATAACGTAAGGATAAGCAAACGTAAAGGGCCGGCAATGTGATGCGGCATGCAGTTTCAGCTGAACATTTTCTACTCGTCACTCGCGTTGTAGGACCAGATTAACAATGTAAAATCACGTTTAAAAAGTACAAACGAACGAGGATAGCAAGTACGCACCCATCGTTTACTCAAGCCATTCCCCCAAGGAAGTATTAATAATTAATCTCCAGTCTCAATTTGAGTTTCCAGAGGTAGGCCACATGTGCTACGTGCTTTGTTTTTGTTGCACAGCGTACGGGATTCAGTGTGGACAGAGTGCTTTTGATGCAACCTGATTGTCGGACACTTGCATTTAGTTAGGACACGGTTTAAAACAAAGATTGTTCACGAGTCCCAGACGCAAGTCTGAGTCCAGTCTCAAATCTTTTGAGATTGAGTCTAGGTCAAATCCCAAGTCTTTGCGTGTGTGACTTTAGTGCGACTGGAGTCCAGGTCCACACTCGATTCTCCATCTCTGGTGTGTATCAGTGCTAATGTTGGCAAGGTAGCTTTCATTGTTACGGTGGAGGCCACTTAGCCTAACCTGTACTTTCTAAGTGGAAGCTATCTTGCTTAGCTTGCTAACTTCAATTTTCTAAATGAAATGCAATTTTATAGTTGAATAGCCCATGTAACCACCCACAGGCTTGAAGATTAAAAGCTGCACCCATAAAAATGTCCATTAATGTTTTTCCTCTCTTTTAAAAAATCGAGAGGACTAAACAATAACTACACCATCATTGAGAAAAAAGTGAAAATTCCAGTTTCAGTTGCAGATGCAGTTCCTAAAAAACCCAGCATAAAGATTTTGAACAAACATGTTTGTCTGTTCTTCACACATACTACCACACATACACTGTTAGCTAAGCCAAGCCGGTGTTTATCAGGGTCAAGCACAGAGCAAAGTCAATGTGAACCTGGCCCTAAACTTACTTAAACAATTACTTGCACATATCCCTTGCAGAGAAAAATGTTCCAGGGTTTTTCTCAGCTAATTATTCATAATTATTGTTGGTGCCCTGTTGTTGAGGGCTTCCACCGTGCTTTGTGTGAGGCAGTATGAAATATTCAACAGACGATTTCCTTGTTCTGGTCAACTTAATTACCTTTTTCACTGCTGCACTGCTCTCATCTGCAGCCCCTTGTGTTTTCCATCGAAGCCTGTTTAAAATATAATACACATACAGGCATGCTGTTTTTAATTATGTGCTGCTGTGGAAATATTTTGTAGCGTGCAACAGTGGGTGAACTGGTGCATGCTGTTGGTGGTCTAAATCAGTTAAATCTGATTCTTGTATTATCTTATTTTCTTCATTTCACTTCCTTTTTGTTTTTTATTTTATTTCTAGAAAGTCTTGTCCCTTAAATCTAAAATGATGCTCTGTTATCACGGTCTGCTTTTATTAAATAACCACATAGACTCATAAAAAATTCAGAGTAAATGAGCGGCAAAGAGAGAAGAATATTGCACAGACTTGTGGAAATCAGCATAATTGAAACCAGTTGGTGAAGAGGGGAACTGTATCTGCTCTTTGTATGTTCCTTGGCCACTGGTAGAGCAACCGCATAGTCAGCAGAAACATTTACGGTCCACTTGTCCCCTGTTTATGAATAATAGATTTAGTGACCCTCCTCTTTATATTCTCAATAGCTTCAAGTCAATATTACTGTGGTAAAACTAAGGAATGCTGAGTTTTTAACTCCAAATTTTACACAGAATACCCCTTAACATTCAGGTTAAATATTGCAAGACCCCTGAGTGTGTTCTTCACTGTTATTGCTCTATAGGGCAGACTGTCTGTCCAGTGTCTTGTCTCTCAGCTTTACAAGAGTTACATTGCAGGCAAGCGCTCTGACAGAACCTCTGTACATAGATCCCTTATTCCACAGCCTCATTAAAGGAAGAGGCCGTGCGCGTGTGTGCACATGTGCATGAAAATATTTCGCTGCCTCTCTGCTATAATAAGAGCTGTGCAGTCAAGGCCAGCAGTGCTGCCCGTGCAAGAGCAAACAGCCCATGACGTGTCAGCAGACTACATGTGCAGCGCACCTCACACGGGGAGATCAAACAGACAGGCACATGTTGTTCCTTTGTCCTCTTCTATCCCTCAGGTGAGCACATGAGGTGAGAAGAGCACCCTTGGATCTGTGACCTCATTCTGCTCAGTTTATCAACCATGCAGCAGAAAAGAGGAGACATGTTGTGGGGAGACGGTTGAGTTTTGTTTATGTTGCAGTAAATGCTGCAGTATGGATGAGGTGCTAAACTTTATCCCTCATTCTTTGGGTCTTCTAAGCCGTTGGTATAAGTAATGGTTCGGTTTACTTTCCCCAAAAGGGCAAAGCAAACACCTTGACAACAGTAATTAAAAGTGCATGTTGAGGCCTAATTCATTTTCTCCTCTTCGTCTCCTCCCTTCACTTGGCCTAATAAATCAGTTATGCTTGAAGTATCAGCTTCGCCTTAACTCTTTAATTCACCAGTGCATTTTGTGAAATAGCCTTGTGTCTGACAAGGAGCTGCTATAAAAGATGTAGAAAATTGTTGTGGGAATTCTCTGTCTCTGCTCGATCCCGACTGAGCTTAACACTCGAAGTTAAAGTTTTAATCTGCCTCCACCACTAAAGCATTATTACGTCTGATCAAGTATAAAGCCTAAACATCTACAGAGTATCCTGAGGGTGAGCTGAGGGTTACAGGAGGTTATGGAGGTGTTGCATATTGTAAGCTCAACGCTGGATGACTTAAACTCCAGGGGAATTTAAGAGACATTCGTGAAATGAAGGTCAGCCAAGCCTCTGAAGATTAAAACATGTTTAAGTGTTACAATCCAATCCGGTGGGCTGGACATGTCATCCTGGTGCTGTCTTATTTTTTAAAGTCTCAAAAAGGCACCTTTGTATCAGTACCATTTCCCCCTATGCCCACTTTTGAACCCATGTAGCTTTTTTTTTTTTTTGGAGGCAGTTACAGGCCAGAAAGCCACTGTTATTTAAATGAAAATGTGACTACTATTGAGCAAAACAACCCTCCTTCTTGTCAATAGCAACACAAATCGATGGTCTGCCAGTCAGCTAGTGTGTGTGTGTGTTTTTATCCATAAACATTTGCTTCATAATCTTGAAACGTTGGTCATAGTGGCCATTATTGTGGTATTTCCAAGCTGGAAGTAATTGTATAATCATTACCACTTCATGAAATCTTAATAGAAGCTGTAGATTAGAGACACAATAATGGCATTAGCCAGGAACTTGTGACTCCATCAGTAGTAAAACAGATGGTCGACCAAAGTTTTTGTGTCTATCCAGACGGTTTTATTGCTTGCAGTCCTCCATTATGTCTATAGATGTTTGTTTAGTCTCGCAATCTTGGCGTCAGCCTGTTCAGGTTCAGACAAGCCGTAACATTTTGCATGTCAACAAGGAACATAGCTTGCAATTAATAAGAAAAAAGTTAACGAGGGTTTAAAAATTTTTTTAAAAAATGTAGATGTTAAGAATGTGAAAGCCAGCAAAAGGCTATCGGTCCAACAGGTATCAAAGTTGCAGACTTGCCAGAGGACAAACTCTTTTGTCGTTCATTTTGTAAGACTTCCAAGCATTTTAATTATTCTTAACCCCAGAGATTCCCTTCACTCAAAAATATGTTTTTCTTATTCACATCTGCTATATTCTCAGACCTTTAAAGTGATAATTTACTACAAAATTATGTTTTTTAAATCAAACACTCATCCTTAGATGTCTTCAATTGGAGATTTTTGTCTTGTTTTGTTTTGTTTTTCTTCTTCTTCCAGCATTCCTCCTTGGAAAACAGGTGATTCCAAAAATGCGGGCCACTCTTTTGCTTATGGAGCCACACTCTTGAAAGCATCAAAACTATCTAAAAACATCTATCCGAAACTCTCAACAACTTTGTGTGGTATAACCCAAGTGTACTAAATCCAACACATCAGGTCAATGCTCCGTGTCACATGCCTGGCCAAATGTTTAGTTTAGTTTAGTTTTATTAGGATCCCCATTAGCCGCAGCTATTCTTCCTGGGGTCTGACAAATGGACAATGTACAAATGTGTGTATAAAAAGTGCTTCTACTGTACGAAAAAAAAAATCTTCAATTCAAGACACCTAAGGGTGAGTAATTAATATACAAAACATAATTTTGTGGTGAGTTGTTGCTTTAACAACTGACTTGTGTCCGTGCAAAGTTTGCAAACATACCCCAGGCAAACTACAATTGGAATGACAAAAAGCCATTGCAGGGAAAGACACCTGAAAACTTCTGCTTGGACACTTAGGCCGCTCCTAACCTGAGTCATGTATATGTTTGATATATGCTGAAATTGCTGAATGTCTCTATTTTTTCCCCCCATGCTCACACTGCCATCTTGATGCTAATTCAGGGTGACTATATGACCTGTTTTGACTGGGACTGTCTGTTTTCAAGCTCTGTGTCCCGTGTCCCCACAAATATCTATAAAATGTTAATATGTTCCATTTTTGAACAGTCCCTGTTCGGTTAACCAATCGAATTACTAAAACAATGTACCATGCTTGTAACATTGGTTTGTCTGTACAGTGTCAGTCAATATTTTCTTAGTATTATAGAGTGTTTTCTTCAGAATGAACGTGCATCAAAGCCACATTAACTGCACCACCCTGCACACTCATGTGTGACACGTTATTATCAGGCTACTTATTTCCTCTCTTGCCCAGACTCATCTTACCCAGCCTCACCTATCTTTGTTGTGTCTGTTCTCTTTCCTCCCCCATGTCGGATGTAGCTTAATGCCAATACTAAACAAAAAACAAAATCCAAATGATCTGATTCCAGCTTCTAAAATGACCCTAACCCCTAATCCTTCCCAAACATTCAAACATTCAAACAAATTAATGGAAATTATTAGACTGAAATAATTGAAAGCAAAATACTAAAGCAAAACATTCATCAAAGCAGATTTAATTTGTGAGCATTGTGTCTGGAGAGGAACGTTAAGCTCTGCAACTGAGTAAGTGAAAATTAACATATAATTGCATTTGTCAGAGGAGGAGGGTTGACATTTTGTCAAAGGTGGAACCTGACAGAAGGGTTTGATAACTCTCAGCCCCACAGGGGACTTCCTCACACACTCTGGGAGGAGGAAAAGGCAGTGGTGGGAGGAGAGAAGCAGCAGTGAACTACTCACCCACCAGGCTTTATCAGCCTGTCGTATTATTTCACCACAAAGAACCACAGAGGGCTTATCTCACGCCCATCTCCCTGATAAGGTCTGCTGCCACAAACAAAAATAAAAGACAAAAAGGAGGGTGCAAGAACAAAATGACAAAGCAGAGCAAGGCTCCCTCAATATGTTGGCCTTTTATTACCTTTCCCTGCAAGATGACTGATAAAAACCCAAAGACAATGAGGAGGGACAGACAGAAGATAAGTCGGAGGAAAGAAAAAGGATAAAACTGAAAAGATAAAAAGTAAGGACCGTGTAAGGATCCAAACATTTCATTAAAGGAAAAGCTTGGTGTTGGCCCAGAGGGATGAGGAGAATAGGATGAAATGAAGGAGGTGGTAGGATTAAGCCTGGAAAAGGACACGTGCATACATGCACAAGCACGAGCTCATATCGCTCCTACTTGTAAATGCTGTTCCTGTGTTTTCCGTGTTGTGGGAAAAAAGGCTGTCAGGTAACAGCCCTGTCTTCAGAACCTCTGTGACCGTTTGTTACTGCCTCTGTGGCTCTCACACTCTCAGATATACACCACTGCTTATGCATGAGTGTGGGTGTCCTCCTTTTTGTTGGAAGTTATTCAGTGTGACTTTTTTTTTTCTGCTTAGAAGACAGCCAGGCATGAATGCAAGATCTAAG